>CM037877.1:202123234-202447457 GCA_021292165.1 Shinisaurus crocodilurus
GAAACGTCAGACACCTGCAGCCTCCGGAATGGAATTCACTCTGCAACCCAGAAGATGAGCACTGACTTGCCCAGCAGGCATTTTCAGTGCTATGACAACTTCTGTTGTCATGTAATGGGACCCTGATTCTGACAGCTCTAGAATAGCACTATTTTGCAGAAGCCTGGAGACAAGTTTGATTTGCTACGAACAGGCTTCCCCTGGGTTACCTTGTACTTATTAATTCCTGATTCAGTCTGAATAACCCCTCTGCTGAATGTCTAGTTCCGCCCCGGAGTGCTTGTTTGTCTTGTGACAACACCTGGGTAGATGGCAAGGCTGGCTAAGGCTGATACCAGTTTCCCTCTGGGTTCCCTTCCTTCACATAACATGATCCCCCATTTTAAAGCCCTTCTGCATAGGAAACAGCATGCCACCTGCATACAGACTGTGATGCCCTATATAATTGCACATGTGTTGTTGAATTTATTATTTCAAACAATATCAAAAAGAGGATGAACAACACTATAAAATGGCATGTGAAACTTTTAGGAAAAGGGGGGGCAGGGAAAGAAAAGGGGAAAGAGGGGAGTTTTCAGCATAGGAACATAGAAATCACAGCCTCTACAACCCTCAGCTCAGATTGTAAGGATTACTTGTGCTAAGTGTATGCTTGAGCCAAAGGGGGGTGCACCTCATGACATATTTGGCAGCTGCAAAAAGCACTCCAATGATGTTTAGGGAATCACATTTAGGGAAGCCATGCAACCACTTTAGAGTGAGAGCAATCAGTGATCTTATTGGCTGGGATCACCCATGTGGCCAGTCCGGGAAGCATTGTTCTCACTCTCAATGGGCTTTGTTTTAGCTCAGTGATGTCACATGGCCAAATCTGATTGGCTACGTAGCACCATGACATCACATTTTCCATGTGATCTTTGACTGGGTGGGATTATATAAATCCAGGGCTGAGGAAAATCCAGGGCAAGCTTCTTCTGCTGTTCTCTCTGATCAGTGGGTATTTAAAGGCAATTAAACTTTAAATACCCTGCAGATAGAATTGAGGGATACTTTTGCAGGCATGAGAGCTGTTGCATAAACTTGAGGGGTGCTTTTGCAGGCATGAGAGCTGTTATGTAGCACTGATCATATCATAGTGAATGAGAAAGCAGTCCTAACCAGGGGTGGTGATGGTGGTGCTGCTGCTGCTGAAATAATGGTGCTGCATAATTGACTATAAACAGTCTGAAAAAAGATGATTTGAAGCAGTAGGGAAATTTCGAGAAACCTTTCAGCCACTGACGCTCAAAAAGTGCAATGTTGACACTATAAAAAAGGCAGGGTATAAATATAATAAATAAATAAATAAAATAAAAAACTAGGTAAATATTTGGTGCAGTCCAAGCTAAATGTAGTGAGGGGGAGATGGCCCATTCTCAGCACAAATTTTATTATTACAACCTGTATTGTAGGGTTGAAGCCTAACACCAAAAAGGGATTCCAGGGACAAATTTGTGTGAAGCCTGGTCTACGGTAGTTCTATCCTGTTGTTGCTGGGTTTGATTTTATTTTTCATTGTTGTTTTTGTGAAGAATAACATGGCGGCAGTTAGGTTAAACAGTTTCCTTTTCCTGTTATTTTCTTTATTCTGTGTCCTTACTCCAGCCTGGAAACTAGATGACAGGCAATTATCTATAACACCTGGGAATAACGGTTATGGTTATCTGGCTATGGTGGGGCCCAAGGCCGTGGCTAATTGGAAGGAGCCTGAGAAAGTGCCCACAGCTGGGCTAGGGGTGGGTCTGTTTGGGTGGAAGGCAGGGATTGGTTGGGGCCGGGCTTGAGACTGCTTGCCGGTAAAAAGTATAACAGTCTAGTTAGAGGGGAGGGGTTGTTCTCCTTGGGATCTCAGTCTCTGGAGTTGTTTCTTGGCAGGTATGGCCCAGGTGGATAGGCCTGGTTTGATCTGAGAGGTTTCAGCTGTCTGAGGATGGGGGTGTGATTGGATTTCCTTTTAGTGTCCCTTTTTATCTCCTTCCCTTTTTCCCTACACCTCCCTACCTCATCCCCTTTCCCCAATCCTTGTTTTAGCCCTTCTTCAGTTGAAGGGATTTTTATATGTATTTAGCCTATTGGAGACCTTACACTGCCTAACTTTTTATCTTTTTCTAATAAAGTCTCCATCTTCACAGAGTGTGTCGGTTCATTGGTTTTCTAAGGCTGGGCTGCTATGCTGGTTAAGCGTAAGGGAACCAGGAAGTGGGCAGAGGGTTTGGGATATTTTGGTATCCACAGGCCTACCTTGCAGGACAGGTGTTTACTGTAAGTCACCTTTGAATCTTTGGGGTGATGGGCAGTGCAGAAATCCCTAAAAGAAAGTAAATACAATGGGTTGGGGGAGATTTTTGAAATTTCCTATTCATGCACACAACAGAGATGTGCTAATTTATATCTATATATGCAAATCCAGAAATAATTTCTAGGACTTAGTTAAATTTCACAGGTTAAGCCAACCTTAGGTTGCATTCTCCTGTAGGGGTAAACTTTTGGTGACGGGGGGAGTTACCACATGAAGGGAGGGGAAGGTTGACCCTTCCCTCCTTAGCTGCAATTCCCCTTAAAAATTGCCCCTGCATGCCAATTAAGCTGGGGGTGGGGGGAATTTCCATTGGTACCAATTGACATGTATGGCTCTGGAGAATCCAGGGCCCTGAAAAACAGACCCAGGGCAGGGGCCTCTTAGGCCCAGGCCTAGCAACACCCGATTGCACTCCTCTGTGCCAAAGGAAGGCAGTGGAAGGCCAGCGGTTACAAGACGGGAGTTCAGATGAACTCCTTCACACACTAAAACAGGGGTGCAGAACAGTATTCAGGCAGGGGCAGATTGCCCCCCCCACCTTCTGTGAGACAGGTGATGTCAGTGGGCGTGACCATGCCCACTGATCTCATCCCCCCCCCCTGCCATTTTAGCCTTTCTCTGTGCTAGGAGAGGCCTGGAGAAAGGGACCCAGCTGGTGCAGGTAGGAACAGCCACTCCTCCCAGCACCAGGTGAACCCTTGGCTTCACCTGGCACCTGGTGTCCCCACGGGGATGCCATGCAAAAGTGACTTGGTCAGCTGCTCTTCCTGGTGCCAGCCATGGTCCTGGCTTTGCACCATGCCTGGTGTCCCCACAGAGCCAAAGTATCTTGACCTGCACCAGGAAGTGCAGCTGCTCTTCCCAGCACTTGCCAACCCCCCCCCCCCCAGCCTGCGTTTTTGCTGTTATCTCTGAAACCAGATTGGAGAGAACAGTGGGGATTCACTCCAGGGATAATTCCTTCAGGGAGCAGGGCTTGGAGGACAAGCACTGCCCCTGGAGGAACCCCTGGAGGCTCCATGGGCTGGGCTGGGCTGGGCTGGGGAGCCCAATGGGTTGGATTAGGCCCACAAATCAGGAGTTGTGTGCACCCCTGCATTAATAGAACCTGTGAGGTTGTCATGGGGCTGTAGAGGGTACCCCTGTCCCCTGCTGGCCAGCCCCCCCCTTGCCTGTTGGCCACACCCATACTGGCCTGATGGGCCCTAGATCCATTCTCTGAGGATAGCTCTGTATACATACATTGCTATGCAAATAGGACCCTTCCTCACACTCACCAAAGGCATGCTGGCAGGGAGGTGGTTGGTGATGGGGGGCGGGCATGGCTGTGAGGCAACATCCTGCTCCCTCCCTCAGGGAAAGTTCTAGATGCCTTTATTAGGACCAATCAATGTTCACAATTCAGTGAGCAAGCTTTCAAGTTACACAGTCTACATCTCCAGGCTGAAGTTAAGACAATGTTTCTGAAGTGGGGTGGGGAACACCTTACTTATTCCCCAGAATAGACATATCTGTAGCAGGAGGAAAGAGGCAAAAAGCACCAAGGTCTCTTATAAATTACAGTAATACCTTGGATTGCAAGTAACTTGGTTTGAGAGCGTTTTGCAAGAGAAGCAAATTTTTAAATATTTATTTATTTTTGACTTGATATACAAGCAACGTCTTGCAATACAAGTACTGTAGTATGGCTTAAATTAAAAATCTCTGTACAATTTTTTTTGGGGGGGATTTCATTTTGATATAAGAGTGTTTTGGATTACAAGCACGTTTCCGGAAGGAATTATGCTCTCAATCCAAGGCATAACTGTAACTGGTTTAAGAGCATCTCGGGAGTAAGGGATTTATCAGCACCTTGCTCCCATGTGCACATGGCTGTTGCTTGATGACTGCAGCATCCAATAAAGATGAATAAGCCATCACAAATCAGACACCACAAACTGAACAGTGGGGCAGTGTATCCACTCTGGGTTTCAGTCTGAACTTTTAAGAAACTGTCCACGGTGCTGAACCCAACCCCCCACAAAAATTTAGGTTCAGCACAGTGACATCAGCTCACATCTTTAAGATGCATATTAAGCAGTAAAGTGATGAGAAATCAGGTTATAGACATAAACGTGCAAATAAGCCATAGCCAGAATGCTGGCAGAGGCAGAGGCCAGGATGGGGTGGGGTCACAGGTTAGATTGAGTTAGGCTCAGTGCCACAGCACAGAATTGTTGTGCCTATTTTCTTTCTCTTCAAACAGCAAAGCCAAATGATTTGGAACTTTCAGGTGGAACAAAATGGCGATAGGCTAAAAGAGGGGGAGGGCAGCTTTTGGCAGGCAACACAATTGGGGAACAAAGACAAGGGCAGAAGGATGAAACAGATATTGACGGAATGAAATGTGCTGAAAATGCGCCAACGTGGTCAAGAGCATCCTCAGGATTTGCCCCCTGCAGTGAGGAAGCTCTGTTTGGCAGATGAAAATGGAGCCTAGTGCTGTAAGGATGGCAAGGCAACCAAGCCTAAAGGAGCTCAGAACAAGGATGCAGCCAGGTGTAAACAAAGTCAGCGCAAGGGAGGCACCAGAACTGAAACAATCACAAATCAGGACTGCAGAAAGCCCGTCATTTCAGAGTGGAGTCTGATTTCTTCTGTGGGGGTATTAATTAGATAATTCCAGAGCGAAGCAGACCATTAGCAATCAATTACAACAAAGCACTGGCAATAAATGCAGATAATTAGGCTCCCAAAAAGTAATTACGTTTGTTCCACTCCAGTGAACTTTTTATTTTAATAGTAATTAACTTAGGGTGGGGGAGAGAAAGTTTGAGTGACCTGCTGTGCCCAGCCCAGTCTGCATGAAAAATGGAAGTGTCCAATTCCAGCTGCGAGTTCCTCTCAATAGATTCAAAACTACCTTTTGGGCACTAAAAACAACAACAATAATTAATGGGAATAAATCAGGACTCACCACAGCATAACAATGACCTCATCGTTTCATATGTCCAGTCATGTTCATATGCCTTGGTTAGCTGAATCATACTGTTAACTCTGGTCATAAAGGAGATCAATTAGGGCAGCAGGTCTGAGCAACAAAATCCATGGCCAAATGGACCATTTCAAGCTGCAGTGGCTACCATTACGAGGCAACCTGTCAATGGATTCATCCCTTCCATCAGAGGCCCTTTGGAGACCCTGCTGAATGCCACTGTGGCAGAGCTATCAGTGCCCCAGAACTTCCTTGAATGAAAACAGGTTTATATGCTGTATTAATTTCTCTGGCCTGCATGCAGAGCCACTTGACCTTTTGCTGTTGTATGTTATTGAAACTAGGCTTGGATACAGGGTTGGATGACAAGACTGAGCGGACTGGCTCAGGCAGGTGTGAGATCATGCTCTTTGAAAGCCCCAGGTAGTAGGAACGACTTCTGCATATACCCACCCCACTGGCATAATCTATGCTGACCTATACAAATAAATAAATTTGGCAGAGAAACCACACTCTTTGGATCCCTAAAGAAATGATCCTGGTATCCAAATCGTTTTGACAAGTCATTGGAAAGGGAAGACTGCTTGTATTTCCACTCTCCTTCCCCCCTCTCTACTCACTAGGCTAGAGAATTTTCGCTTCCATGAAGTTAATGAAACCCCATCTAGGCTCTGCTTTTGCAGTGTAATGATCTCAGATTTCACCCAAACAATGATCATTCTAAAAGATGACGGATCTATCCAGTCGTGCAGCACAGCACAGGTCGGGAAATTCCTGCTTCAAGAACAGGTGCAGGACTAGAATTAAACTTCTCAAAAAGAAATCATTGTGGGATAAAAGCCACCTAAGAGTGGAGTCTGGTGCAACTGTGAGACTGATGCAGGAAAGAGAGGAAGGTTTCTCAAAAGCCTTGTCGGTTACTCATAACCCCACGAAACCCACCACTGATTAAAGATCAGGAACACAGGTTGGTTTTTCTTTTTTAATTAGTCATGTTAAACTAATGACCACCAGGTCGCTGTCTCAGAGGAAACAACAAAAGGCACACACACAAAAGAAAATCAAGTCAGAATGCCTGAGAAAACAACTCCAGGTTAGGAAAGCAACTCGAGAGATTGCTTGGCAAGGCTCTCGCCTTCTCGTGCCTCCCATCTCCCCTGGTGTCAGCACGGAAAGAAAGCCACTGGATTGCTTTCCTATTTCGGCCCCAAGAGGGAAAACAAAACAAGGTGGGTGCAGTTTGAAACCTGATGACATAAGCAGAAGTCAGCCCAGCGCCAAGCTGAAGAACTCGGCCCAGGGGAACAAATCTGACCTGGGAGATCACGGCTTGGCACTAATGAGACTGCGCCTGCTGGCTGGCTGGAATAAACGGTTAAATTAAAAACACATTCTCCTTTGTTCTCTGAACATCACCTTGAGAGAATGGTGGGGAAGAGAGGAAAGGAGCCTGGGACAGAGGCCGCCACCTCCTCCCTATCTCCCCACAACAGTTCAGAGCCTTGAAACAAGACGCCTATCTGGCCTCCACACTGCCTGAAGAGAGGACTAGAGATTCCTATCAGGTCTGGGAGGAGTCAGGAGATGCAGGCTGGGATCCATTAGCTGTCTAAAAAGGTGACCTGAGCAACCTACAGGAGTGGTCTCAGCCGTAGCTGTGCTGCTTGAGGAGGACAGAGGGCACTGCAGGGCTTTGTGAAAAGGGCATGCGCTAGTACTGATAGGGAGGGCAGGCAACCTTCAGGTCAAATCCCACGAAGTCCAAGGTGCCTGCTGCAGCAGCAAGCGCCTGGGTGGGTCCTCAAACTCTCCCGCCTCCTCAGCGCTGGAGGCCACTCAATGCAGTTGGGTTTTTCCTGATAAGAGATGAAATGTAAATGTCTGAGTGGGGGGCAGGGAAACGTGCTAGTGCAGATACTCCGACAGCTCCAAAACCCTGACAACCAGGGGAGGCAGGAGGGCCACTGTTATTTGTAACCTAGGCAGCCTGTACACGCCAGGGACGCACATTATAAATATAAAATCATATCTGCTACAAACAGAAGACTTATATTGTACATCTTTTTTACCCATATACACAAGAACACAATATACACATAATGCCTTGGAGGGGTGCCATTGTCACAGAAAGGAGATTTTTAGAAGCACAGCTCCCCCTGCCCTCCAGTTCAATGCACACAGCAGGTCAATCAATCAGTCAGTCACAGGAGGAGTCCTGTCTTGTTCACTTGCATCATTTCAAACTGTGCGTGGACAAGACGGCCTTCTGAACACGTGTGCACCAACCTACGCAGAGAGACATGCTGCACAAGAGGTGTGTGTGTGTGTGTGTGTAAGTGGAGTGTACGTGTCCCTTGTTAACCCTTGAAATGCTGCACTTCTTCAGACACATGGAGTGAAGCTAAGCACTGAGAGCTTCTTGTGTCCAACGGCACTGCCATCCCCTGGGCAGGACTCTTTGTAAGGCATCTTCATTGGGGAGTTTGATTGAACAGCATCTGAAGAAAAACAAACAACAACACAGGCCCAGCTGGGAATGCGCAAGTGTGTCCGTGCTTAGGCGGGTTAACAAGAGGCTGCAAGGCATAGATGACCCAGGCTGGAGCTTGGAGGGCACGCAGAGGCTCAGTTTATTCGTATAGCCCCCGCCCGAGCTCAGGCCACCATCACAGCATGGGACACTAATGGTTTGTTTTGAGTGGCACATCCACGCACGGAGTGGCAGGCAGGCACACGCAAAAGTTAAGACAGAAGTCCGATGTGAGCTTTTTACAGCAAGGAGTGGCTCCTGGTCAGAGTGTCCGAGGACTCGGGTGACAAAATGCCACAGTGATTGGGGTTGGGCCAGCATGATGGAGAGCAGAGGCAGAACCCTGGTACCTATCGGCGGTAGTGATTGGGGGCATCTGCAAACATGTACTTGAGTCTGTAGGCTTCGGCAAGGAGGAGTCCAATCTCTTCGTTGCCCCAGTGTATCGTGGGCAGGTTTTGTAGTAACATTAGAAGGCCCTGAAATGAAGAAAGGAACTTGGTACAGAGATAGCAGCGAGATATGGCTCTTGCTTTAAACAAGCAAAAGCTGCTTTAGTTCTTTTGGGGCTTCACATGTCCAGATGTCTATAGCTAAGCCAGAAACCTTAATCCATGCTGTCTTGTTTCAAGTAAGTATGAATTGCAGCCAACAGGTAACTGATATTTATCCTTTCTTGGGAAATGGGACCCTGATAACAGGTGAGAAAGAATGCAATGTATTTCAGGGTTGGGATCATAACCCCAAACACAGAATATTCGTCTCTTGCTCTAACAGGTGACATACCAAGTTTAGCAGATCCCACTCGGGGAAACTGTTATCCTGAACACTTATGCATGGTAAATGTCTAGATCTCTGGGTCATTTCATAGATTCATAGATCATAGAGTTGGAAGGGGCCTACAAGGCCATCGAGTCCAACCTCTTGCTCAGTGCAGGAAACTAGAGGAGGGGTCTCCCATCCATGTAATAACCAGGCCTGCACCTGATCACATGCCAGAGATATCACTGTTGATATTGCAGTCTGTTGTCTTCCCGTATATCAGCCTTCCCCTCTAGATGTCTTGGGCTACAACTCCCAGCATTCCCCAGCCATGAAGCATAAAGCAGGCTTTTAAAGGCTTCTTCAGCCAGGTAGCCATGCTAGGTGGCTGGGCGATGTACTTTAATACATCTGGAGGGCACTGGGAAAAGCTACCCTAGATAGATAAAATGCCTCAAGCAGGATAATTGTGCTGCATCCTTTCCTATATATAGCTGCCTTCTAAAGATTTACCTGGAAGTCTTCTTCATCCAGGATCTCTTTCCGCCACTTAATCAAGAATGCAGCACAGACGTATAAATGGAAATGAGAGAATCCCTCTGGCTCAGACTGAAAAACAAAACAAAACCCCACAACACTTGGGAGTTAGAAAGAATGAATTAGCGTGCCTTATTTCTTACTGCTCCTCCACATTTGTATGGGGTTGTGTGCGGGTGTGTGTGACAGAGCTCTTTTACATCTTCACATGGGTATGCTGGCATAGGGAAGAGAGAATGCAAAATCCCTACAGCAGAAAGGCTGTCTGAACCATGCCAGCGATACACAGACGAGCATCTGTATCAAGGCAGGCTACCAACAGCAAGGCTGGACAGTCTAAACACACACACACACACACCCCTACCTGGTAAGTGTCCCAAAGGCGAATGGTGCAGCGAAGAGGAAGCTCCCTCATCAGTAAATTGTTCATCCAGCGAAAGGCAAACTGCAGGTATTCCACTTCGTACTTCCTAAAGTGATTGTGTACCTGCTCTGAAACAGCACATTCCATTTACACGGCTGAACACAGAATGTCCCCAGCTGCCATTCCTCGTAAGCTGTATCTCAGTGAAGTGGCACCTTCATCCACACACATTCCAATCATCCACGGCTTCTGTTCAGTTTAACCAAGCCCCTCCCACAAAAGAAACCCCTGTCAAATGCCTCCTGCAGGCACAGTTTAGACCCTTCAGCCCTTTTCCAGCTGAATCACATGCTCTCCTGCATGCCTGTCCACTAATGGCCTCTCGCCCACTCCCTGTTCCCAGCAGTGTCCCATTTCTAACATTCTTTAACGTCATCTACCTAACAGATTCAACATCCTGGTCTGCCTACCACTTAGCACAGTTACCTGGCTGAAGAAGCCTTTACAAATCTGTTTTCTGCCTCACGGCAGCTTTGTACAATCCACCTCCAATGTCTTTCTCTTAATGTGCATCAACAGCTGTTGCGATTCAGCTGCGGATGTGAAAAGGATGTGGCACGTTCAAATTCTCCTTCAGACGCTTGAATCTCACCTACCATCAATACGGCTGACGAGTTCCTCCAGTGCTTTGACTTTCTTTTGGATCCCTGGCTGTGCAAATGTATAGTTGTCCTGCGGCACAAACACATTGTGAGTTTTAAGGAGAAGCAGGTCCAGCAAACATATCCACATCCCCCCCCCCCCCCAGTCAGCCCAGTACTGTTCTTTCTGGAAGCGCCTTCCCAGCGTTTCAAGCAGATCTTCTCGAAATTTCCAGAGATGGAACCAGGGATCTTATGCATGCAACATGCTCTGCCACTAAACTATGACCCTGGGGTGGAGCAAGGTGGTGGTGGGCACTGGATGGATGGGATCACTTGTGGAGCTTTCACTAGCAGTGGCTAGTAGAGCAGGAGGGTAAGAGTTGAGGTATCAACCATTTCTCTCCCTACTGTATACATTGTATCATGCCCATTTGATTTGGGGGCAAGTCTTTCTGGAAAGCCCTGTTCCTCATTGGCAAGTATATGAGTGCCTTTCTGTGGGTTAGCTACAGAATTAAGTATTTACTACACCAGTGTTCTCCAACCTTGGGTCCCCAGATGTTTTAGGCCTACAACTCCCAGCATGCCCCAGCCAGCATAGCTGGCTGGGGCATGCTGGGAGTTGTAGGCCTAAAACATCTGGGGACCCAAGGTTGGAGAACACTGTACTACACTATACTGGTGACTACAGTTTAAGTAAAGCCATTCTGAGGTAGCACTCCCTAAAATAATGTAAGTTCAAATTCAAATACAGAGTCAACTAGTCTAGCATATTCCCATCAAAGGTTTATCACTCCAGATGTTCAGGGAAGTGGTCCTTATCGCCCAGAGGTCCCTCAACCTCCAACTGGCAGGCACTGAGAAGAATATTTAGCAGATGGATGACTCCATAGTTGTCCTATTTTTACATGCATCCTATATGATCCATCTAGTTGTGAACACATTCAGAAACAAATACACTGGGCTAGATGGCACTGACCTGCCTGCGGGCACCACTTTGCATATCCAACCTGCAGTTAGCGGTTATCATATTGTGCAAACCCAGCAAGTGTGGGTTACGTGAGGGTTAAACAACCCTCGCATAACCTATGCTCTGTTCTAGGGTTATGTGAGGGTTGTTTAACCCTCGCATAACCCACACTTGCCAGATTCGCACGACAACTCCTGGGCAGGGGTTGGATATGCAAACTGGTGGCCACACACACCCTGCACATGCCCCAGCCTCACCTGCGTCATGTGAACCAGCCCATGGATTTGGATGAATATAGCTTCTGCAGAGCACAAACAAGAATGCAGAATGTAAAACTAGGTGCACAATTCAGCTTCCTGAAAATCCCAACTTCCATGTTTGTTGTTTAAAATCAAGTTTCTAGTCCTTATGGCTGTGAAGGCATGCTTGTGTGGGCAATGCCTGCAGAAAACTAAGCAGACAGAGAAGACCATGGGAAGAATGAATAAGATTTCCAGGAACTGGAAGGTGGGGCTTCAGTACCCTGCATAACTCTTTCCCATTCCCCACAACTAGTAAAACCAGAATACATTGTACAAATATAGGATATATTATGGAGAACAAGATAAATTATGCAAATGTGCCATATTGGTATACTTCATATAAGTGGGAGAACTTAGACTTTTTGGTGCAGAATTTAGAATGCCTGGACCCCACATTTTAAGTTTTGGGTCTTTTTAAGCATGGAGCACACACAGTCCTGTGCATCAAGGAGGTTCAGAGGGAATGGCCAAAGTGGGTGAGGAATCAAAGGGAACGCAACTCCTCTTGAAAATATCTGGTGGATGCTCCTGAAGTGCTAAAAAAGGAAATATGACTGGGATTGTGGGAATGGGAGGGATTGAGTTATCTAAGGAAAGGGGAGATGTAGGCATAGCTCCTACCTGTATCCCATCCAGCAGTTTGCTCATGCACCAAAAGCTGTCTGCTTCGATGCTTCTCAGCACATCCTGAGACAGGTTTGTCACATCGAAGTTCTCCACATCCTCTTCTGAAAAACAAAGGGCAACAGAAATCCAGGAGAGGGTAAGAGTTAGAAATATGTTCCCTCCATCTGCCTCTGCGACTTATTTGGTGCCTTTCTCAAGCCTACAGGTGCATGTATAGATTCAGGTTAGACAGCTCTCCTCCGTCTGCCTCATTGTGGGTCTGCTCTTCTTTCCTGGGGAGGCTGCTGCTGCTAGCTCTCATCATGGCTATCTGCAAGTCCACAGATAGCGCATGGAAGGCGAACAGAGGCAGAACAAGGAAAGGGAGAGTGGAAAGGAACGGGACACATCTCAGGAGAAGACATAGGGTTGCAAGAGCAAACGGAGCCCAGATCTGTTGGCTTTCCCCAGTCATTTGGAAGGAATCAAAGCAACCCTTCACCTCCAGGGGAAAGGGAATGGAAGCCTTCCCTCCCAGAGACTCTGTTTTGGTGCACTTTCCAGGGCAAGGAATGACAGAACTAGCACCCACCCAGTCTTTTTGGCATTATCCCCCCCCTCCCTCCTTTTTGTGTAAACCCCTGCAGAGGCACCACTGTAGAAATGGCCATCACCACCTATACAAAGTGAGGCCTCACAGCTCTGCAGTGCAAATAAAAGTTTGTGTTTTGCCCAGGGCATGTCACTCTGTGAAGTGCCCCACCCACCCACCGGGAGCCTTTGGCACACACCCTGTAACAGCACTATCGAATTTATAACACGCTCCAGGACTGAGGCCTCGTGAATCATGGTAACAAAGAAACATATAGCCAAACATATAAGCCAGTGTGGCGTAGTGGTGAGAGTGTTGGACTGGGACTCAGGAGATCCGGGTTCTAGTCCCCGCTCGGCCATAAAACTCACTGGGCCAGTCACAGCCTAACCTACCTCACAGGGTTGTTGTGAGGATAAAATGGAGAGGAGGATGAGGAGGATTATGTAAGTCGCCTTGAGTTTCTTGCAGGAAAAAAGGCGGGGTATAAATGTAATAAATAAATAAATAAATAATGAAAATGTAATAGAATTTTATTCTGGTCACAGAACTGGATGTTTTTAAAGGACAGAATTCCAGACTTCTCCTACTTTAAAGAGCAAGATTCTTGCCAGAACTGATATCTCTTGTTACTCAAGATTATAGGAGCATAGGGAGCTGCCTTATACTGAGTCAGACCATTGGTCCATCTAGCCCAGTATTGTCAACACTGACTGGTAGCGGCTCTCCCTGCAGGGTTTCGGCAGGGTTCTTTCCCAGCCCTACCTGGAGATGCTGGGGATCGAACCTGGGACCTTCTGCATGAAAAGCATGTGTTCTAGCACTGAGCTACGGCCCCTCCCCTATTGTTCCCTTCCTCCACCCCTGCTACATCCATTTGTGCCAGCCTCCCTTGGTTTCTCTGGTGCTGGGATGCCATTGACAAATCCATTAAAAGCAACAGAGGAATACACATCTGGCCACTCTTCTGCCTCTCTCAGTGGTGGCTAGCTGGCTAATGGATATCATAGAGTATCCCTACTAAGAGATGCTTTGGCTGGCAGCATTGAATGGCTATGCATCCCCCCATGCTTCTTTTACAAAGACAAGGGCAAGCCGTTCAAACTTCCCATAGCGTTAAGAGCTTCTGTTGAGCAACTGGCTTAGTTTCCGGGGGTTCAAGAGATTGAGGGCTCTGAGCCCAGGAAAGCTGGCTGCTTTGGAAGGCAGACAAGCAGGCACCAAACTCTACAAGCTGAATTCAGCGAAGGACTGGCCAAAGGCTGCTTTGGACTCTAGTTCCTTCCTTCCATCAGAGTCAGCTGCCCCTTGGGAGCCTGTTAGCCTCAAACAGTTTTAACCTCCCTTTCAAAACCAAAATCCTCAAAGGAGAATTTACATTCACGGATCCCTTTAAATAAGCCACCCTCCTCTGTATTCTTGGCTACCCTCTAACCTAAAGTCTGCTGCATTTTAATCTGGAATGTCTACTTGGATGAAAGGTTTTAAGAAAGCATGTTTCAGTGGCTAAAACACAGAGCTGCAATATGTTACCAAGTTTGTGTGACTCCATCAGATCCAGAAACCCCACACTGTATATAAAGGCTGAAGTGCAAGTTAGTAGGCAGATCTGTGACAGGGTCTCGGAGCCCCAACCTTTTCTTTTTATTTAAAAGCAACTGTGGGGGATCATTGAATTTGATGGCAGCAGTGATGCTAGAGGAAGGGGTACTTAACCTTTTCCTTCTGTATTGTTTTCCTAATCTAAACCAGCCCCAGTCCCCGCAGCTGTTTGCCTTGCTGGGGGGAAATACAGGTATGTACTTCTACTGCCCCTCCCACCTCCTGCAGGCCTAAAGCAGCTTGGCAGGGGAGGAGGTAGTAGGAAAACAACGCCAGAAGGAACAGTTAAACACCCTTTCCTCCAGCCTCCCTTCTCTGATAAATTTAGAAACCCCCTGTGGTTGCTTTTAAGCAAAAATAAAAACACTGGGAGATTGTATCATGGATCTCCCACATAATGCATTGTTTGGCCCTAAGCAAAAGGGCTAATCACAGCATATGGCTCTTAAAAGACATCAACCAAGGACTTGAGAGCTGCCTTGGGTGCTGTGTGATGCTGTAAAGCAGGCCCTTAAGTCCAAAGCACTTTGGGTCAATTCAACCCACATTTGGCAGCATTGCTGCGACACAGGAAATGTGAGTTGAGCTGCTACCTGGGTGCACAGTGAAGTAATTGCACCGTTCCTCCTCCACAATATGCTAAACTCAGCCCATCTCACTCATTATGCCAATTGGGTTCTTGGAATAGGCCTCTAACATACTCACTGAGGGGTGATACATATTTTACTTTTTTAAAACTCAGGTACCAAAAGTATTCCAATTTAAATTGGCAAAATATTCATGCAGGAGAATCAACCGTGACTGATGGTTGTGTTTCCACATGTAGAGTCCCAAAAATAAACGCTGAGGCAGTAATCAGGAAATTATATCTGCTCTAGCAGTGAAGCCTTGAGTGGTTGCAGCAAACCTCAACCTCAGCCAGAAACCGAGACTAAACCAAATTTGGGAAGGCTGGTGCGTATGTAAAAAACAAAACACTAATATATAGCTCTGTATTGACAAGGGCCACAGTACACACCTAGATAATGGAAAAGTCTGCTTATAAACAAGAAGTATAGGCTTGGCTTTCAGTTCAAGCTGAATGTAGATTCTGTTTTAGGTCTTTAAGTACACCCCCCAAGCTAAAGTTTAGGTGTAAACCTCAGTCCAATCTAAAATTCAGCTTTTAGTTTAGTTTTTAAAATGAGAGTAAGTCTAGAGAAGTGCACATTGAGCCAGTAGTAAATCAGACCCCTGCATTTCCAGAGGGCCTCTAACTACATCCTCTTCTTAATCCCTACACATTGTTCACTCCCCTGAAAATAATCTCCATTCCCAGGGACTTAACAGACCTAGATTTCCACTCACAAGAGTTTGGTGCAGTCCAATAGCTGAGCAACACAAAGCCCTTATTACACAAGGCTCTCCTAATTTAATTGGCTAAAGCAGCAGTTGGGGAAAGCTAGCCAGTGCTATAAAAGTAGGACAGGCTTGTGAGGAAGCCAGCTCTATGAGCATGAGCGAGAGCCCCAATTCATGAAGCATCTTAGCCCCAATGAGAAAGCATCATGATAATAAGAAGTTAAAGCAGACTGGCGAGTTTGGCACCCATGTGAGCTTAGCAAATGGATGAGAAGGCCAGGGCAGTTGACCCTTCCACACTTCTGGTAGTTAGTAAGCTAGGTTTCCAGATAAACAAGCCCAATAAAGAAAAACATCTATAAAGGCAGAAAGCCAGAAGGGCTGTGGCACAGTGCAACTGCACAGTGTATTACAGTGTCACATTTATGACTATCTGCCTGCTGATCAGAAGTCTCCCTTGCTCATTAACCTAGAAGCCAGGGTCATCCAACGAAGCTGAATGGAGGGAGATTCAAAACAGTAGGAAAGGAACATATAGTTAAACTATGGAATTCACACTATCACAAGAGGTCATGATGATGGCCAACTTGGACAGCTTTAGAGGGGGGATTAGAAAAAAAATCATGGAGGATACATCTATCAATGCCTAATAGCCATGATGGCTCTATATTACCTCCAGTATTAGAGGCAGAATGCCTGTGTTAGCTGTGTACACCAGTTGCTGGGGAACATGAGCGGGAGGGTGCTCTTGTCCTCATGTCCTACTTGTGGGTTTCCAACTGGCAGCTGGTTGGCCACTGTGCAAACAGAATGCTGGGTTAGATAGGCTTTCACCCTGATCCAGTAAGGTTCCTCTTATGTTCTTAATATTCACACATGTATACAAACAGTGTGTGTGAGGGAGACGTGTCATGTATGAAAACGTCTCAAGTCATTTGAAATGCAAATTCTCTGGTTTAACTGATCTGCATATCAAGCATGTTTCTGGCAGAGATGTACTGAATCTCCCGGTATGAACATACCTGTACACTACCATCATAATCTGAGGCCCTCCTTCAAGTGCCTCCTCCAAGGGAGGTTCAGAGGATGGCAACAAGGGAGAAGGCCTTCTCAGGGGTGCCCGCCCCCCAAAGTATGGAACAACCTCCCCAGTGAAGTCTGCCTGGCGCCAACACTGTCATCTATTTCGTGCTAAGTTAAAACTTTCCTCTACTCGCCAACATATGCTGTCCAATGCCTGGGAGTAGAGGAAAGTTTTAACCTAGCACCAAAAGACAGCATATGATAAAAGTGTTTAACGGATCCTGGGATATTTAATGTTGATTGTGTAAAACTGTTCTATATCTTTGTATGTAAATGGTTTTATTATGTTATTATACTGTATTTTTAGGGTTTTGATCTTTAAAAACTGCCCAGAGAGCTTTGGCTATTCGACAGCACAGAAACGTAATGAATGAATGTGTGCTTTTCTAGATGGCTTTACTGTGCAAGTTATGAGACAGACTAAGAGTTGCTGCAGATCCAAACATCTTTCCTAAAGCTAGAGCTTCCGTTGCTGAGAAATTATCTTTTTCCACTGACATAAACTTAAGATATTTTGTTTCTGAAAAGATGCTTTTCTTCCTGCAGCCAGCACAGCCAATAAACTTGAAATTGCTTACTGGACTGTGTGCTTGGACATGGCACCTATTGACTAATATTGGGGTGGCTAGATGCAGAAGAGGACAGGGCTCATGCACCTTTAAGAGAGAATTTCTGCAGGTGTAGTTTACCAAGCCACACTTGTGGAGATTCACTTTTACACGACTGTTATGCTGTAATGTAACTTGACCATGTAAACATGCATGCGCCATTGACAATTTATTTCATTTTATTTTATTTCTATACCGCCCAATAGCTGAAGCTCTCTGGGCGGTTTACAACAATTCATAAAACACAATTGATGGTACTGCGCATGTATTTTTCCAGCTTAAACCTGAGTGGTTTTGGTACCTGAACTGAAAACAAACACAAAATCTGAATTTACTGTCAGCGAGGATATTAGGGCCAATTCCCACAACCTAAATGGAACAGTGAGCAGAACGTCAGCTGAGTTTGGTATGAAGAAGCAGCTGTGTTATCAACTCAAGATGTAATCTGTGAATAGCCCCTGCTCCCTTTAACTGGGCCCTGCCAGCTCTCTGGAACTTCAAGTAGTGGCTCACGCTGGCTCAGCTTGTCTGAGCGTGGAAAGCTAAGCAGGGTCAGGCCTGGTTATTACTTGGATGGGAGACCCCTCCTCTAGTTTCCTGCATTGAGCAGAGGGTTGGACTCGATGGCCTTGTAGGCTCCTTCCAACTCTATAGATCTATGAAATCTAAGTATTAGCTTGGTGCAGTTGGAGGGCTGCAAGCTTTTGCCTTCGCCCTCCAAGCGATACCTCTCCCAAACACCAACATTCCAGCTTAGGAGGAAAGATATCACACAGAACAGCAGGAAGGCTCCAATGCTGTGGCAGCCGAGCAGCAAGCAGCGTATGAGCATTAGGGTAATGGAGATGGCAGCAGGGGACTAACAGGCAATGACAGCCAGGGAAGAAGAGATGGGAGATGTTCCCAGGCAGCCACCCTGAGTCTTTGAAATACACAATGTCATCAACACTAATTGCGATTCCACAGACTCACAAAAGCAGAACAACTCTTAAACCATTTCTTGCCCATCACAGGTCTGAAAGTTAAATCTAGCTCTAAGCAATTAGCATCTGCAGCAATGATGAACTGTCTCTACAAAAGAGACCCCTTAGCTCCACCGCTGCTGCCCCCATCAAACCTGAAAGGAAAGCACCATCCACCGCAACTAGCTTTAGGGCATCAAGCGGAATCTCATGGAAACAGCCTCTTTAAGAGAGACACCACCGTCCAATTTTTTCAGCTCTGTTTAGTTTAATTCAAATCCCAGCAGGAGAAGGGGCCCCTCTTCACAGACTCAAAGGGAGCTTTATAAACTCAAAAAGGCAAGTGGCTATGGCCCTGTGCATATGTGGGTGTGGAGGGGAAAGGGGTTATTCAATTACAGCTGTCCACCAGTTCAGCAATTTTCAGATGCCTTTTAATATTATCAGCACTCAATATAGGTGCCTTTTTGAGAAATTAAAGGAAGCAGGAGATAACAGATATTGTAATATAACCAAATAAACAAAAGCTGCCACTCAAAGTTAGAAGGAAAGGCCATTTTTAAGATTTCCTTTTTCGTCACCTATTACAGTAACACACCAGAACCAAAGTAGTCTCACAAAATTAAAAAGTATGCCCTTTGCTTTCAGCTCCATCGATTAAAACCTGTCCTGATCAATAAAGGGCAGCTCTGAATAATCAATACAAGCTTTTGGTTATTAGTGTACTGATTAAATATTGCATCCCTATGTCAAAATCCTAGGGCAGGACAAAGAGTTGGATCCAATGAAATGGAATGGAATCCGCTGATGGAATGGATTTCCCTTTCCCCCTGCAGACCCCCATGCCCCCCCTAAATCTGCTCTGGAGGTTGAGGGACCCTCTGAAGTAGATTTGGGGGGGCATGAGGGGGTTGCAGGGGGAGGAGAGTAAGGGAAATTCCACTCACATGGAATTGGATTTAATCACAACTAGTACTACAAGGTTTATTGCAATCAATTAGAGCTGAAGACTTTTAGATATGGAACAGAAGAAACATTCAATAGTATATAGGAAAACCATCCTGTTATTTTGGGAAAGGGCTGGAAGGGGTGGTAAAGCCTAACAGAGATGGGTCCTGGACTGGAAGTTATGGAGATCCGGGCTTCCCCACTGGATGGTTGGGTAATGATCTCAAGCAAGTCACACAGTCCTCTGTATCCCATTCTTGGTCTACAGCTGTGGTCTTCCAGATGTTGTTGGACTGCAACTTCCATCAGCCCTAGCCAGCATCGCCAATGGTGAGGGATGATGGGAGTTGCAGTCCAACAACATCTGGAGGGCCACAAGTTGTGCACCTCTGGTCTACCTACTTACAGTCCATTTCCCAGCTCACTCTGCTATGTGTGTGAAACAGAGACAGCTGTCACTGAGAATGAGAGTTAAAAATGATAAAGTGATACCCTTTATTTGATCAGTGTCTCTTGATGAAATCTTTCACAAGCTTTCCAGTTACACAGAATTTCCCCCCGTTATTTTAAAGCTTGCAGACCTCCCTTGCCAAGTGACATTCGTTCAATAAACCTTTTACATGTGTGTGGGAGAGAAAGGAGACAAAGCATTCAGGGGAGGCAACAACGTGTACACCTGTTCAAGAGTTCACCAAACTATGTTACATTAATGCAGCCTTCCCCAACCTGGTGCCCTCCAGATGTGTCAGACTATAACCCCCATCACTCCCCAGCCAGAGGGGATCCAAGTGTGCCAGGCTGCCTTAACTAAGGCAACGAATGGCAAATATTTATTTTATTTATTATACTTATATCCCACCTTTTTTCCTGCAAGGAACCCAAGGCGGCTTACATAATCCTCCTCCTCTCCATTTTATCCTCACAACAACCCTGTGAGGTAGGTTAGGCTGAGAGTCAGTGACTGGAATACTGTTGGCTAATGTTATTGTGACCATGGTTGTGCCTTTGGTTTTTGCTGAAGAGAGTGTTCTATCTTTTATTGGCCCTAAAGCTTAGAGCTGCTTCATCCTGTTATGTGGCTGCTGCTGCAGGACACCAGGATTCCACTGGCATTTGTCAGGCCAACTCATTAAATACATGACGTGCGAAATTAAGGTGCACGTGACCAAACATTCCATAAACATACAATATGGAGCCACAGCTACTCATGGCTCTCCAGCGCATAGCCACTGCACCTCTTGAGTGTTTGGGGGTGTGCACCATCCCTTCACACTTTATACACAAGCACTGGTGAACCCAGGCTGCTATGTAAAGTGTGAAACGGCCCTTAATTTTTAGAGTACAAATCTATCTTCCCTCTATTTCTAAAAGTGTGGAGGCTGTGGCTAGCTAGTTGCATGTTTACTTACTTGCTATATAATAGTGCAGAAAAGGAACTTGACACATGCTCTTTTCTCTTCATTGTGTTCTGGGGGAAGCTCTGATCACACTAAGCCTTGCACAGGACCCTAATCACATGAACAAGTGCTTGGGTGGCTAAGCATGTGAGGATGTCCCCAGTTCAATTCTCAACCCAGCCACAAGCTTGCTAGGTGGCCTCTTAAGTAAGCTAGTATCAATAAGTCTTAAGCCGCACCCCCCACCCCCATGTGCAACACTGTGACAACAATACTGAGCTACCTTGCAGGGTTGATGTGAGAACTTGTCAGGATGTGTGTGAAGCTCTAAGAACACTCTGAAGCATTATTACTAAGTATCATAATGTTCAAAGTTCATAATATTCTGCATTATTGTTTATAATACTTTAAATTAATTACAATGAATGAATTTAAATAGCAATGAATTCTAAATAGTAAATTGCCTTATTTAAGAATGTGTATATACACAGAATATAGCTACACAGGCGACTATAAATACCGTAACAATGTTTAATATATTGCATATGTTGGCTTTGGAACTCAAAACAATATTTGAAACAGAAGTAGATGGTAGTATTTTTAATACATTTTCATTCCAGATGCAAGTGGATAAGACCATCTGATTTCTTTGCCACTTCTTCATACTTTTAATTTCCTGGAAGCAAGAACTTTGAAAAGAAACACAAGCCAACAATATGGTGCATTGGCTCAAAAGGCCAATGCTATGTTAGCAGGAACATGGTTTCCATACCTCAGGAACTCAGTTTCACTCCATTTGTCACTGTTAAGACTTCATTTGGAGTACTGCGTTTACTGCAATCAATCACAGTTCAACACAGATATTGAGAACTTGAAAGGAATTCAGCTACAAACGGGTATAGAAAGAAAATTATGAAAAACTAAGCCATTTAGGATGTTTTTAGACCTCTAATTAAAAAACAAAACAAAGAACAGCAGTGTGCATAACCTAGAGAAAAGAAGATAAAGGTGGCGGCTTAGATGTCCAGTATTTAAGAATCACAGAAGAGGGAGTACCAATCTTTACCTACTGTTGCTCTAGTGCACAGGACAAGAAGCGTAAATCACAAGGTAAATTAGGTTAAATTATATTACAAGAAGCCCTTCCCAATTGTAAGAGTGGCTCAGCAATTAAATAAAATTCCTACAGAGATGTGGGGTCCCTTTCCTTGGGGCTTTTCAAGAAACTGTTGGCTTGGTGTCATCAGGGATGCATCAAAGTATTACGTCTCAGAGGAGGCGGCTTTACTAGACCAGGGGTGGGGAACCTGTAGCCAACCAGAAGTTGCTGGACTGCAACTCCCATCTTTCCTCACTGGCTATGCTGGCTCTGGCTGATGGGAGTTGTAGTCCATCTGGAGGGCCACACATCCCCCACCCCAGATCTAATGGATCCTTTGCAGAAAACTATAAACATGGTCATGTTTCAGTTGCTCTTGTCCTGTTCAACATATTCTTAGATTTAGCCTGTTGGCAGGCTTCTTCAAGACTGATCAATGTTGTCCCATTTTAGGTGTGTTCAAGATATTAGTAGACTGATTTTAGACCCAGCTGCTTATAATTGGGGTTGAAAGGCATGATCTTTCCAGTTCAGTCAGACACAGTATTTTTCTTCAGCTGCTATCATGGGGAGTTCGGGATTTAACAGGTGAAATTGTAGGAAATTTGTATATCACCTTTGCTTAACCCTGTCACCCCAACCTGCCTTCTGTCCTGAGGTGCAAAAGAGCATGTTAGTTAACCTGCGTTTCACTTTGCCCAATATCCTGAAGGAGGTCATGCCACTGCATCAGTTTCTCATGGTCCTATAAAAATATGATCTACCTAAGGAATAGTCTTCAACTGAAATTAGCTAGCTATGTTTGCTGGACTCCATGCCACATCTTCTGCCAGAATGGTAAAGGAACTTTTGATTCCTCACTGAACTATCGGCTTTTAGCTTGGATCTTCGGTAGCACATAAGATATGACCAACTTGCTTGGTTGTACAAGCTAATGAAAGCCAACGTTTCCTTTGTTTATTTGCAATTCTATGTTGCATGTGGTGCCAATAGACCTAACTTTGGGGTTAATTACAACTGGTTTGCTCTGATCTGGGGTGAGTCTAACCTATCTTATCTCACCCCACATTACTGCTTTGGGCCTCTTAGCCAAACTTTGTAAATGTGTGTGCTAACTCTCTAGGGGAGTTAAGCAGGAATTTAGTAGGAGCTGGCAGAGTGGGGACCTGGTATCCTAGTTAGGCCTCTGTCCCCCATAATACCTAGAATATCCTACTACTCTAGCAAGACAACAGGTGGTGACAGTTATTGACTTGGTATCTAAACCACTCTAACATATCCACTAAACTGAATGGGCATCTAGTTGCCCCTGCTTCCAGGTGGTATAAAACTAATGTAGCTAGATGCCCATTTACTTTGGTTGACCTAGTACGCTCCAGGGGTGCCAGGGTAAGGATTCTTTGAAGGAGCCAAGGGACATCAGGCCGACACTTTCACTTCAAGGAATCACCTTCCAGAAATGTCTCCTGCACTCCTGCCAAACAGAAAACTCAAGAGGAGTTCCCTGAGAAAAATGGGTATTATGCCACACACAGGAGTCCTGCACCAACACCACACCTGGTATCATGGAGCCTGTACAAGCCTCACTATAGTCTCTTTGGCCTGCAGATGGGGAGGGGCCCACAATGAACTCTTCTTAGGGTACA
This sequence comes from Shinisaurus crocodilurus, assembly GCA_021292165.1. Lineage (NCBI taxonomy): Eukaryota > Metazoa > Chordata > Lepidosauria > Squamata > Shinisauridae > Shinisaurus > Shinisaurus crocodilurus. The sequence goes on from CM037877.1 coordinate 202,146,540, forward strand.
TGTAGAACAGGGAAATGAAATGTGCTGGTTATTGTGCCAGTCCATGAGAATAAGTAATACCCAGTAGGTAAGGGGCTCTCTCTTATCAGACCAACTTTTGTTGGTTAGCGAGCAAGCAAGCTTATGGAAGGATTCTGCCTCCTGCCTTAAGGCAGCATCATTATATGCAACTGAATTGGACTCAGTTCAGTTCCAACTTGCTTGCACTGCACCATAAACATGTCCGGTGTTTTAACAAAATGCTTTCAAAGACAATGGACCTTTTCACACATAATGGCAAAGCAAAGTATAGTGCTCTGTGCACACGCAGCAAGCCTTGACTTGAGCATTCCCCTCTTCTTTCTGGCAGAGCTGTGAGGAGATTGGAGGCATCTAATCTTTTAAACTAACCTGTACAAGCTAACCAAACAAGCTAACTTTTAAACTAACTAAAATTCCCCATTTTGCTCAAACTCGGGGGAACGCCGATTACTTTATACCATTGTTTGGTTTACAAAACAGGATTATAATCCATGGTTTCGTCCTGTAGTTTAAACCAGAGGTAGGCAAACTTTTTGCTGCCCAAGGGCTGCATAGGGTGGTGGGCCAGCCGTGGGCAGGGGCTAGGCTCCCCCACTCTCAGCCACATACATTTATACATTATATATAAACACACACACACGGCCTTCCCCACACTCACTGTCTGACCCTGAGACAGACAAGCACATAACAGACCCCCCACCACCACCACCACACACTTTTCCTCCTTCCCCCCATGGGGATCTTGGGGAAAAGTAAGGGTTAAGCTTCCACTCCACCTGTTGCTGCTCTAGACCACTGTAGTCGGCATTCTTGAGAGAAACCATGGAATGGTGGGCTAGAGTGGCAAAGGAGTCCATTTTAGGCCCTGGGGATCAGAGGGATGGTGAGGGTGAGGCAGAGAGGGGAATGGGGAGGCAACTAAGACACTGGGAGGCTACAGGTTGCACACATGTGGCTTAAACTAATCAGAGCTCCCCAGGATGTACCAGGGAACTTTACTTTGGTTAAGAGCAGGAGCTTACGATTTCCTACTTGCAGTCAGGGGTGGTGCAAGGTACCGAAAAGATCCGGGGTTCAGGCCCCAAAGACCAAAAAAAGCACAAATTTGCATATGCTAATTTACATATACTCTAAAGCAGTGGTTCCCAACCTTGGGTCCCCAGGTGTTGCTGGCCTACAGCTCCCAGCATACCCAGCCAGCATGGCTAATGGCAAGGGATGCTGGGAGCTGTAGTCCAGCAACATCTGGGGACCCAAGGTTGGGAACCACTGCTCTAAAGGCTCTGTGCCTGTGTGTGGCGTTAAAGCAGCCTGTCTCCTAAGGACACCCCTATTTGTAAAAAGGGATGTATAGATAGGGGAGAGGGCATTTGATTTCAGGGGGGGAAAACCTCAGGCAGAAAGATTCAAGGGGGTGGGGCAGCAGGAGATGAAGCACAGGCAGGCAAAACGCCAGTTAATCCAGGGGGATCAGATGTACAGGGGTCCTGATGATCTCTGTTGCCTTTATTTCAGCAAGTGCCCATGGACAGCAGGGTGGTGAGACAGGTGGCCTCCCAGAGATTCAGGGCTCCAAATGAAAGATTCGGGACTCCAGCCCTAGTAGGCCACCCTGTAACACCACCTCTGTAAGAGTGGCAGAAGAGAGGGGAAGGAGAGCATATGAGCCTGAGGCATGCTGCTGCTCATGCACATGGCACTAATTCATGATTTTGCACTGTGTGCAAAACCAGCCAATGCAATCTCCCTCCCTCCTCAAATATAAGACTGCTGCTTCTTTCAAGCGTAGAGTGGTCTGCAACAGGTTGCAAAGAGACAGGTCAGGAGATCCAATTAATCCACCTCCACTACCCACAAAATGAAGGTAGGCTTAATTTCACCCATCAACTTAAATTGCTTTGGGTGAGCTGCGATTAAACCAGCCATTTCATCCAAACCAAGGAACTAGGAGTATCAGCTGCAGAACAAGCCATGATCTTAAACCATGGTTTGAAGTTGGTTTAAGTTTTTTTTGCTTATTCTGAAGCTAGTAACCATAGCATCCCAGTTTGGGTAAAATGGGAAACTATGGTTAGAGATTTGCTGACTGCTATGTGCCACAAAGGAGTTGCATGTGTGGGGAAAAAGGCTCATGCATATCTCAGCTTAAAATCCAAAAAACAATCAATCTGAATGTATTTCTTTGAAGAAATACAATCTTATTTGGTGGAATGTTCCATCAAAAGCAAAAACACACAATCCAGGAATCACATTTTCCATCTGCTCAGAACTCAACACTTTAAGTTCACTCCCATTTCCGTGGTGCAGCATCCTCTTGAGACGGAGCACTGGTCAAACGTGTGGTTTGTCAATGGTTTGTGAATTCAGATATAAGAGCAAACCACAGTTAGTGCAAACTATGGTTTGCAAACTAACTTCAAAATCTGGCTTGATATCCTGATTTAGCAGCCCCTCACAAGCCATGGTTTGAGAGCTGAATGACGTCCTGGCCTCTTTTGCTGACCAGGGGAGCAAGTGCTTCAGGGTGTGTGTATGTGAACTTAAAGGCAGGGAGGCACCTGTCCAGATCAGGGGATACTGCTGAAATTTTGTAACTTTAAGAACTGGTGCCTGAATTTATTGCATTCCCCTTCCCTCCCTATTCCCCTTTCTTTTGGTATCGTATCTTTCAGATTGTGGGAAGGGGTGGTCTTACCTTTTAATTTCAGAACAGCGCTTGAAGAAGTACTGTATACTATAGGCACTTTTAAGTAACAGATAAATAATAAACATGGTGTGGTGGGATGTCTGAATGCAGCGATGGTGATGCTTATGGAAGACAGACAAATACTGCGGTATATCCAGTCCAGGCCCATCCAACCTCCTCCCACACCCCTTCCACCCAAAAAGGCCATCAGTGCAAATGGCACAATCAGCACTGAAAACCTGAGCCAGGGCTCCTGGCAAAAGAGGAGCTTTGGAAAATTCTCTCGCACACATATTACTCAACACAAACATCTGTTCTGTGAGAACCTTAGACAGGTTCCACATAAAGGGGATATTCAACATATGGCTCCGACAGGAACTGAAAGGCAGCCAACAGCTTTGCGGCATCCACTCGAGGCTGGCATGAAGAAGCGTCTAATGTGGATATGATTGACACCACAGCACAGAGCACTTTGGAGCCAGGTTAGGAGAGAATTAATATGCTCAACTGTGGCTCATTATGCATATGGCTGCTATGGAGGGCAAAGATCTTTGGTCTGGGATTCAACCAACAAGCCTGGACATTGCACTGGTCACCAGCAAGTGGAGCTAATTTATACTAGACATGAAGCCTAGCTCACGGCTCTGCCTGCAGGGGCTGTTTAAAACATGTCAGACACCGGCAAATAAAGGATGTTCTTTTTCTTACCTTACTGGAATACATCTGCTATTCATTTATACCAGCCATCCCCCAAACTGATGCCCTCCAGGTGTTTTGGACTACAACTCCGAGCATTCCTGGCCACTGGCTATGCTAGCTGGGGCTGATGGGAGTTGAAGTCCAAAACAGCTGGGGAGTACGAAGCGCTGAAGTGAAACTAAGACAACCATACAGGAAGACAACTTGTCATCCAAGTATTAATACCTACCTTGTACACCAGCAGCAGACAGCGTAAGCCTGATGCTCCCAATGCAGTGCCTGTGGACACCTCCCCTGGCATCCACCAAGGCCCTGTGCCCACATTGAATTTTTATTTAAATTAAAATAATAATGACAATGTAGTGGGCCAGGTATGCTACAAACTGGGCCCAGAGGCATTTTTAGAAAAAGATGGCAGCCAGCTTCACATTTCACTTTGTAGCACACCCTGGCTACCCAATAAAAATGTGTGTGTTTGTTTTATAAAAAGGGGACACACACACCCCACAGCCAACTCTGCCTGGTAAAGCGGCGAGCAGTGGTGGTCTGGAGCTAGGAAGGCATGTATCTATGTACATATGGTGTGTGTGTGTGTGTGGGAGAGAGAGAGAGAGAGGGAGGGAGGGAGGGAGGGAGGGAGGGAGAATGAATGAATGAACAGGTGGTTATTTGGGATGAGAGAAGGAGAGTGATGGTGAGTGGGCTGGCTGAGAGTGGGAGAGAGAAAGATTTTGTTTTTTGTGAAATGGGTTTCTGTGGGTTCAGGAGTGGCTGTGTGTGTTGGGGCTCAGACGCCAGCCCTGCCTTGTACTTAAGTTCTGGTGCAAGTTACTTGTCTTTTAGCACCACCAGCTTGCTTCTGTTAAATGGGTGTTTTGTGACTGGCCGTGCCCCACCACAGCAGCCATTTTGTTATGGCACCCATGAGACTTACTCAAAATTCCAAATATGCCTATTGGTCCGAAAACATTGGGGACTCCTGGTGTAATCGAAGTGGTACACCACCACCCACCCACACACGAGAGAGGGAGAGAGAGACAACACAGTCTGGAGCTTTACTTGGCAAATGTAAGTTGAAAGCCCAGTTTTTAAATGTACACACAATTCGGTAGTCATTGAAAGGAACAATGGAGGTAAAAAATGCACAACAAAGACTAAAGTGTCCCGCAACTGCCCCCAAAGGAACTTAATACAGGTTTTCCTCTTTAGTACTTCTATTGTGCAAAGTGTTTTATGTTTCTTCTCCATATACCTTCACACATCATGTGCAGTCACTATTATTCTCACATTACTGAAACAGATTCAGGGAATTTATGGAATCTGGATTCTGGCACCTGAAGTCCACATCAAAACACTGTCAACTAGACTGCACGGGCACTTAATTATTGTGATTTAAAAGGGCATTTAATGAGTTATTCCCAATTCTGTCATGTTGCGGCTTTGAAAAAAATAATCCTGGACTTTTTGTATCTACCTCCAGTAAGCAGACAGCTGAATGGACTAAATGTGAGACTAATTCAAGAGCCAGTGTGGCGTAGTGGTGAGAGTGTTGGACTGGGACTCGGGAGATCCGGGTTCTAGTCCTCGCTCAGCCATGAAACTCACTGGGTGACTCTCAGCCTAACCTACCTCACAGGGTTGTTGTGAGGATAAAATGGAGAGGAGGATTATGTAAGCCGCCTTGGGTTCGTTGCAGGAAAAAAAGGCGGGGTATAAATATAATAAATAAATAAATAAATAAATAAACATTTTAAGCCCTTGAAGTCCCACCAAGACATACCTATCCCAGCATGCCTGCCTTGCTTTCACTGGGAGAAACCATCCATGCTGGAGACCATGCTACTTTAAGGCAACCCTAACATCCCTTAGAAGTGACCACTCAGCAAATCTCTCTAGGGCCTTTGGCAACATGCACTATTTCCACCTGTGGGACATTAAACATCCACCACAGCTGCAGCCCTGACAACTCCCATAAGCCATTCTGTCAGATGGCACTAGCTGAAACAAGCAGTGCTCAGCAGTGTTGAAACAATTGATCGGGGGGGGGGGGGAGCAGCAGCAGCAACTCCATATATAGATCTGTCACTGGCAGAAGCCCAGAAGTGCTCATGTGCTCTGCCAGATCACGAAGGCAGCAGAGCACATGAGCACTTTATGCAGGCCAATCACAAACACCTTGGCAAGAAAGGACAACATACTAGAGGAGGAGGAAATGGTTAGGGGGGGGCAGAGTCTGGTCCAGTTCATTGGCCAGACATCTCACTGGGGATCCAGTGGAGGCATTTTCAGACAGGTGAGATCAGCTGCCTGTGAGCACTTGTCTATGGAAGTGACAGAGAGAAGAGGTTCCCTCTCAATGAACTGTGGGGCAAATTCAACTCCTCTCTGTGTTCGGTGCTTAGGGAAGATGGCTCCGTTTCCTGGTTGTGGACCTTTGCTGTTTTTTTCCATATCCCTTCCAAGACAGGGCACCCAGATGCACATAGTTCTCAGTGCGGAATATCTCTACAATAAAATGGCATAATACCCAATATCGATGGATGGTTTCACAAACAGTTTCCTCTGACATATGAACCCCTTGGCTATTGTCCAGTCGTGTGCACTTTTAACTCCTTGTATGGCCCTTGAATTGTTGTCAAAAACGGAAAGAAAAAGCAACCGATAATGACACAACATGTACCGAGCAAGGGAACTTTTTGCGAGCGGTTTCTCAATCAACCTCAAAAAAATATGCTGATGAAATCAGCTGGGAATGCAACACTTACCCCTACCAGAGAGGGGCTAATGAGTGGCAATGACCTTGCAGACCAAGGTTAAATCTATCACTGAGCAAGGATGCTAAGAGAAAGACCAGTAAATCCAACTTAAGAGGTATAGGTGTCAGCACAAATGCATGAGCAAGAGTTTATTTGGAGATAACTGCCTAAGAACTCCTACCATCAAACAAAGCAGTCATTTCCCCACACAAAATGCTTCCCCGGGGAGCCCCTGCTGGCTGCTGACTCAGCCGTCAACACTATAGACTGTGCTGTTAGAGGATGGATGCATACAGAAACAGCTCAAACCAAAGATAACGAGCTGCTGCTATATAAGGAAGGTTGTAATGAGAGAGAGAGCAGCAAAAAGGTTGCTACTGTGAGCTCCAGTTTTTGAGGCTTCACATCAGGGAAGGGATGCAAGTCATTTGTAGCCAACAGTATGGATGAAGCCATGCCACACCATTCTGGGCAAAAGGTGAGGAAGCTAGATTCTCCTTGTCCAGAAAAGTGAAGGGGAGATGTATTTCTCAATATTGAGGGGCAAGGATTTAGAACTAGAGAGCACCAGCTGATGCTTGGACGAGATTGACATTGACTGACATAATCAGTCTGGTTTCAGGATTTGCCACAGAGCAGCCTTGGTTTCTCCTGGTATAATCTATACCAGGAGAAGGACAGGAGAAAGGTGACTCTGCTAATGCTTCTTGGCAGCTTTTGATACCATCAACCATGACATTCTTCTCAATAGGCTCCCTGGGTTTGGGATTGGGGGCATAGTGTTCCAGCAGTTCTGTTCCTACCTGGAGAGCCAATTCCAGGTGCTGCTGCGGGACTACTGCTTGGCCCCATGCCATTTGTATAACGGGGTTCCATCTTGTCCTCCCCCTCTGCTTTTCAACACCTTCATGAAAACTGCTGAATGAGAATCTTGGAATTGTCCTTTCCACCTGATTCAGATGTGGTGACAAAAGTGCTCTATTGGTGTCTGGGATCAGTAATAAACTCAGTCCTGATAAGACTGAGGTATAATCTGTAGTAGTTCGACTGCTCAGGGTGGAGCACTCTTCCTGAAGTATCAAACTCACAGTCTGGGAGGGCATATAGGTCAAGCTTTATCACTGAAGGCCCAAGTGGCATGGAGCGACTTGTCCCAATTGATGACACCAGTGGTAGCCCTTTGAAGAAATAGACAGCCTGGACAGGATTATTGATGCTCTGGTCATCTCCACATTTGGCTACTGCAGCGTACTGTGTGTGGGGCTGTTGTCTAAAGTCTGCTTGGGAATGAGAGTTAATTCAAAATACAGCACTAGGTTGCTAACTGGAACCAGTCATTGGGAGCCTGTTTCATCAGTGCTTAAACAGCTTTGAACAATTCAAAATGCCGGTGTTGACCTTCAAAGCCTTACATAGCTCAAATCAACATGCCTGTGCACTGACACAAACTTTTCTCAGAGTTGCTCTGAATCTGAAATGAGACAGAGGGCAACTGGGGAAGGGCCTTCTCAGTTGTGGCACCCCTTCTGTGGCATATTCTCCACAGGGAGGCTGACTTAGTGCCTACTTTTTGGTCCTTTCAGCACTAGGCAAAAATCTTTCAAAAAGCTTATGAAAAGAAATTATTCACTGTGATGTTCCAAGAGAGGGGTGGGGAACCTTTTTCTCATGAAGGGCCACTGACCCATGGAAAATTTCAATCAGGGATCGTGGTCAACGGTGGGCAGAATTTTCTGCTTTGCATAGCTCTTCTTTTCTGTGCCCCCCATCCCCCATCCCTTTCTCTTCCTCTCATAAACAAGTGCACTCACACACACAAAGCAAAAGAAGAAGCAATTCCCAGAGGGGTTGTCTGGAGAGCAAAAGTGGGCCCACAGGTCTGATATAGCCAGATGACACTGAGGGACACAGGCTCCCACCCCAGTTCTAATACATCTATTTTATCTGTATTTTTTTATTTTATTGAGAGCCAGTATGATGTAGTGGTTAAGAGTTTAGGACTGGGGAGACCCGGGTTCAAGTCTCCACTCGGCCATGAAGCTCACACTGGGTGGTTTTGGCCCAGTCACTGACTCTCAGCCTAACTTACCTCACAGGGTTGTTGTGAGGATAAAATGGAGAGGAGGAGAACCATGTATGCCGCCTTGGTCTGCTTGGAGCAAAAGACGGGATATAAACGTCACAAGTAAACAAACTGATGTTTGAGGGCTCTTGATGTTTCAATATTGTAAGCCACCTGGGAAAAAATATTTGTATTGAGGGGTGAAATAAGTTCATAAAATAAAGTTCAAATGGAATTATTATCTTAACAAGTCCTATCAATCGGAATTCCAGGACTACATTCTCCATTCTCTGACATAAGTGGAGCCCTGCTAGATCAGACCAAAGGTCTCTCTAGGCCAGCATACTGTTTCCCACCATTGCCAACCAGATACCTCTGGGAAGCCCACAAGCAGGACACGAAGGGGGCAATAGCCCTCTCCTGTGGCAGTTCCATCACAACTGGTATTTAGAGATACACTGATATTCAGAACATGGAGCAGATTCACCCATATACGACACATTCACACATAAATTTAGACTGATATAAGCATGAAGTAAGAACACAACATGAAAACTTGAAGACACTGGAGTGTCCACATTTCCAGAGTTAGATGCTAACAGGGACCCTAACTGAGTATATGGCAGCTGTACCAATAACCAGGGAACTTGGTTTTCTACAGGGTGACCAAGTCCCTTGCCCTTACTTACCAACCACCAATATCTCAGGTTCCTTTCCATCTTCCCTTCCGTTTACAGTTAGGAGGGAGACCAAACCTAGCATATTCAAGGCATCGTCTCAAATAACCATTTGACATCATTCCTACCAATATTCAATACTGCCTGATCAGGTTTCATTTGTACAGTGTGGCGTAGTGGTGAGAGTGTTGGACTGGGACATGGGAGATCTGGGTTCTAGTCCACACACAGCCATGAAGCTCACTGGGTGACTTTGGGCCAGTCACTGACACTCAGCCTAATCTACCTCACAGGGTTGTTGTGAGGATAAAATGGAGAGGAGGAGGAGGAGGATTATTATGTAAACCGCCTTGGGTTCCTTGCAGGAAAAAAGGCGGGATATAAATATAATAAATAAATAAATAAAAATAAATACTCATATGCAAAATACATAATTTATTCTGTCCACGGTAAAATAGCAGAAAGTGGATTTCCAGGTGATGAAATGCTAGTCTTTGATGGACACTAAAGCGTAGTTTTTGATGGCTACCAAGGCAGGTCAAGGAGCATCCACACGAGCAAAAGAACAGTGAGTGACATGCATGGCTGAACTTAATAGTGACAGGAATATTGGTACAGCTTCGCTTTGTTGCTTCAATATTTCTTAGCCAGCTAATTTCTGGGTAATTTCTACAGATGCACAACCCAATCTGTCATTCCTACCCTAACCTTTTAAAAGCAGTACTTCTCAAATTGTGGGACCCAGGCTACAGATGGGCCACGCAACGAGGGTCTTTTATTTCATTTCCAGGGGGGTTGTCTTCTCTCACCATGCTGACAACACGCCACTGCTGTTGTGTGGCCCCTTCGAGGGAGATGGCTTGCACGTCATGCATAAATTCTATTCTCATTAACATTAAAAATGGCAAATAAAATATAAACTTGTTCAGTATTGACTATCAATGTGATATTCTTGTATCTTCTGTTGTAGAGTGGGAAAGGTGGACTTAATCTACATCAATTCCAAAAGGTTGGGTAAGTTTATATAGGTGGATCCCACTTCAAAACATTTCAGAAGAACCAATTTAATGAAAAAACTACTCTGCTCCCAAAACAGATCATGAAAACTGATCTGCTATACAGGGCTGTTGTAAGGGCAAAGTGAGATTACCTCCATGGCTAAGATTATTTATCACCTACTGTCCTGAACAATCTTATTGTACAGGATATAAACATGATAAATAATCTTAAGGTGCAATCTGATGCAAGTTTAGACAGAAAAAAGGCCTACAACTCTCAGTATGCTCCAGCCAGAATAGCTTGGCTTGCATAGGATTGCACCCTTAGCCATGGTGCCATTCTGTCACCTTTCTAAAAATTACAGGGGAGAGGCAGGGCTTCCCTTGAGCCAAAGAAATATATGAAAGTGTGAAATTTGCATAATACACGCTGATTGTATGAAGTTTGTAACCTTGGCATAGAATTTAAGTATTTTTTACACAACCCAGCCATTACACTTTATGGAGTTTTAGTCACTTGTTTTGTCCTACTGGCAATCATATGCATTAAAAAAAACACATACCTACTTTCACTGTTAAGCATAGTATGCTACTGACAAAAGCCAATCTAGGAGAGAAGTGGAAACAGTGGAATATGCAGTCCTAGCTTTATACGTCAGCCAACAGCAAAGCATTTCTGGCATGATAAAGCTTATCCGATGACAACCATTTGAGAATTCAATAACAAGGGCTAAGGGCACATTGCGGCCATCAAGCATCGCTTACCAACATATTCAGAGAGGAATACGACAAAGAACGGAGTGACCAGGTCATTAATCCCTTGCACGTAGCCACTGGCTGGGTGTCGGATGGCCCAGATAAACAGGATTCGTTCAAAGATCTAGAGAGGAAGAAGGAAAGCCATGTGCCAGAGTTAGTCATGCCCAGGGGAGGATAGAGAAGTGGAAAGTTGGACAAGCGCAGGGTCAGAAAAGTGTGTGGTAAGTTAGAAATGCACACAGGCAAAGGACACAACCAAGTTTAGGGTTCTAAGCAGCTCAGAGACTCAGAATGAAGTGGTGCCTGAGACAAGATCCAGGACGAGTTGCCAATGGAAAGGCAAAATTATCGGCCATGTATGAGAGAGCCAGTGTGGCACAGTGGTTAGAGTGTTGGACTGGGACTTGGGAGATCCAGGTTCTAGTCCCCACTCAGCCATGAAGCTCACTGGGTGACTTTGGGCTAGTCACTGACTCTCAGCCTAACCTACCTCACAGGGCTGTTGTGAGGAACAAATAGAGAGGAGGAGGATTATGTAAGCAGCCTTGGGTTTTTTGCAGGAAGAAAGGCAGGGTATAAATATAATATAATATAATATATGTATGTGAGAACTTTCTGCACTAAAAACAACCAATTGCGCAAAGAATATTTTTGGTCTATTGCTCTCTCCACTTAAGACGCAAAGCGAGAAGCAAGCAGCAAGTTGAAAGGGAAACGAGATGCAGTTTCAGGATGATGTAACTTCACTTTCAGTGTGTCTGCCCAATAGCAGATGGTAAGCTAGAGATTGTTTTACTTCTCTGTCCCCCAGAAGAACTGTAGCCACTAAAAGGGGGGGGAGGAGGAGCTCTGCAGGAGCTTGGGCTCTTCCCAGAGTCTTCAACTTTCATTTCACAAAAGAGGAAGTCCCTATCTCTTTTAGAAAGGGGGGGGGGGAATCATACAGCCAGTATTTTACACAACTATAGGTAAGCTGTAAGTTGCTCCCTTATTCCAGGGTTATGGCTAATGAGAGCAAAGGGCACTGGAACGACTGAGAAGCACTTAGCAATTTCTTTCTTCAAATACAAATATTTAGATAATTGAATAGATTCACTTTAACCAATGTAAGTGATCTGTATTTAGGTTCTGGCTGTCTCATACTGACTCTCGATAGCCCCTCCAGTGAGCCCCTCCCGCCCTAGCACTAACACCAAAGTTCTGGCTGCTGGCCTGGCACAATGCCACACAGTGTAACTTCCAGCATTCATTTATAGGCCTCTCCTCAAGATCTCCTTCTTGCTCATGGTCTTGAGGGGAACAAAGATGGAACAGGAACAAGCAAGAAGGGATTCAAGACGTTATGCTCCAGCAGGAAGGGTCTGAGACGAGTTAACCCCGAATTGCATACATAAAAGTGTAACATGTAGAAATCGCAGATTTATTCACAGCCCCCAACTAGAGCAGCTTTCAACTAACAGACCTTAGAGGTCTTGGACAGATTAGCATGCTAATGTATTTTGTAAGAAGTACACCCTAGGTTGGCATCTCTCCCCGTCCCTCGTCCCTGATTTTATTAAATTTAGCAGACCATGTTTTTCTGTAATTCAGACAGATATCTCTCAAAATATATCTAATGAGAGGGTTTACAGCAAGGGTGGGCAACACATAGCCCACAGGCCGCATGGCTCCCCCCAGCAATTTATGTGGCCCCCACCACTTCCCTTGGTGCCGCCGAATAAGCTGCCAAAATCACGGCAGCAAAAATGGATTTTGCTTGAAAATAAGGCATGCACGCTCGGGAAGTGTGATTCTGCTTATAAACCTGGCGAGCACATCCTGTGCATCTTGTTTTCAAGCAAAATCGCTGCAAAGTTGGCTACTGTGGCAAACTCAGCAGCAGATTCGGCAGTGGTGGGGTGCAGCCCCCCAACCCGCAGCAGTTGCCGACCACTGACTTACAGGGAGGAACCAAAGCTCAGTGGCAGAGCACACGTTCTGCATGCAGAGGGTTCCAGGTTCAATGCCTAGTGTATCCAGTTAACAGGATCAGGTCGCAGGTGATGGGAAAGAGACCCTGGGGAGCCACCACCAGTCAGAGAAGATGATGCTGGACTAGAATTATTATTATTTATTATTATTTACATTTATTTATCACCCATCTGGCCGGCAAACCGGCCACCCTGGGCGATGTACATCAGACAAAAACAGGATAAAATACATTTAAAACAGTATAAAATTTTAAAATCTTAGCCCACCCTATATTCCCGCCTGAACAGCCAAGTTTTTAGTGAGCGGCGGAAGCTCAGCAGAGAGGGGGCATGGCGGAGGTCACTTGGGAGAGAGTTCCACAGTGCAGGGGCCGCCACAGAAAAGGCCCTCTTCCTCGTCCCCACCAGTCTAGCTGCTCTGGCTGAAGGGACAAGGAGAAGGCCGTCTGTGGCAGATCTTGTTGAGCCGCCTACTTGGTGTTGCTGGAGACGCTCCTTGAGATAGACTGGACCGGAGCCGTATGGGGTTTTAAAGGTCAAAACCAACACCTTGAATTCGGCTCGGCAAGCAACTGGTAGCCAGTGCAGCTCCTTGAGCACTGGTGTGATGTGATCCCGCCGGCAGCTGCCTTTAACCAGGTGAGCCGCCGCGTTCTGTACCAGCTGTAGCTTCCGAACCGTCTTCAAGGATAACCCCACGTAGAGCGCATTACAGTAGTCTAGGCAAGAGGAGACCAAGGCATGAACCAACGATGGGAGCAGGTGATTAGAGAGGTAGGGGCGCAGCTGCTGTATCAGATGGAGTTGATACAGCGCCGCCCGGCTCACAGCTGACACCTGAGCCTCCATGGACAGCTGGGAGTCTAGAATGATCCCCAAGCTGCGGACCTGGTCCTTCAGGGGTAGATGTACCGCATTCAGCACCAGGTCAACATCCCCTAACCTCCCCTTGTCCCCCACCAGAAGTACCTCGGTCTTGTTGGGGTTCAGCTTCAGCATGTTCCTTCCCATCCAGCCACCCACTGCCTCCAGGCACTTGGACAGGGTCTCAACGGCCAACCTCGGTGAGGACTTGAAACAGAGGTAGAGCTGCGTGTCATCCGCATACTGATGACACCGCACCCCAAACCTCCTGATGATAGCTCCCAGCGGCTTTAGGTAAATGTTGAATAACATTGGGGAGAGGATGGAACCCTGCGGCACTCCACAAGTGAGCGGCCGAGGGTCCGAAGCCTCCTCCCCGAGAACTACCCTCTGGTACCTTCCAGAGAGGAAGGACCGGAACCACTGCAATACAGTGAATGACAAATAATCTGACCTAATGCAGTTTCCTATGTTCCTAGTTCAACATACTACACTCCTGCCTGGCACGTTAAGACAGCCTTACCAAGTCACGGCCATGTTCTAACCTGCAGATTACCAAAAGCCACTCATCTTCTGCGGTGATGTTTCCTATCTAGCTCTGGTTCATACATTAAAGGCCATCCTCATACAAAATGGTCCTGTCGCCACAACTGCGCACCATGGTAAGGAAGTAACACATGAGCCACTGGGCCACACTACTGCTCGGTAGCATTTCACATGAGCCTAGCAGGACAAAAATGCAGTGGCCTGCTCACATATGTCATTCCTGAGAAATCAGCATTGCCTACTGGATCATACACTGCTTCCCCCACACGGCTCTGGTGACAGAGCTGCTCTTCATGTGAGCCTTTTAAAGATATGAACCAGGACTCTGACTTGTGGGCCCTGGAATGCTTTCAAATTGTACCGGGGATAAACATTAACTTCATAGCCATGAGGCCTAGAAACATGCCATTTTAAGTTCAAGAAAGCTGAAATCTTCATGAATCCAAGCTACTTTGTTAAGTTTCATACAAAATTCTACATGTGCAATCACAAAAGATGGGCAGTTTGCTGAACCGCTTTACATTTGCAACCACAATGACTGAAATCTGTAGGCAGAAGGCAAAATATCAGAGCTGAAGCCTTGTTGTTTAACAAAAAAGATCCAGAGGATACTGCTAGTCACAGGAAACTCGCTGGACTATTACAGAAAAGGCACCCTCCTTTTTTATAACGTGGGTATAAATTTAATGACAAACTTGCCTTCAAGGAGTCTGTATAGGTTCATTTTACAACCTTGCAGACTGGTCAGCAATGGCATTCAGCACAATTACAATAGATCGCTCTTGTTAATCATACTCTGAACATGACCATTTGTTCTGCAGCGCTACCACCTATGTTAACAGGTGGAGTGCTCTAGCTCTTAAGCTGAACAATGCTTTAACCCAGAATCTATGAGCCATTGTCTGCTGCTAGGAGAAAAGGGGCATACACCAGCAGAAAAGCCATATTATAGAAGCAGTGACAATGGACTTCAGAACAGTCATCGACTTATTAATTTCAAGGCCAATACCACGGGTACTTTGTTACGGTAGGTATTTATTTATGGGACTCACTGTGTGCTTCTGTGTTCCAGAAACCTGAAGATCTGAATCAAACTTTCATGGTTGCAAGGCCTGTGGTTTTAGACAGTCCTTGCATTAGTTATCATAAATTCCAACACCCAATCAACCAATCGCTCTTAGATATAGCAAACCCCGCCTTCTTGCTATGCATAAGGGCTTTGGGATGGATTAAATCCACTCAGACTTAATACCTGCAGATCACACAGTTTGTCAGTAAATATTCAGTAGGATTAGGCTGGCTGAAGGTTTCTGAGCCAACACGCAAAAGTCAGCTTTTGGCGATTAACTCCTGCAATTCTGTCTGGTCCAGCCAGAAGCTCTAGTTTGTCCCTGGCTCTGCCACGAAGGCACTGTGTAGCCTTAAGCAAGTCACATTGCTGCTATGAAACTTTATCCACAACTCTGCTACACAGCCACCCTGACAGGGCACCATCAGAACTGAGATGACCTCTTAGCCCAACAGGTCACTAGCCTCGATTAAGAGCTCATAGGAGACACGGATTCAGATGCTACCATTCCCCAGCACTCCGTATGGTAAGCCTACAAAACACAAGACTCTTTCCCACATGAACCTGCCTAAGTATTAAGATCGTCAGAAGGCCTATTTTGGGTCCTCCACCACCAGAGGTAAGGCAACAGGTGACTGGAGATAGGATCTTTTTGGTCATGGTGACCCAGCTTTGGCACTTTCCCCCAAGGAAGGCCCACATGGGCTAGATTTCATTTTGGTACCAGGCAAAAAAAAATTTATTTCCAGAGGCCTTTTAGTTCTGTCAGTTTTAATCTTACGTTAATGCTAGAACACTACCTGCTTCACTGTCTTTGATTTTTTAAATATAGTGTTCTGTTTTTTTATAAGGTGCTCTGGGAGTCGTTTTGGACAGGAGACAGGATATTAAATGCCCTAAATAAAGGAAGAGATTACAGTGTCAAAGTTTTAGACTCTTGCAACTAAATACATTTCTGCATTGTACAATAGTGCATTCTAAATGGAAAAGCTCTAAGGTAGTAGGATCCAATCCCCACTGCCTTGGCTGTTCTTTTTTTTGTTTTTTTTTGCAATTTCATGTAATGCCTGGATATGTAGGGAAGAAGGTGAATTTTGAAACTTAAGACCAGAATTAGACATTACAAGGGATGCAGGATGCAGCTGAAAACAGCAGCCCCACATTTCCTCTTCCTCTCTTCCCTGCAGCATCTAGAAATGCAAGATATAACATCATATCACCATGTTACAAGTTCTTCCACCCCCGCAAGCAGCAATGAAGGGGGGTGGGGGAGGAAACGGAACACAATTATGTCATGTTGCACATTTTGTATTACTAGACATTACCAAGGAGAGGGACAGGGCTGTTGATTCCCAGCACCAGACACACGTCTTCTAACTCCAGCCTTTCCAGATGGTGCGGGTGTCGCAGGAAAGATGGACAGTTCCTGCCACCATGAGAGTGCCGAGACTAAAGCATGGATTTAGTCTCGGCACTTTTTCAGCATGCTCCTGAAAAAGAAGCCTGTTTGCATACAATGGATATGAGAGTGTTGTTTGAGCACAGAATCTGGAGCTGGGTGGCAACCCTGTCTTTGGAGTGAAAAGCAGAGAATCCAGCTGGCTACGTTAAAATCAACGGTGTCAGAACAGCGGAAAGCAGCCAACCATGGAAGAGCAATAATACGCTCAATAGTACCCAAAAGATCCTTAGGAAGCCATCCTTGGCCAACACCATTAGGCTGGCGAGCTGCACTGCAGAAAGGCTAGAAAGAAAAGCCTCTTCTCACCTCCTGGACTAACGGCTGCTGGAACAGAGGGATGAGGGGGTTCGTCCGTGGAATGTCTATATGGATCTGAAAGGTAATTTTTAAAAAGACATCAGAGAACATTGGGGATTGCCGGTCGCATCTGCCCAACTGCAATACAAGAGAAAAGATTTATATGGTCCAAGCCAAAACAGTACTGGGACTGAAGACAGAGGTGATATTGAATCAGTCGACAGCTAACCCTGCACCAAGAGCTGCTTGCTTCTCCTTCAGCAAAACAGAGCAGACATTTCAACACGGAGGCCTGCACAAACATGCCAGCCTAACAGCAGTTCCCCCTCCTACACAGCTTGCATTTAAAGCACAAGGGAGAGCATCTGGAACAACTTTAGAGCAACAACAAGTACCTGGGTCATTTTCAAAATATTTTCCCTAGAGTCACTGGTCAGGTCAAGTGTCACATCTGCTGGCAGCAAACACCATGCAGGAACTCCGCCACAAGAACTCCCATGATGTGGCAGGCCCATCCCATTCTACACAATAGCTATAGGCAACCCTAGACTGTGTGTCATGGAATCCCAAAATACTCCAGGATGCTTCATGACAGAAACTACAGGCAGCAGGAAGGAGGCGGCTGGGTACCTGCCGGTATGTATCTTGATGGTGCTCCTCGTTTCTAGAGTCATAATACTGCTCAATGAAGCCAAAATACTCCTCCCGTTTCCGCTGCAAGGTCAGCTTCCTTCGCTCCATGTTGGCAGGGAGATAACCCTGTAGGAGAAGAGAAACCTGTCAAGACAAGAGTCTTCTTTTCTCTGCTGTGCTCAAAGTCTATCTGTCCTATCCCATCCCCCTCCTCCACTTGCAGGCAAAATGTTCTAACTAGGATTGCAGGGTTCAGTAATTAATCTATTTATTTAATACATTTTAATACCGCCCAATAGCCAAAGAGAAACACTGGAGCCCCATGAGAATTGCACAGAAGGCAAATGTTCAGCAAATGAAATGTCTTCTATCTAAGTGCTGCTGTAATGGAAGAAGCTGCACCTGCCAAAATTCCCCTTTGCACCCACTTTTTAAAGGCATTAGATGCTGCTTTGCATTGAATCCAGCAATCCTTAACAATCATGCAAGAATTTCCTATGGAAAATACTTTCTGGAGCCCTGACATGTGATTACTATGCTATCTTCTCTCACTTTCTGCAGAGGCAATCTTCTGGAATACAACTACATGCTTGCTTTCCCCAAGTCAAACTAGCGTAACGGCATGGCCTATTCTTATTTCTCCGTTTCTAAAATCTCCGTTTTTAGAACTAGGCATTAAGTGTACTGCTTTCCCACATTAAAGGAGTGGGCATGACCCTCTCCAGTTAAGACATCTCAGGAAACCAAGCTGAGAAAGACCTGCAGAACCCAACTGGGAGCACAGGTGACTACCATGTTTCCTAAAGTCTCATAATACCCCTTGTGTACATTTTCAAAATGTAGGATGCATACACAATGCCCCAGCTTGCAAGATGCAGCACTCACTGATAAAAGTCGCCATGTCACAGGCCGAACCTCTCTGGGGACACCAGGCCAGCTGCATTTCCTCAATTCATCTGCAAATGGACAACAGTTAGTTTCTTCACATACAGTAGTTTGGCTAGCATTTCTACGCTAGGGAAATAAAGGAATTCCTGTCTGCTTGGCAGGTTACAGAACTCTAAGCCCCAAGAAGGCATTTTCTTGGGATATATAGGTTTCTATGATAATGGTGCCTATGATTGTTTTTTATAATTATCGATTTCTAATTGTATTTTTATTAAAATTTTACGTGATGGAATGTTTTTAATCTATACTACAAGCAGCCTTGAGCACTGTGAAATGTGCGTTAGAAATATTTTCAAGAGATGCAGAGTTGTACTGCTTTTTTATTTGGACCAGTCTTCCCCAACCTAGGACCCTCCAGATGTGCTGGAACAGGATATTTAAAACGATCACCTGACATGCTTACCTGCCTGTTCATTTGCTGCACTCATCAGGAGATACCCTCCTGGTGCTGCCAAAGATATCAGAGGTTCAGCTCAGAATAGGGCCTTTAGTATCATAACATACACTCCCTGGAACTCCCTACCAGTACAGGCATTGACCTTTCTGGATTTTTGGCACCTCCTAAAAACATACTTGTTCCAACAGGCATTCCCAAAAAGCTATTCTTGTCTTCTGTATACAGTCTTTTATTATGATCTTACACTGTATCATTTTGTACATCACTTAGAAATTCTTTTAATATAGGCATCATCATCATATTAATAACAACAACCATCCCCATCCTCACTAGGGATGATGAGAGTTGTAGTCCAACACATCTTGAGGGCACCAGGCTACAGAAGCTGATTTAGACATAGCCTACAGTATATCAGGTGCTTTACAAAATGTAACTTGGATGCCATACCTTTCCTATTCCTCCAGTTCAGTTTTCAACACAGAACTGCTGCTAACAGGAGAAAGGTAACAAAGGAGAGCACATCCCTCTCTGCTGGTATCTCTAGCACCCCCAGGACCTTTTTGGTTTCCCATCCTTGGACTCACCTAGATCTGTGTTGTGGCTGGATAGAAGCTGCCGGAATTTTTCCAAGCGAGTTTTCTCACGCACCGTCATGGGAGGAGCCCCTGAAGCATTTTGGTCAGAGATGCGAGCAACAAGCGGAATGATGGGTCGGAGTGGGAGGGATTGTTGTTTGTGGAGGGGATTGCGCATACAGGAATCCTCTAAAAGAGTTTAAAGAGGTCCATCAGGCCGTGAACGTACTGGGCAGCAGCAAGCACTGTCTGGAACTTCCAGAATCCGCTGTCTTCTTCATGCATCCAGGATTTCCAATTCCAGGAAGGCTTCCATGCGTTTAACACACGCATGGCAGGGAAAGTCTCCACAGCTGTGAATTTCCTCTCCCACCACTAGATGATGGCAGAAGCTTCACCTGTTGAACATTTTCCTGCCATGCCATTATTAAAAGGTACAAATGTAATTTCAAGACTGGGCAATATAAACCGGAAACCTGTTCACCCACTCCTGCTGGGCAAGTTATTATTCAACGGCTCTGATTCAATTGCACATTCTACAGAACGAGAATCCCTGTGTAGGAATTCCCCACAATTAAGGCAGCACTTTGGGGCCTTCAGTAAGATTGACGCAATGCTTTAGGAAAGGACAGAAGTGGCTCAGAGGAGTCCTGACCTTTTTTACCCACATTAATGAATGTAGTGGTGAAGACACAATGTCCGCAATAGCCACCATTCAGCAATTTACATGGATGGTTCTCAAACCACATTTGTTGACTGAGGCAAAGATCCTGAGGCCTGTCCTCCAACACTAAACAAGGTCACTTGCTCTCTTTATATCATCTCCTCCTGTTCAATCCCTTCCACTTGCTCCCATTTTCATCCTTCCTTTTCTTCTTCCTTTAGCATGCCGAACAGCAAACTCAACAGCATACAGGAGGAAGCAGGAAACCTCAAAGGCAATTTACAATCCAAATTCCTTTACATCTCAGCGCCAAGTGGCCAGCCAGTTTCCAGAGGAGAAATGGAAGTGTGACATGGGCTCTGATGCCATCTGGTGGCAGTGGTTCTGCAATAGGGAGGTCAATTTCTCAAAGCCAAACAACAGAGTTTGCTTCACTCACCCCACTAGCACCATCACAAAGAGGCCAGGTCCATATTAGCTGAACTATTTTGAGTTGGTCTTGCATGCCTGCTCAAGAGTCCCCGGTCAAGGTTCTATGTCAGGGGTGGGCAATCTGTGGACCCTCCAGATGTTTTTGGACTACAACTCCAATCCTTTCTGAACACTGGCCATGCTGGATGGGGCTGATGGGAGGTGCGGTCCAACAACATCTAGAAAGCCACAGGTTTCCCACCCCTGCTCTAACTTTCCCCCCAGAAGCCTCCACTTTGACCAAAAAAACCCCCTATTCAGTCTGGTTTGCTACCCAAAAGGCCTTTATTCGTAGAAAGCTTAGCCCAATCACCCCAAAAAAGGCACACAAGGTTGGTACCCAATAATCATCTACAGATAATGGGACTGATTGGCAGGGTTACCAGGCCACTATCACATGGAAGCATATCGGGCAAAGGAACATGACTTGTAAAGTATATCAAGAATAACCTAGATTCTGTGCCAAGCGAAGACCAGCTGAAGAAGAGGAATGCTACTGGGACTGGCTCAGACCAAACATTCATCTAGTCTAGTACTCTACTGTCAACAATGTCCACAAATGAGAATTATGCAAATCAAGATTTGCATATATCCACATTAATTTATTTGGCTCATACTAAACACAGGTCAAAAGAAGAGAACTAAACAAGGCACTTAGGTCTGGCCTCCTAGAATATTGTATTCAACCCTTCACCAGCTTTCAAGATCTCACCAGGAATTGACACCACACATTTTCAAGCCTATTTTTGCAGCCATGTGGGAAATAAATCTGCACTTCTCAGCTAAAATCCAAGTTTCTCAGGATGTTCCATTCTGCAATTGACTCCAAATTGTACAGAATGTAGAACCTGCACAGCTTTGAAAGAATCACACACCCTAAAAGGGGCAGGGGATGTAAAGAGCAATAGGGCTCTTACCAGGCGCTCTTGACAGCTGGGCCTCGCTATTGGACTTGATGACCTTACAGTTGGTTGGTGCTTCACTCAGAGCTGGCTGGGGCCACTCCGGTTTCACACGCAGCCTGCTGTGGTTCTCCAGCACCTGTGCAGCTGTGGCCTTTGCCACCTTAGAGTTCAAAGTCTGGAAAGATGAGAAGTCCTCATCTTCGTCATCCCCAATGTCCCAGGCATCACTGGTATCGCGGGCAAACTCATGGAAACTGCTGGCCTTCTTATTCTTCATGGGCAGTGCATTAACCTTGGAACGTTCCTTGAGGAAGCTAAAAAAGAAAGGATAGCTGGTGTTATTGCAACTCTCCACACGGTCCACCTCTGCATCTAGCCTTCTCCTGCCCATGCTCAAATTTGCCCCCATCTATTTCATTTCCCCTTTGAGTCAAGCCCTCCCCCACCACTTCTCCATCCCACTGGACAATCCCTTCTCCTCTGGTTAGGGTAAGGAGAAGGAATGCAAAATCCTTCCATGCAATCCCCGCCAAGTACAAAGTTCAGAGTCTGACCAAGAGCTTTACAGTCTTGGCACATGAGAGGCCAAACACTTCTGCCAAATGCCTCCTTGAAGAGAGGCTGCCAGTCAGGCCTACTGTGTGGCAAGCAAAGCAAGGGAGGAGGCTAGATTCAACTTCAGTGAGCGTATATGCAATCCTAAAGAACTGCAAAAACATATATGCATGTGCAAGTAACCACATGAGAACACTACGTTGCGATCAGGTCAATCATACACATAGAATAAGGACACAATTAGATCCATTATTCTTCCAAGCCTATAAGCCGCATTTGCTTTATCATCCGTTACACAAGTTAAAGTCCTTGTGCCAAAGAACCAAAGAGAAAGTTCATGTCCCAACAAGAAACACACAAAGCACATGAAGTCCTAACAAGGTAAAATGGACCAAGAAGGAACCTGAGAAAAAGAATGGAAAATTCTCAAGTCTACATCAGAAAGCCCTGCAAGTAACGGCACATGCCAGAGTCAATCCAGACAGTGACAACACGGGGGTGGGGGAGAGACTAATGCTAGTTGTGTTGTTCTTCATTGTAGAAGAGGAGGAAGGTGCACCCAAGATACACTTTTTAAGTTGTAAAACTTTCATAAAGTGAAGCATCTTGAGAAGGGCACTTTTGGCAAGTTGACACAAGTACATAACTCATCAGGACCAGAAATATTTGCACAGGACTCCTGAAGGAATTCAGATGCAAAAAGATACCAAACCTGCCTAGTCTATTACTGAAGCCAAACCAATCTAAAAGAGGAACATGCCACATAACTAATATCTAGCCCAAGGAAGAGCTCTGTGAAATTTACAAGGTAGCTCACCGTTCTGCAGCTTTTAGATGGACTTAATAAAGGTAATTTGTTGAGAGGCCCCAGATGTAACTCCAGAAATTAAAAGCCAATGAGCCTATCTTCTCTAATAGCTAAACCAGCCTTCCCCAACCTGGTGCTCTGCAGATGTGTTGGACTGCAACTCCACTAATTCCCAGCCAGCATGGTCAACCACTATAGGTTGGGGAAGGCTGAGCTAAACTGATAAGAGAATTAGTAAACACTAAGTTGCAGAGCAAACACTAATTCCTTATACAGCTTCTTCCTTCTCACACATACATCTTTACCAAAAATGCATGGATTAAAGCAGGAGTGGGTAAAAGGTAGATCGGGTTCTCTGGGTATATCTCTGGGTGGTTTGCAGTATACTGGCAGGTATTTTTAGGTCTAAAATAGACTGTTAGTACCCCTGTCTGATCTACAGTAACTGAGATGTCATCGCAGTGTATGGCTCATGTGGTGCAGTAGATGATTGGATCCACCCCGAGCCACCATTTTGCATCTTGCTCTAGTTGGTGGATCTTGGCGTTCTATTAACAAACTAGATCTCGCAGACCTGAAGTCTGCCCTCCCCTGGACTAAAAGACTGAAGCAGGCCATAAGCAGCCCAAAGGAAGGACTTTTTCAAACAATGCAGTAAGAAAGCTACATTAACCTCTGTAATATACCAGAATCAGCTGTTGTGAAGGACAGTATGTATTTGCAATATTTATGTACCAACTTTCAGTAGTACAACTTTCAAAATGCAAGATCATGTTATAGTCATTTGTTGATTTCCAATAACAGTCAATAGGGAGGCACGAAGTTTTGGATTTCCTGAATCAAGTTTCGGATCTGCATCCAAGTCAAATTGGGCAGCCTCTGAAACAGTCCAAGCAGAACTGGGCTGTTTTCCAAATTGGGCTCTAAACCACATCTTGTGGTCAGTGCACGTGGCTTATATATAACGAGCAACACATAAACCAGGATGGTGCTACACAGCCTGAATATGCAACTCTTAACACCTAGAGACATTTATTTCATGAAGCATTTAATAAATTTAATTAATTAATTAAGTAAGTAAGTACGTCTTTGTCCTCTTGAGCCTCACCTTTTCCCTGGAGAAGTCCCCTTCAGAGACTAGCATAGAGTACAAAGCCCATCAATCTTTTGGCATGCTGGCTCAGTGAGGGCAACCATTGTGATAGGGGTGCCTTCACAGAGTGACTCAACAGTGAGGTCACCACCTCATTATATGCCCTCCCCTCAGTGACCAATCGTTTTCGGTGAAAGCAGCAATAAGAGATAAACCTCAAACTGGTGCCTGACAGAGAATTTATCAGTGCAAATACAGTGCCCATTAATGTGTTTTGACAGAGCATCTTCTGCTAGAGCAGTAATAACAAGTCACATTTTAAAAAGTACCTCCTCAGAATTCTAGCTGTTACAAGACATAGGAGAATTTGTAAGTTTGCCTCCAAAGATGACATTTTATTCCAACATTGGACACTACATTTTGAGCCAATATATTTACCTTCAGGCACCAGTTTGAGGTACTGCCCCAACTTTTTTCTTTTTGGATTAGCATTTGTGACCCCCAACTCAAACTGAGGTCTTGAAGAACACTATTCCGCAAGAGAGCAAAATAACTGGACAGACCCAAAAAACTTTCCTTCTGAAGAGGCAAAGGAAGCGGACTTACTTTTTGGTGAGCCGGGGATCCAGTGGAGGGTGCTGAGCGCCATAGACAGGTTGAATGCTGCAGAGGAAACAAGATTCAAGTGATTTGTGAGGGACTGCTCTAGTCTCAGCTGCGAGTGTCTCAAGGGCCACACACAACTTCAATAACTCCAAGTGTTCAAAATCACACAGAGCTGAAGGGTAATTCTTCTAAGAAGAAAACAGATACTTCCTTTGGTGCCACTACACATGATAGATAAGCTATTGGAACAAGTACATAGAAGCAAAGCGGATGGAACTAGGATCTGCCTAGCAAGTAGTAAGTGCAGAGAGCTTTTTCAATCCTATTTAGAATACTAGAC
Organism: Shinisaurus crocodilurus; assembly: GCA_021292165.1. NCBI lineage: Eukaryota > Metazoa > Chordata > Lepidosauria > Squamata > Shinisauridae > Shinisaurus > Shinisaurus crocodilurus. Next base: position 202,171,401 of record CM037877.1, read on the forward strand.
AATGGGGATTTTAGAATATATAGTATTTCTAATGCTTCTCAATAAGGAAGTGGTGCCCATCTTATGCACCCATTTTTATTCCAGTTGGATCAAATGGGAATCCAAAGCATGCAGAAAATCCCAAACTCCACTGGGTGGAGAAAAACTATCAAGAGAAAAACTGGTTTTGGAAACTCTTTGAAATTATTGACATGGTAGATAGGCATGCACTAGAGTGAACGTTTCTTAATTTAAGGGCAGAAAAAAAGGCCTAAAGCACAGCTGGCTGGGGCATGCTGGGAATTGTAGGCCTTTTTTTCTGCCTAAACTTGCATAGGATTGCATTAACTCACTCTTTACTGAAGTAGCCATTTTTTTCACATGTCTAAATAGTTTTACTTGCTTACCTCTCTACTGAACTATTAATAGCACAATCCTATTCATGTCTATTCAGAAGTAAGTCCCAATCGGAGTCCGATTGGAGTAAGTCCAATCGGAGTTACTCCCAGGTAAGTGTGTATAGGATTGCAGCCTAAACAGACCAGTTGGATTACTTCCATAACAGTAAAGACAGCATAAAATAATTGGTCTCTAATTAATCACCACCACTACACTACAATTTTGAGCAAGCAACTTTCTCTCACTGTGCTTGTTTCTTCTCCTGCCCTTTGGTTCATTTTGAGTAGCAATACCATCACAGAGAAGATCAATTATGACTAAAAATATCTCCAAGCCTTTAGAGGATTGCAACTGAGTTACTGCTAATCCTCTGTGAGTGACATTTGTTATCACCAGAATTTTTAGAGTCATAACAATGACTGGCTGCATTGACAGGTCAATTAACTAGCACATCTATCACATGTAGCGGGTCAAAATTACAAAGCTGTGACAGATCTAGAGTACCAGCATGCACATCTGGCAATCAACTAGCCCAGCTATCTAACCTAGGACAGGATCCCCCAATGATCAACCTACATGTCTAAATACATTAACCCCCTTACAGGGTAATTTGTATTATCCAGACCATAGCATACCACAAGCAGAGCACAGGAACAAACATAATGCTCTATGCCAAAACTGCCTAAGCATTTCGAGGAACAAGTCAATAAACACTCTCGTAGCTCAAGCAAGTGAGCCAAGCTATTCACTACAGGGGGGAAATCAACAAAAATGACAATCCACTCTGCCCTCATAATTCTCTCCTTCGCTGCCCCCTTGGCTGAGAAAACACATGGATAAGATTTCCCAGTTTGATATGCAGCTCTTTGAGAGTTTCCATTGCCCTCTGGCCCCAACCAAAATATCTCCTTGCAGGCTTAATAGAGGCCAGTTCACATGACTACACGTAGGTCGCCAAGTTCTTTTTCTTCCCAGCCTGGATTACACTGCCAAAGGGATGGATGGGTCATCAGAACCATTTGTCACAAGTACAAACTTTCCTAGCACAGGTTAAACAGTTACCGTATATACAAAATGGCAAACTGCGTACATAACACACAGTTCAGACACGTCTGAAGAGAGAGAGGGAGGTGGGCAGGCGAATGCTACTTCAGAGTCTGCTCCAGTCGGACTCTCACAGGGCCACCTACCACCACCATCTGCCCCATAGGAAGGATAATGATCATTTAAAAATATTGCTTATTATGATTTTATTAACAATTGTTGATGGGACTTGTAAGCCACCTTGGAAGGATTTGTATCCTTAAAGGATAGAAACAACTGTAATAAGTACGTAATAACTTATTCACAACATGCATGACACAATGTGGCAGGGGGTGAAGCTATGTGTAGAGCAGCTGCATGAATTGGCACTTAAGACTACAAGTTTATCCGACTAACTTCAAGCTACATGTGCTTCACAGAAAAAACCAGTGAGAAAGATGTACACTATAGTCTGTTGACAAGAGTGCATGCACACACATTGTAGAAGTAAAATTTGTCCAGACTTCTGTTTAAACAGAAAAGTCAGACCATTCCTCTTGTTCCTTCCAGGAACATGTCCTGACAAGTCAGACCCTTTCCTTGACCTTTCACAGAACAACCCTGAGGGCAAATCACCCATCTGTTGATTTGCCTAAGCCTCCTTCCTGCTTATGCTAAAAGTACAGTGAGCCAGCATCACCTTGGGATTATCACTTTGGGATTATCACCTTGGGAAAGACCACTGATTAGCATGATGGCTGGAAGATGGGCAATACCTGATCTTTTGTTTTTTTGTTTAAATGTCTCCTTTTGAATTGTCTCTGTTTCCTGTACTGACTCAATTGTCACCTGACCTCTACATGATGCTATTTAGTATAAATGGAAGTGTCTCCCTTGCATTGTTGTTGGCATTCCTGACTGTGCTCAGATGCCATCCGTGAATTCACTAATAAACCTTCCTCTCTAAGAACCTCTTAAAAACACAACGCAGTAGATCAATTTTTCCACAACAATCTTGGTGCCGTGACCCGGATCGCTTCAAGGGACTGGACCTGCCTGAAACAGGGAAACACCACTGAACTCCCAGGCGCCAAACCCAGGTAAGAGACCTTTTGAAATCTCTTTTGGGTTTTTGGTGTGTGTCCTTCTGTTTCTAGCAGACCATCCTTTCCCTCCAACGCGATCTGAACTTTGAGTCCATGAGGTTTTAGAGACAAAAGAAATTTCCTGTAGGATTGTATGCATGTTTGTGAAAGTATGATTGTTAGATTTATGAGCTGTTGACCAGGGCTGGGACTAGGCGAAAGCTGAACCTCGTGCCCCAACAGACAGACCCTTTTCCCTTTTCCCAATTTGCCCAGTACCCATGGTTTTACTGTGTGGAAAAGGCACATCTTCCTAAAATTCTCACGGATGAGTGTGTATAAGTTGCTGACCAGGTCTGGGACTTAAACTGAGTCAAGACGCCCTGAACCTGTTCGTGAGGGGAAACCCAATGATCGGCAGTGTTTCAAAAGCAAGTGGGCTCAGTGGAACCTCGTGACCCAGTGACGTGTGACTGTTCATGAATCTGCTGATCAGGACCAGGACTTAAACCACATACTAAACCAGTATGTAGTGGAACCCTGTGTCACAGTGGAGCAAGTAAATCCCTTTTCCTGTTTCCAAGACTCATGAGTCCCATTTGAAGTCATAAGACTGACTGAGCCGACAAAAAGGGATTGTGCCGCAGTTGAAAGACTGAGTGAGCCGATCAAGGTGTTGAGCCGCTGTCTGAGACTCAAATGAGGAACATCCCTCAATAAGTTTGCCCTGGATGAGTGTCCTGTATGAGTGTGAGGAATAGGGGGTGCAAGATCAAAGGAGATCCCCCCCAAGGGAATGCTAGCATGTTATAGGTACACACCTTATGGCCATAGGTAGGTGTGTAAATTTCTCGAGAAATGGAATGTCATGACAAAGGATGATCCTAGTAAACAGTTCCCACTGGGAGGAAAGTTTGACTTGGACAGGATAGTGCACTTAAGGGGAGCGCTCGAGTCATGAGGAAGTAAGGTACCTCAGACTCAATGGAAAGTGTATTTAATTGGTATGAAGAAGCTTCAAAATGCATGCATGAATCCCAAGCTTAAAAGCTTGAAAGATTCAAATATATATATTAAAAGATCAACTAAAATTTAAGCAGGCCTGCAGCCAACCACCACCATTGGCTCCTTTATATCCATTGCTAGCGAAGAAAAATGAGTTTTTTTGGAAAAAAAAGCAAGATCCTGTAAATGATTATCCTTACCCACCCCTACATGAGAAGACCCCAAAATGAGGATGAAAGTAGAAGGTTTTCGCATGATGATGCTGAAACTACCCCAGTGGCCACTCCTTCACCCTAACCCACCTCTGCCTAGCCAGAAAGAGCAGTAAACAGAAGGAACTAGATGCCCAGAAAAATTTAGAACCCAGAAGCAACCACTTTGCCTGGCTCTGTTCCTTCTCAAAGACTGTTAGTCACCCCAAATTATGGGTCAGTCACCCTGGCTCCACTAAGTAAGAGGTACCTGCAAGAGATAAGACTCTAGTGACTGTCCATGACCCATAGACACCAAGAGATTTAAGGAATATAGTAAATAATTTCCTAACATGTGAGAAGAACCAGTCAAATTCAAGGAAGAATTTGAGACTGTAATTATTTATATCCCTACCTGGATAGACTTAAATCAATTACTTAAGACTTGTTCTGCCAACAGTAGTCTTAAAGAAAAAAAAAAAATGGCCAGTAACTGATACAAAGTTTAATGATCCTATTAAATTGATAGAGATGCAAATGAAATTACTTGATGCGCTTCTATGAGAAATCAAAGTCAAAGCAAAGAAGTTAAATGTTCTACAAATAGAAGGCTTCAGCAATGAAATATTCTAGAGATGCCCTTACTACAGTAGTGAAACCTAAAACTGACTAGATCAAGATTAATACCTGTAAATAAAAGAAGTATTTTTGAGAGAGTCTGAGTATTGAGAATGCAGGTTTTCTGAGCATAAACAAAGTGTCAGTGCCTTTTGAGAATTGAACTGTGTTAGCTTTAAAAGGTCAGAAAGAGTCTGCCCCTGATCAAGGCAGGCTTTTTCTCTGAGACTACAGCTGATGCAGGATAAGCTCAAAAAGAAATGGTTAACTATTTTTCACAGAAGATTCAAGAGCTTCACCAATGAGTGGAGCCAAAAGGTTTTTGAAAAAAAGAAAAGAGATGATTATTTAAAGGCATGTAGACTGTCCCCTCTGCCCCGAGGAGGGGGGGGGAAGAGGGCCATTTAGGAAAATGTGGAAAAGAAGAAAAAAAGATAAGGAAAAGAAAAACTAGGCCAAGAGAAAGGTTGGACAAGGGCAGATGCAAAAGAAACATTAGAATTGCAAACAGAAGGGCATAAAAAAAAAAAAAAAAAAAGGAAATAAAACCCTCTCTGCCCAAGTTATGCAGGCAAAAGAAAGTTGTAAAAGATGTGATAAGAAGTAAAGATTTTGAAAAAAGCTATTTGAAAGAAAGTTGTGTTAAGCAGTGTCAAAAACATAAACAAAAAAGAGAATGCGTATCTTTAAATATATATATATATTAAGAAGTACTCAAAGAACCCTGTGTTGTGTTAAAAGAAAAACAACAACAATAACAAAAACGTTTGAGCTTTTTGTGCTAAGAGTTCCTGAGCATAAGCAAAGTTTTGGTGCCTTTTGGAGTCTCCACCAGTCCTGTGTTTAGTGAACAGAGAGAGAGAGTGTGCTCCTAACCAAAGCACACACTTCCTCAGATCTGAACTAGAAGCGAGAAGTCCCAAAATGAGAAGAAAAAAAATATTTGTTATAGCTGCTAGAAAAAAATCAAACAAAATATTTTAAAATGGCAGCAACACTCATAAGTGTTTGTGGCTACATTCAAGTTTTGCCTTTAAGTTTTAGTGCCCAGTTTTGTTAGAGTGGGCCTTCCTGAATTTTACCTCTCCCCTCTTTAACACAATCCATGCTTAGTTGGTTTTTTGCCAAAGGCAAACCAACAAGGCATGTTGGTTAATTTGGGCAGTTTAATTCAGAATTTATGCTTGGCTAGTAGCTTTATGGCAAGCTAACAGAAAACTTTTGTTAAAATAGTATTTGGGTGCAACACAGCACAGTAGCACCAAGATACTAAAAGAATTGCAATTCCTGTTTCACTTTATTGTTAGGCTGGTTTTCAAGAAAAGTGTTCTAGTTTAAATTACACAAGTGCTCCCTTTGTGGCTCATGCTGGCTCAGCTTGTCTGAGCGTGGGGGGGTTGGACTCAATGGCCTTGTAGGCCCCTTCCAACTCTTATTATGAATCCCATCACAGTTGCCACTGCATTTTAAAATTGCAGCTTCTAATTGCTAATAGTTTTGGCATCCCAGTATTTTTAAACCTTTGGTTGCATAAGTGCCTTATTTTTTGGTTTTGTTGTGTTTTAAAAGGTAGCATTTGGTTAGTTTTCTAAAGCTTGGTTTGCCTTGCTAAAGATTTTTATTGTTAACCCCTCCCGACTTCTTGGCAAAAGACAGGCAAGCCTAAGTTCAAAAGGTAAATTTTTCCTGCATTTATTTATAGCAATGTCATACCTGAATTGCAAAATCTTGCTGCTATCCAAAATTTGACCCCAGAAAATGGGGGGGGAGAGAGAGGGACATGGAAATTTGGCAAATTGCTTCCTCTCTAAAGACTCTATGGCATCATTCGGACGGCCGCCTAGTGATGCCCAGAGTTCTTTTCCCTAAATTACTCACATGCTCCATAGACTTGTCGCATGTGAGCAAAGGGGGGATAATTGAATTGTTTAACAAAGATTGGTTTGGATTAAATTTTACATCTGCAGCAACTCAGTCCTGTGTCCAATGTGTGGTATGCCAGGCTCATAACAGTGGTAAGCCTGTAAAAAAAATAAAAATAAAATGAGCATGCACCCCACACCCTGGGGACCTTTTGTAAATATACAAATTGATTTTATTGAAATGCCCAAGTGTTGTTCCTATCAATATGTTCTTGTAGTTATTTGAATGTATTCTAAATGGGTTGACGCATACCCTTGCGTGAAGGCTGACACCACAACAGTAAGAAAAAAAAAAATGCTAAAATAATTGATCCCCAGATTCAGAATACCTTGCTCCATAAACAGTGACAGATCATCACATTTTACTGGACAGGTGGTAAGAGAAGTGTGCAGGACATTACAAGTCCAGCAACATTTCCATTGCCTGTATCATCCACAATCTGCGGGAGCTATAGAAAGACATAATAGAATACTGAAAAGCAAACTGGCTAGAATATGTGCAGAGACAAGACTAAAATGGCTAGATGCACTGCCCATAGCCCTCATGAGTATGAGATCCACAGCAAATCAAGTAACTGGACTTGACCCCTCATGGGATATTAATGAGACACCAATCTAGGCCTAGCCAGACATATACACCTGCTTGATGATACAATTCAAAATTACTGCAGGGCCCTAATGAGATGTGTGAAGACTTTTTATTCACAGATAGAGGTGGCTCAGCCCCAGCCCAGCACTGAAGGACACTCTATTGAACCAAGTGACTGGATTCGTATTAAGATACATCAAAGAAGATCATCTGCTGGATCCAAAGTGGAAAAGCACCATACCAGGTACTTTAAAGCTGTGACGTGCCAAGGACTCCAGACGTGGATCCAAGCCTCCCAACATCTCCACCCGCGATGAGAATGAGGACACAATAACTCCTCCACCAATTCAGGGTGAAATGTGCTAGTTTTAACCTCTCCCCTGAAGCTGAAGAATTTGTGCCAGGACATCAATATTATCTCAGACCTCGGACGGGACGACCATCAAAGACAACACCCAGAGGATCGGACGAGAAGAACTGATGTCATCATTTTAGAAGAACACCACCTCAGCCTGAGCCAGGAGCCTTACTTATCAGCCCTTTAGTATATCAAAGTCAGAACAAGAAGAAACACCTGTAGTTGTGCTCTTGCTAGTGACTGGTGGTTCTTTTGCCTTAATTGATATATATATTAATATTTGAAACAATATGGCTAAATGGAGTATGGGTATATTCTTAGAGCTCATAGTCCTCATCCAATCTGCCTTCCAGGAAAATACTTACATTCAGGTTTTTTTTAAGTTTGCACAAAGATTTAATGCTACCAACTGCTAGGGGTATGTAGCCACATGCCAGTACATTCCCAGGGAGGAGTTCCCATGTGGCCAGTGCCCATTACACTAGTAAACTTGACCTTCACCAACAGACCCTTGTACTCTAAAGGGTCCAGTTGTGGCAAGTTGTTCCTACATTGGGGGAATGGTGTTTTACATGCAACAAAACACAAAATCAGCCCTCCACATTTGTAGGACAAAGTCAATGTAAGCATTATTTCACCCCTCATGGAGATTGGAGAAATAACCATACTGCCAAACCCATGTTCTGCACCAATTATGGAAATTACTTCTCCCGAAGTAATCAAACTATGGGCAAATCTCTTAAATGTAGTACCTGGAAGAGTTTTAATGATAAACTGTGGGACTGTACCCTTACAGGGAAAGGGCAGTGTTTTCGCAATGGCACAATGCGAAATAGTACTGCCAAAGATGGGACGAGCCTCTTAAGAGGCTACTATGCTAGGTACATAAACACCATCTCACCCACAGAACCTTGCTCAAGATCCTGGGAAACACTAGCAGGTCATTATTGGATATGTGGTGATAGAGCCCATAAAATCCTACCCCAATATTGGGAAGGAACCTGTTTTATAGCCTATCTGACCCCTGCTATGAGCCTCAGTACTACCCTTCCCAAAGGACGCCTGCGAAACAGACGAGATCTAGAGTCAGCTAGAAAAGAAGTAGAAATTACAAGCCCTTTTACCTATGGAGAAGCCATAGGCTGGTCTTTCTTCCCACCAGGAGGAGTGGTTCGGGTAGGAGGTGCAGTAATAAGGCTCCAAGCAGTGGTAAAAATTTTAGCAAATGAAACAGCTGAGGCTATTGAAGAACTTGCCATAGAACAAAAAGCTATTCGTCAAATGACCTTGCAAAACCGCATGGCATTAGACATGGTGTTTGCCTCAAAAGGTGGAGTATGTGCCTTGATTGGTCAAGAGTGTTGTGTGTTTATTCCTGATAATTACAATCAGAAAAGATACTTAAATTGCTTTTGTTGCCCCTGACAAAAGCCTGGAAATATGGTCTTGGCTAACAAGCTGGATACCAAACCTAGGAAGTTGGGGTAGAGCAATTATTCATGGATTAATAACCCTATTGCTTGTATTTGTTGGGTTTTATATATTATTGTTGTTAAGCAAGTGTTGTTTTACTACATGCAGCAGAAGCAAAAGCTCTGTATTGACTCAAAAAGAAAAAATAATGATGCTTGAAAGGATTGATCAAGGGAGAGAAAAGGAAAAGGAAGCATTAGATGCTGAATGGAACCGCTTACAGAATATTTGCATAGAATAAGTTACAAATGTTAGTTGTGCTATAAAAGCACAAAACGGGGGAATGTAGAAGTAAAATTTGTCCAGACTTCTGTTTAAACAGAAAAGTCAGACCATTCCTCTTGTTCCTTCCAGGAACATGTCCTGACAAGTCAGACCCTTTCCTTGACCTTTCACAGAACAACCCTGAGGGCAAATCACCCATCTGTTGATTTGCCTAAGCCTCCTTCCTGCTTATGCTAAAAGTACAGTGAGCCAGCATCACCTTGGGATTATCACTTTGGGATTATCACCTTGGGAAAGACCACTGATTAGCATGATGGCTGGAAGATGGGCAATACCTGATCTTTTGTTTTTTTGTTTAAATGTCTCCTTTTGAATTGTCTCTGTTTCCTGTACTGACTCAATTGTCACCTGACCTCTACATGATGCTATTTAGTATAAATGGAAGTGTCTCCCTTGCATTGTTGTTGGCATTCCTGACTGTGCTCAGATGCCATCCGTGAATTCACTAATAAACTTTCCTCTCTAAGAACCTCTTAAAAACACAACGCAGTAGATCAATTTTTCCACAACAACATCCGTCTCCCTTCTATGGGCGGCTTATATAGCAGCTTAAGGTGCAATCCTATGCATGTGTAGACAGAAAAAAAGGCCTACAACTCCCAGCATGCCCCAGCCAGCATGACTGGCTGGGGCATGATGGGAGTTGTAGGCCTTTTTCCTGTCTAAACATGCATAGGATTGTGCCCTTATTGACTGGCAGATAAACTTCATCTACTTTTGGCACAAGTTAAGTTCACTGGTTGGACTGAAGTTCAAGTTGGCTCGTTTGTTTTTCCCAAACCAGTTTATCTGGTTGAGTCAACCTTACTGTTTAAAATAGCTATAAATGGAAGTAACATGTTGCTTTAGACTTTGAGGCAGAAACATACATGCAAGCAGGATGTGGTACTGAGATAAGAAATCTAAGATGTTGAATCGTTAGCCCATTCGTAAAAATAACATTTGTCTTTTTCTCCTCAAGAATAAGTTATGTGATGTGTGGGGAAACTGCAGATACACATCTGAACTATCCCAGCAATTTGGTGGCATTTGACAAGGGGAGAGAGCCAGACTGCATTAGAGGCAGAAACAGAATTAACTAGCCTGGCAGGATTTAAAGCCAGCTAAGCATTCCAGAGGCCAGTGGCGAACTGAATTGAGACTGCAGGGTCAAGATGAGGTTAGGGGACAGGTCAAGAATGCAACATCCATAAGAACTATACAGATTTTATTCCACATATGTGGCCAGCTGGAGAGATTGCCTCTTTTTCTTCCCACACTTTCTTCAGGGGCACATACTTCTGATCATCTTAACAGGGATTAGTTACACTACTTTATGCTGGCCAAAGAATTGTGTATAGTTTCCCCACCTTTTTAAGTGCATTCTTAATGGGTGAGGAGGGGAATCTAATCAGAGTTCACAATTGCAAATCACAGGAAAGAAGTTATTACAAAATAATTAATGTTAAAGTACAAGAGTATGATCATGCATGTGTGTGGTGTGAGAGGCCTTTCAGAGCTGAAACAAGTCGCAGGAGCCTAGACCCTCTCCAACAATAGCCCAAGCCTCTTGCAGACAATAATTTTCCCAGGGGCTATGTCCCCAAATAATAGGATGGGGGGGGGCTCAGAAGTCCTTGGATATATTCACATACCCAGTCTTGAATTATGAGGGGAAAACTAGGGAGACCAGGCCCTGCTCTAGGCCCCCTGTAATTCAAACATTGCAAACTCCCACTCCAGCAGCGCTGGCAAGGTCTGATGCCACAACTAAAGGAGGAACTCTCTAATGGAAGACTAGGGCTTCTGCTTCAATGTTTACAAAACCAGCCTTGCCTCCTGAAGTTCTTCACATAACTTTTCCAGGTGTAACAAGCAAAACGTTGTCAATTACTACTTTACAACAGTCCTAACTAGTTCAATTGTTGTTAAAGCATGGCTGATTCTCTTTGCTAGCTGGTCTCGTATATATAATCAGAGAGTTCAGCAATAAGCCTCGGTGTAATGCGCACATATAGACGCACACCGATTAACCTATGCAAATGAGAGAGCGTCTTCTCTCCCTGGGCAAAGTAGCAGTTCTATGCACCTGTCCACAGCGTAGCGTTACTTTGGCCGACTCCTCAACACAGGTGGCCCAGGAAGCAGAGACCACGGGGGCACCGGTAGCTCTAGTGTCGCCCCCAGCTCCTCCACGGCGGACTTAGGAACGCGGGAGCCGAGCAAGTGGCTGCCTCATCGCGACTTCGCCTGCCCAGCTATGCGCCCACGTCTTGTCCCCGGCTAGCGAAGGGCTTCAGCCTGCAGATGCTGCTGACTAACGGAGCCAGCAGCAAGAGAGGAATCGTGTCATGACCCCAATCCCGGGCACGGGCACAGGGAGACCCCCCACTGCAACCTTTCCCCGCTGCTGCTCCTCCTGCCCTCCTCCTCCACCCTCTAGAGAGGCGATAATCGGGGCCGCTAGCCGGCTTCAAGAACGGAGCCGCGCCGCTTCGCGCGCCCCCCGCGGAAATGAATGGCGACGGAAGCTACCCGCTAAAGCGGCATCGCTAATCGCCGCCTGTCTGCGTGTAGAATGACTGACTAGTCGGCATCGATACTGGGTCGGAGACCGATCCTCCCTCACCTGCCCGGCAGCTTCGCGCTCCGCTTCCAGAACTGCTTACTACTTTCCGCAGCCATGGCTGGGGCGAGAGGCCGAGCCCCCCGCCGGCTCCGGGAAGGAAAGGACGAACCGGAGCGGTGGGGCCCAAAGCCTCCGGCCGAGGCCGCTTCACCTCCTTCCTCCAGGGGCCCCGTTGCCAGTCCCCAGCGCCGCCATCTTGGATTCGGGCGGGCACGGCCCAGCCATTGGCTGCCTGATCGAGAGTCTACAAGCCTGGCCAATCCAGAGTCATATAGCTAAAGCAACGTGAAGCCCCCAAATGGGAGGGGGGAAAGCGGGGAATCAGAAGCAGCGCAGAGCGCGGGAGGCGGGACAATCCGCCCATTACTACCGAGGGGCGGGGCCGAGAAGAGGGGGAGGGAGCGAGGAGGCCACGTGCAGTTCGTGGAAGGGGAAGCGGGAAGCGGGAAGGCGGTTTAACTGTCAAAACTGAGGCGCTCTCGGAGAAGCGGGAATAGAAAGCCAGGGTAAAAAACAACTTTCCTGGGAGGGGCTGAACCATCCAAGAGAGGTATCAATTTAGGAGCCCGAGGTTCACCTAGGTGGTGGTCTGACTCAGAAAATCTTGGTTCGCACGATCGCTTTCCGATATAGACAGATTTGAAATTGGCTCCGCCTCTGGTTTCGAGGCGCAGAGTCAGCAGCTGAAAACGATTCTGCAAACGGCGGCTTTGCAACAAATAAATGCACGAAGCAATGTTGAAATCGCCGGGGTTGCACCGCTGCCCTCGGTGTCTCCAGCTACTTGGGTGTAGGTTCCTAAATTTCACCAAGAGTGAAGATGCAGTAATAGGGGCAGAGACTAAGAGGCTGACCAATATGTCAGCTGAGCTATATTGCCCTATAGCTTAGCCGATTAAGGCCGCGATCCTATTATGCACGCTTGCCTGGGAGTAAGTTCCATTGAATTCAGTGGGGCTTACTTCTGAGTAGACATGATAGGATTGTTCTATAAACGACTAGTGACACGCAACTGCACAAAAAGTCCTTCAAAACTCTTGGCTATAATATTCTCCCATTTGGGTAGTGAGACAGACAGCCCCCCAATAAGACAAAGCTTTCTCCACCCCTGTCTCCAATGCACTTTGCACCGTCTGTGCTTCCCCAGTTGTAGTCTAGGGTGCAATCATGTTTGGACAGAAAGAAGGCCCTACAACCCCTAGTATTCCCAGGCCAGCTGGGAATATTGGGAGTTGTAGGACTTTTTTTCTGTCCAAACATGCTGCATAAGGGTGTGCCCTTAATGTAGCAAAGTTGTCTGTAGTTCTTTGGGGAGTGTGGCTTCCAGTTCTGAGAGGAATTTGGTCTACATTGCTTTTCTGTATGTGTTCTCTTAGTATTGTTCTTACGCTCCATAACAAACAGAAGCATTGGCTATTTTGTTGCTTGTTAAAAAGAAAAATCCATAAATGAGTGGTTTTTTGTTTGTTTTTAATGCACAGATTTAGTGTAACACTCTAAATGCTGAATCTCAGCATTTGGTGTGAGTTTATCTACACACTCCACTATCCAAACTGCAGAATTTGCATGCTTCTAAGCCCATAAAGGCATTCATCGCTATCATGTCTGTGCAGTCAGCAGCAGTGTTGGTACAGGGCTGTCCTGTACCATATTTATCTTGTGTAAAAGAGAGAACCATTTGTTCTACTACTGTTTATCACCTTTTCAGCTGAAACAGGTGGAATAAGCCTGCTGTGCAGCCACAGCACCATTTTTATTTTATTTTTATGTATTATTTCTATACCACCCAATAGCTGAAGCTCTTTGGGTGGCTTTCAAGCACCATGAACAAACAAAAATACAGCACTGGTGCAATAAGCACATATCCATCTGAACAGCCCTTAGAAAATTATGCTCATTGTGCAACACGGAAATGGACTCAACTGATGGCTGTATCAGTCACCACTTGAGGTTAGTAGAATTCTGCCACAAATGGAAACCAGGTCCCCTTTTCTGTTGCAGTTGTATTCCTTGTATTGTTCCCTTTTTATACAAACCAAACAGAGAATCTGATGAAGGCAGCTGGGTTTGTTTCTTATTATTCAGAAGAAAAGTGAAGGAAAAGAAACCAGTTCTCTGTGACGCTTTTCCTAATACAGTAATACCTTGGATTGCAAGTAACTTGGTTTGAGAGCGTTTTGCAAGACAAGCAAATTTTAAATATTTATTTAATATTTTTTTTACTTGATATACAAGCGATGTCTTGCAACACAAGTACTGTAGTATGGCTTAAATTAAAAATCTCTGTACAATTTTTTTGGGGGGGATTTCGTTTTGATATAAGAGTGTTTTGGATTACAAGCACGTTTCCGGAACGAATTATGCTCTCAATCCAAGGCATGACTGTACTGAGAACGAAAACTAGCATTTGAGACAGACAAAACAAAGGTATTATGACTAACACTCAGCTACACAAATCTCTCTCTGGGTTGTTTTTTTTTACATTGAAGGGGGAATCTGCACCAGTTTCTTGATGAAAGTCTTGGTAAAAAATTGGTAAGGTCATCATCATCATCATCAGGCGATCACTCGTGACCGTGACCGAGTAAGATTGTCTTCCGGGATAAAAGGAGGAAATTCTACAGAAGATTGTGTAGACTCTAGCGATGGGTCCGTAAGTGACTGTGGAGGCCAATTCTAGATCCACACAGCTTCCCACAGTGAGGACACAGGTTACCAGATAGAAGATGGTCCTGTAAAGGATTCATTTGACGTGCTTTTCGCTTAGCACGTTTCTCCCTTTCACCTTGCACTCGGGCTTCTTCAAAGTCCATGGAACCTTTGTGAAAGGCCAACCTCCATTTAGATCGTTCATGTAGATTACCCTGTTTCAGCAACTTTGAATGCTCTTTTTGACACCAATTTACAACATGGTATCAAGTAAGGATAGACTTGAGTTTTTTACATGGTTCAGAAAGTCTTTTAAAGGTGCAATCTTATGCATGTTTACAGAAAAAAGCCTTACAACTCCCAGCATTCCCCAGCCAGCATGGCTGGCTAGGGAATGCTGGGAGTTGTATGGCATTGTTCTGTCTAAAGGTACATAGGATTGCACCGAAAAAGGCTTCAGATGCAGAAAGCATGATTTTTGCATATGTATGTACCATGAAATGTTGACAGGCTGGGTTAAGATCATCTGGTCTTCAGCTCATGTATGACTTCAGTGAGAATCCCCCACATCACACTTGCCTAGGGAACTCTGTCTCTGTCAAGCTTGCTTGCTTTCCACTGTATAGTGAAACTATTTTCATATACCAAATCTTATTTAGAATTATTGCTCATATTCTTCTAGCTGCATATCTATGGTAGTTTTTATTGTGTTTTAAAGGATTTTGAAAGCTGTCTATCAGAGGGCTCTGCTATAAGAGTCTCCAATCTATCTTAGAGGATAGAAAATGCAAGGAGCCATTTTCTTACTTCTTCCCCACCTCTTTGGGGGTTTTCAGGCAAAAAATGAAATTCCCTTCCATAGCAAGCAGTGCTGGGGGGGGACCCCATTTAATCCTGCTCCAGGGCTGGTCTAAATGTCTATGTCACCCGCCCCTGTGCTGGGAGTGTGTTTGGGGGCTGGACATCTCTGGATCCTATTAATCCACAGCTGCCTCCCTCCCTGCCCACTGGCATGTCCTGCCATGTCTCTTTTCCTCCCCCCTCTGCGAGATCAGCGTTCTGACCTTGGAGAAGAAGCCACCATGGAAGTTTTCATGGTGGCTGGGAGGGGGAGATCCTGGGTCTGTTCACTAGTAATTAATATTATGTCAATTTAGACTGAAGAAAAGCATTTACACGAGTTAAATGTCACAATTTTAAAACCTCTTGAATGATGATGGAGTTAAGCACTAAACTTTTTGTTCAAAGGTGGGAACCACTAATTCTGCATGGCAAGTTGGCAGGAAGGCATTGCTGCATCCTGGGGTTTCCAAATCTGGACCATAATATGACCATTTAGTTCTGAGGGAAACGATACATTCTTTACAGTGCAAATGTTGTTCCTATCTTCAAAAAGGGCAAGAAGGAGGAACCTGGGAACTATAGGCCAGTCAGTCTGACATCAATCCCTGGGAAATTTTTGGAGCAGATTATAAAAAAGTCATTTTGCAAGCACCTTGAAAACAATGCAGTGATTACTAGAAACCAGCATGGATTTGTCAAGAACAAATCCTGCCAGACTAATCTGATCTCATTTTTTGATCGGGTAACCTCCTTTGTGGACTATGGGAATGCTGTGGACATCATATATCTGGACTTCAGCAAAGCTTTCGACAAAGTGCCTCATGATATCCTGATTAGCTAGCTAGCTAAAAGTGGGCTAGATGGAACAACTATCAGGTGGATCCACAATTGGCTACAGAATCGGACTCAAAGAGTGCTTATCAATGGTTCCTTCTCAAACTGGGGAGAGGTAACGAGCGGGGTACCACAGGGCTCAGTCCTGGGCCCAGTGCTCTTCAACATTTTTATTAATGACTTGGATGAGGAGGTACAGGGAATGCTTATCAAATTTGCAGATGACACAAAGTTGGGTGGAACAGCTAATACTCTGGAAGACAGAAACAAAATTCAAAGCGATCTCGATAGGCTGGAGCGCTGGGCCGAAAACAACAGCATGAAATTTAATAGAGATAAATGCCAAGTGTTGCACCAAGGGAAAAGAAACCAAATGCAGAGTTACAGAATGGGGGACACTTGGCTCAACAATACTACAAGTGAGAAGGATCTTAGAATTGTGGTAGATCACAAACTGAATATGAGCCAGCAATGCAATGTGGCTGCAAAGAAGGCAAATGCTATTTTGGGCTGCATTAATAGAAGTAGAGCTTCCAAATCGCGTGAAGTGATAATTCCCCTTTACTCGGCACTGGTTAGGCCTCATCTTGAGTACTGCATCCAGTTCTGGGCACCACACTTTAAGAAGGATGTAGACAAACTGGAGAGGGTTCAGAGGAGGGCAACAAGGATGATAAAGGGACTGGAAACAAGGCCCTATGAGGAGAGACTGAAAGAACTGGGCATGTTTAGCCTTCAGAAGAGGAGACTGAGGGGAGATATGATCGCACTCTTCCAGTACTTAAAGGGTTGTCACACAGAGGAGGGCCAGGATCTCTTCTCGATCATCCCAGTTTGCAGGACACGGAATAATGGGCTCAAGTTACAGGAACCCAGATTCCACCTAAACATCAGGAAAACTTTCCTGACTGTTTGAGCAATAAGACAATGGAATCAACTACCTAGGGAGGTGGTGGGCTCTCCCACTCTGGAGACATTCAAGGTGCAGCTGGACAGCCATCTGTCAGGGATGCTTTGACCTGGATTCCTGCATTGAGCAGGGGGTTGGACTCAATGGCCTGGTAGGCCCCTTCCAACTCTACTTTTCTATGATTCTATGATTTTTCGGAAGTAATCTCAGCTGTTTTGAGTGAGGTTTATTCTCAGGGAAGTATGCATAGGATTGCAGCATTAGTGGAAGCTGTTAGGTTAGGTTTTGATGAGAAGACAAAATCTGTTGTGACCTGCCCAGAGAGCTTCGGCTGTGGGGCGGTCTATAAATGAAATAAATGAATGAAATGAAAGATACTGCCCTGGTAGATGCTAATACATTCTTTCTAGTACTTTGGTATCCATCAAGTCAATGCTGCTAACACACATTTTTACACTTCCCTGTTGTTCGTGCACCCAAGTGTACATCAACAGCATTGCCACCTCTCCTATGCTAGTTGTTCATGTGCATATTTTTTGACATACGTACATTTAAGCTTGCTCCCTAGAAGTTCTTCCTCAAATAGCTCTGAACACATCTTCTATATCCTGCAGTACTGATTCCATTTCCTTTTTCTTTCAGGGTATTCTTGGGGAAGGCAAGATGATTCCTCTGTGTGCAGGTGGCTTCTGTGGCATAACTCCAAAAGCAGGGTCTGTTCTAGCTGGTGTCTATATGATTCTGATGACCAATATGTACCTTATCTTTGAGGCTGGTCACCTCAACCGGTCCATAATTCTGTTACAGAGGGCTGAGCCAGGGGAGAGCACCAGCCTAGTGTGGATTATCCCATATTGCTATTATGTAGCAATTGCCCTGGCCCTTATAAGTTATCCTATGTCTGTCTTCCTTCTGTATTCCACCCAGAAGCGAAACACTGTAGGACTATTTATCTACATTACTTGGATAGTCTTCTATGACATCTCCAGCTGCGTCATCATAGTCCTGACTAGCAAGGCTGCAAAACTGGCTCGGTTTTCCATCAGTCCTTTGGAATGGTTTGGGTTGGCCACCAGGATCCCCACAGACTGCTTTTGGCTCGCCTTTGTCATGACTTTTGCTTTGATGATTATTGAAGGCAAAAGCACAGGGAGGATGTCACTGCCGACAAGGCGGATATCAAGACATGTGACAGAAACTCCCAGGTTTCGGATGGGCATCAATGCTAGGAGAATCCAACGAGAATTGTAGATTGCTTTTCTATGCACTTCTGTACACCAGGCCTGCACAATTTAGGAGTTGCAAAGAAATGCAGAGCCCGCCACCAACCATGTACCCACTAGTTGCTTGATAAGCCTCAAACTGTTATTAGTACCTTCTTGAAAATGCAAAAATGGGGAACTGTAAAGCACTAGGCAGGCCACAATACCTGGGAAGTGGGCTGTGTTAGTTTAGTGAGCCACGACTGCAGGGCTGGTGTATGCACTTGTGAATACTAAGTGGTGTTTCATGTGGTTTAACTTGTTCTTATTTCATTACCTTATTGGATTGACCTGATGTTCTTAAGAGATATACATGTCCTATCTGTTGTATTTGGGATTATTTTTCCTAGGCTCATATCATTGAGTGTGAGAATTGTGACATCAGACTACTGGAGTAGGGTTTGGTTTCTAGCCCATAATCACAATTATGTGCCCCTGGAAAACTGGGATTATATATTGCAGTGGAGAAAGGTGTGCCCTCCAATAATGCATAAATCACTTTGATGTATATATGTATTACATAACACCAATGCTGTGGAGTCGGAGTCGAGGAGTCGGAGGAAATTTTGGGTACCTGGAGTCGGAGTCGGCAAACAATGCTCCGACTCCGACTCCTACTGAATTTAGATTGGAATTTTTAAAAAAGCAAGTTTAAATGTCCCAATTCACAAACAGTTATAATTAATGACTTCTGTTTTATAATAAATGCCCCTCCTGGATCCTCCCACTGCCCTATCTTCAGCAGCAGATCAGAACACAAAAAGGAGAAGGCAGCAGCTTCTGCCCAACTACCTCGCATATTTATTAATTAATTAGCATATTAATACAGAGGAGTCGGAGTCGGAAGTACAAAAAACTGAGGAGTCGGAGTCGGAACATTTATCTACCGACTCCACAGCCCTGCATAACATGATGATGTTTTATTGCTAGATGCTAAAGTTGGAAAAAGAACCCTATTTGCTCTCTTTCTTAGGCCAGGATTACACATTCCCACATGGTTGCTGAATAACATGTATGCAGGGGTGGGGATTTTGCAGGGGAGAAGCAATTGGTAGGAGATGGGTAGTTAACCCCCTGCAACTCTTCTCCGCCAGCTACTTTTTCTTCCAGCAGGTTCCCAAGCCTGCAAAGAAACTTGGCAGGGGAAGGACAGTCTAGAGCATATGTAAACAACCCTACAGGCCTCATGCAGACCTCCACCACCCTCCATGCGGCTGGGGGAGCAACACTCGCTTTTCCCCACAGACCAGCTGATCAGGCATCAACTGTGGGGAAAAGATCACTATTCCACCAGGATAGGTTTCTCACTAGGAATCACTGCAGGAGTTGGAGGCTTTCCTCCAGGCAGCTGAGATTGCTGCTTCCCCACCAATACTAGCGGTAGGGAAACTGTGATCTTAGTGGGGATTCCTTGGGGGGAGTGGAGACTTCCACATTCCCCCAATCTCCAGTGATCTCTAGACTCTAGGGCAGTGTTCTCCAACCTTGGGTCCCCAGATGTTTTTGGCCTACAAGTCCCAGCATGCCCCAGCCAGCATAGCTGGCTGGGGCATGCTGGGACTTGTAGGCCAAAAACATCTGGGGACCCAAGGTTGGAGAACACTGCTCTAGGGGGTGTGCGGGGGAAAGTGTCAGGAGGAGGAAGGGTTAAGCACACATACCGTCCCACTCATCACTTCTTCCCTGCAAAATTCCGCCCCACCCTGCATTCATATTTTTTTTAGGAAAGACAGGATTGAGAAGCCATGTTTGCCAGCCTGACATGTAGTTCTAGCCTTGAACACAGTTTTCTAGCAGTGCAGTCAATCAATACATATTTAATTGCACCCCAGTCATACTAACACTCTGCGGGCTAGATTGTGTTCAGATATATCTAGCCCATATGTGACTCCCTGATATTCCTAGTGCGTATAAAGGTATGCATTAATTTGTAGAATTCAGTTATGCTCCTACCATCCAATACTAAGAAAGAATACTAGAACCTTCCTGCATCCTGATTTGGGATCAGAAGTCCACCAGTATTGCCACATGAATTTGTGCTCAGCTATTTTGCTTGATATGTTTTTTTTTAATGCTTCAGTGTGTTGACAAGGCACAATCCTATACATGTTTAGGCAGAAAAAAGTCCTACAACTTTTGGGAGTTGTAGGACTTTCTTCTGTCTAAACATGCATAGGATTGCCCCTAAGTTGCTTTAGCGCTACTCTTCCATCATTTTAAAAGGCATCATTTTGACATGTGCTGTGACATTTCAGGCATTTAAGCCCTAGCACTATGTGCCTTCACTTTGGCGCCACCTTCACTGGGTGTTTCCAGATAGACAGCTCCTAGCACTACCAGTCAAAAGTCACTGTGGGGTTTGGGGGGGGAGAGGAAAAAGAACCCAGAAGAAACAGTGGGGAAACACAGGATGGTTATAACTGGAAGATTACATAGTCTGGACCCTCTGTCAAATTCCATGAGTGAGGCAGAGCGATTGCATGATTACAGTATAATCTGGAAGCATCTACAATTACCTTTCCAATTGGCACCATTTTAGCAACTTGAAAAACAAAACAAAAACTGTTTCAATTTGTACTAAAACATAGTATAACTGTAGAGATGGAAGTCCCATATTGTACACCACCTGACTATATTTTACATGACAAGGTGTATAGAAATATTTTAAAATAGATACATTTATTTTCTAATGATATTTATGGATCACTTATGTTAAACACATTTGTAAACAATGTACAAAAACAAGTTTCATCCATAGAACAATATTACCTTCCCAAATTCATCTTATTAATTAATCTAAATAGTTGTGGAAAATAGAACATGGGCAGTGCCATCCAATGTGGCTGCCCATAACCCTCCGAACTTGGAGGATTACGGGCATCCAATTGAGGATGGAAGGTGTGCGGAGGCGAAGGATGGCCATGCACAACCTGTATATTTGTAACAAACATATTTCAAAAGCACTGCAAGTCTCCACTACGCTCCTCACAGGGAGGGAACTGACCCTGGAAAATCCTACAGTTTGAAGTGGGAAGCGCAACATAACACTATAGGAAAGGTGGCTAAATTATGTTTCCCTTTATGTCATGAGTGAGACAGCAGGTGGTGCTCTTTTCCATGTGAGCACTGGAAAGTAGTAAGTGAGATGGGGCCTGGCATGTATTATTTCAGTCAAATGTGGGGGAGAATCAAATGTGGGGGAGAATCACAAATGTGGGGGAGAATCACAACATAGGAGGCAATTTTGATTGGGGAGGGCCTGTAGCTCAGTGGCAGAGCACCTGCTTTGCATGCAGAAGGTCCCAAGTTCGATCCCCAGCATCTCCAGGTAGGGCTGGAAAAATTCCTGCCTCAAACCCTGGAGAGCTGCTGCCAGTCAGTGTCGGCAATACTGGGCTAGATGGAGCGATGGTGTGACACAGTATAAGGCAGCTTCCAATGTTCCTATGATCAAGAAAAATGCCACAGGTGTAAACACTACTTCCCCCAGAGCTGCTTGCTCAGTTCAAGTGGTCAGTGACCCATTGCCACACTTCATTAAAAAAAAAACTGCTGGGAGAGCCAATTATGGATCTCCCGCAGACTGTGTAGTTTCTAGTTTGTCCCTCACTGCCCATTTGGGAAACTGGACTGAAACATTCTCAACCTTCTTTCCAGGCAAACTGTAGTACAACAAAAGTGTAGCAGTTACCTGTTTGCTATGGAGTTGTGGTGGGGAACCTGCAGCCCTTCAGATGCTGTTGGACGCCGACTCCTATCAGCCCAGGCTGTGGCTGATGGGAGTTGGAGTTCAACAACATCTAGAGGGCCACAGGTTTCTCACCCCTGCTATGCAGTGTCCAGATGTCATTCCTCCAGGTTGTTACTCTCTTGTGCAAGTATCACTCCGCCCCAGCACTAGATGTGCTATATCCTGGACTAGGAAAAATGGGATTCATGTTTCTTCCTGCTCCTGCTCCACACCCCCATCCTGAGTAAATAGATCCATAGCTGTGATGCTTGATGAGGTATGTAGTTGCACAAATGTTATAGCGCCTATGAATAATATGCGTCTTTGTGGTTATGTGGCCTCAATACTGGAATAATCATGCATTTTTTTTAGTTAGAAAACCTTTTGAAGCACCTTAACTTTTTTTGAAATTGAAATACATTTTGTTAAATGGCTCTATGCAACTGCCCCTGTTATCTAAAGCCAGCAGTGATCATCCTATCCCATTTTACACTAAGGAAAGTGTGAAAGGCTAGTGTTCCCCACTCACATTCCATTACTTGGGAGACAAGATTTTTTATTTATTTTTTTATTTATTATATTTATACCCCGCCTTTTTTCCTGCAAGGAACCCAAGGCAGCTTACATTATCCTCATCCTCCTCTCCATTTTATCCTCACAACAACTCTGTGAGGTAGGTTAGGCTGAGAGTCAGTGACTGACCCAAAGTCACCCAGTGAGTTTCATGGCCGAGCGGGGACTAGAACCCGGATCTCCAGAGTCCCAGTACTACTGACGGCAGACTCCGAGTTAGTTCAAGTATAGTGTTGAGGATAATTGTGTGCAAGTACAGGACTAAGATCCCACATTTATTTTACAAAAGTTCTCCCTTTGAAAGATAAACATCTTTCTAGCAGACGTCTGCCCTTAGCAAAAGAATAGGTATGAATATGGACTACTAACAGCAGTTGCTATGCAACAGTAAGCAAACACCCCACCATGGTGTTAATGTTGATGCTTGCATTTCCTGTACATGCATGTCAACACAGCTACATTCATATCAGAGGCAGTGACATCCGGTGCTACTTGGCAGCAGACTTCTAGGTTCACATGTGGTCCCATAAGAGTAACAGCAGCAGGAACACTAAAGAACTAGTGAAAGACTTTAACATCACATCCCGCCAATCTCTTAACTTACCTGCCACAGATGAGAGATGAACCAGGAACCACCTATTTGCCCAGTGATGAGAAGTCCCACCCCTTAGAAGGGTATCAGTTGTATTTGTTTTGTAGAGATGGGTAAACAAGCTATGTCCAAGATTGCTAGGATTCTCCGAACATCATCTTGCCGCTTATCTCGTGCTCGTTTGCATTTGCAATCCCTGCTCACTCTGTGCAAATGGGAAACTTGTGCAAATTGAGCAGCGATCGAACGGAATCCAGAATGAGATGAACGTGAGCACGTGTTCAACAATTTGCTTCTGCCACATCAAAATGAATCAGAATTAGTGTGGATATGCAATGAAGTTCAGGGAGAACATAAGCACTGATATGATACGCCAAGGTGCTGTATACCTTGTTTGAGAACACTGGGTGGCTCCTAGTTCCTTATTATGCAATTCAGATACAGAAGTAGCCTGAATCAGAACTGAATACGGAACTAGGATAGGAACTGCACATAAGGAACTAGCTAGAAACCAAGTTCACCCTCATCCTACACAAACACAAGGGTCATTCCTCCTGTTCTCAATAATCGCAGTGGTGGTTATCCAAGGTTTGTTTCCTCTCTCCCTCTCTAGTAGAGATGGCAACAAACTGCAGTAGCTGCATTCCAGAGCACAAGGAAATATAATTTGGGGAGATGTATGGGCAGAGATGGCCTGTCGCACATGCAGTTGTCATCTGAACTGAGATGCATGGAAGCTGCACATCTACTTTCCCATTCTATGCCTAGTAGAGAATTTGTGTCCTGTATTTACCTGACCACAGCACTAGCTGCCAGTGGCAGGAGGCAGGAAGATGCAGAATGCTGATGTCACAACAAATTATTCCGGAACAGTAATTGTAAATGGCCACCACGTTTCCCATGACCCAACCTTCCTCAACCTGGTGCCCTCGAGAGGTGTTGGGCTGGAGCTCCCAGCATTTCTGCAGCTGGCTGGGAATTGCAATCCAACTCATCTTGAGGGCACCAGGTTGGGAGAGGCTGACCTCTAGTTTGGCCCCAAGCCTTAATGAACGGAACAAAATTGCATCCCCTCTTGAGTGCCTCAGTGCCATCTTCCTTTCCCCTATGGGCTCATCTTTTGAACATGTGTGCACTCAGAATACGGGACCCAAAACAATGTCATTTCCAAAGCCTATTGGAGGCATTAAGGGTGGGATGTCACTCTTGACGGGAGATTACACTGAGCTAGGATCTCTAGTCTCGCATCATTTCCATTACTGGCACAGCAAAGTGTGTGGGAGAAGATAGAAACAAGCCACAAGATGAAGTTACTATCACTAGATCAGCTTTGGTGCAGCTTTGTCTTTGTGGGAAGGTTTTCTTAGAAAAGTAAGTCAAACAGTGTTTACTGGAATTAAGAGATGCCAATGCGGACTACACACACTCACATGTGCAAATTCCATTGAAATTAAGCAGACTGATGTGCTGCAAATTGCCTACAATCCTATAGCATGTTTGTTCAAATTTAAGTCCCACAGAATTCAAAGAGACTTACTTCCAATCACGCATACTATAGCAGCCTAACATCCCCTTACAAACCCACATTTTAACCATTTATTATGTGACGCAGTCTGTTCTCACTACTGTTTCAGATTATGCTAACTTCCATCCACACTGCTGTCTTAAGAGATATTACAGCAGAGCTGACCAGCGCCTGGCTGGGATACATTTGCTCCTGTAGCCAATTTGGGCAAAACAGCAAGTCAGCAGAAGGATGAAAAAAAAGACCCCAAAGCCCCTAGTAGTGGCAAGTGCATTCAAACTGAGGGAATACAGATCAAGCAGGAGCACAGAATTGCATTAATGTGAAGCCAGGTCCTGTGCATGGCCTTGTAGAAAACAAATTCAGTAGCCAAGAGGCATGATGCAAACACCAATCCTGAGACAGCTGTGCTTGCTTTGCCTAATTATTGGAATATACTTTATTTTCAGCCCAATATATTTTGAGTTTGCAGAATTTGAGTTGAGAAAGGTTTTTGGTAATGGCAGCAGCAGGCTATGAGTAAGTCAGGAAAATGGGCTAAGAGATCATGGGCTACATGAATTTTTCACTTTATCCCCTAATCATGATCTAGGCCCCACTCCCCTCTCCCACACTAGAAGTTGTGGCAATTTAAATTCTATACCAGACTTTATGCTGTAATATAAACTACCTAAACATTCATACCTCAGGCACTTTATTGGCACCATCAATCATACCTGAAATTTGTCCACAGATTAATGCCACTTTCCTGCAACTTTCCATGGTCTCTTAAGTTTCTAGGGCTATAAGGGATTTAAACCATGAGCTACAGCAAAATAATTAACTGAACACAAGAGGGCAGGCAAAGTCTAGTTTTGACCTGATGTGACCATTTAAGAGCCAGAAGTCTGATTAAATCAAGTGATTCCATTTTTATTTAAAACAGCATGTATAAAAAAAATAGCATTTCTGAATTCCCTGTACAGTATTAGCTATTTAAAAAACCAGCAGACTACACACCAAATTACTTATACAAGCCTGACAGTGTTGGAAGTCCAGGGTATCTTTGCCCACTTTCAGTAAGAGCACTATTATACATGCTATATATATATACACACACACACACACACACACACCCTCCCCACCAATACCTGTGGAAACATGTCTCAAACATTCAGGGAGGCTGAACAGCCACAGCTGGAAATATTTACAGATGGCTGAGAGGTGGTCAGCTGCTCCATACAGTGGCAAGACATGAAACAGAGCAGAAGAGGCAGAAGATAATGAGGGAAGGATTTGGGAGTGGGGAGAAGAGGGGCAGGGGAAATGTGACAAGAAACCAAGGCAGCAGCTGCGTCAGTGAGGTGTAGGCCGAGAACCCACATGATTCATAAATAAAATAAATAAGTTCCTACAAGTTAGGACATTTCATTTAAAAAACCCTAGAAATAAATTAAAAAAACAGGAGTAAAAACCATTATAAACTACAATCTTCTGTACACCAAACTTTGTTCCTGTATTGTTCTGTACAAATTTTACAGTTAATTGGGTTGCATTGTTTGTGCACTTGAGGATGCCTTCACTTGCCAAAGGCTGCAAGAGCAAACTCAGAGTTCATACAGTGCAGCAATTAGCTAGGGTTTGCCAATGTATCACCCTCAGCCTCTTTTGAAGCAGTTCTTTAGAAGGTGGAACAAACTATGTGAACCTTGAGACAGCAGCAATGAAGGTACGTTCAAGTATTTTTCCCCAGCACAGCTCAGTTTGCAACTGAAGGCACTCAGAACAGGGTGACACAGTGAAGACAGGTAGCCAATCCAAATCAGCACCTTCCCCTCCCCGCTCCCAGATTCCCCCATTTGAAACATCTGCGCTAGTGCTCTGCTCCACTCCTTTCATATTCTAGGATTCAGCAGGTTGTGGACACTCATGGACTCGCCCAATTCGTCTAGTGGCAAGGAGGTTTGCAAGGCAGGCCCCAAAGAGTTCAAGTCCACTCTACCAGAGTTTCTTCAGGTATGGCAGAGTATCCAGGCAGCTTGTGTCTGGAATGAGATGAATAGAGTTCCTGTAAAAATCCTCAGTCAGCCAGACTCTGTAGGGTAGAATTCTGTTTCACACCCCAAAGGATCAAACACACTGCTATTTGCTAGAATCTTGAATTAGACTGTGCAAGTGGATCTCAGCTGTTTTCTGAGGAAGGAGAACATCTTGCATCCAAGAATGGTTCAAAAGGTCTTCAAAGGATGGCCTGTCAGAAGGCCTCAGAGCTAAACACCACTTAATGAGATGCTGGCACTCTACAAAAGAAAGTACAAAGTTAGGACAAGTCCATTACCAAGGAGAATCTGCAAGAGTAGGGGGCACATATCTACTGTAAAATCTCCCCAACTTGCTTCATAAAACAAGACTGCTTTATCTGGCTGAAACTATCCTTGATCAGTTCATTCACCTTTCTGTCCTATTTTTGCCAAGGCTAAGTGACACCAAAATTCCTTATGTTGGCAGATAGTGTGGTATCAGGGACTGTTGAAAGCCTGGGGGCTGTTTTAGGAACACTCGTTTGTACAACCAAGTTCAAATTCTGGAATTTTGCCCGTGCACTGCAAGTGCTGCTTACATGCTGCACCCAGCCCTGTATTCTAGCATACAGCAGTAACATTGAACACAACAGTAGTTTGATTTATCCCCCTATCAGATAACAGCAAGAATTTACCTGGAGAAACCCTCTGCCGAAAATAGACTTGTCCTCTTATGATCTCCTCATCATGCTCAAAGGGGATATCACCACAGACCATGTCATAGAGTAATACTCCAAGCGACCAGACAGCAGCAGACCTGCCATGATACCTGTGATACCGGATCCATTCTGGAGGACTATATACACGGGTCCCTGAAAAAGGAGATAGGTTTCATCATTAAGAAAATTAAAGGTTCCACAGAATTCAGGTGCAGGTACCCAGAAATCCTTGTCATACAGTAATCAATATGATCAAGGTTTAGACAAGCCCCTGTAGCTTTAGTTAACTAAGAACTAAAAAAAGATCCTAGTTTTCAGTTGTGGTAAGGCTACTATGTATTGAATCTTTGAAAGAAAATTTTAATATTTTTTTCTGAGGCAGCTTGCAAATTTGATGTCCATACAACTCCCAAGCACTACAGTTGTTTATTTACATGGGGGAAGGGGGGGGGGGACTAAGTATTTTTTTAAATGTATAATTATTCCTAGATTACCCTTAAGGATGGAGCCCTCCAAAGCTGGCTGTATTATAGAAAGCTTTCGATCTCCAAAAAAAGGCATAAAAAACAAATACTACTAAAGTCAATCTGCTAAGTAGGCTAAAACAGATTTATTGTAAAACACTAAGGGAGTGGGGCTTTGCCTTAAAGTTGTCCATGTGGTAACTATAAGACATTCTGATTGCACCCAAGTTGCGCCTCTGCAGAAACTCGGTACAGATATCTCTTGTCTTTGTTGTGGTATCTGATCTCCCTCCACCACCCCCTCCCAACCACTGCTGGCAGGAAACAAGATAGAGGTCAGAGCTGCTCGCCTGGTTTCCAGCCACGTGACTGTTGTTTACAAACTTTGGGTTGTAAAAAAATACCTCATGAACCACCAGGGGGCACCACAAGCTTGGGAAACTGAGCCAGAAAGAGGGCAACATGGGGAGGAGTAAACCCATCCCTGGTCATTAGCCGTTAAATTAAAACAAAACAAAAAATGCAAGGCGGCTCTCATGCCACTCAGGAACTCAGATGAAAAACACAAACAAAACAAATCGAAAGCCAGCAGTGATTTTTGAACTCAACGGCTCTGGAGGGAGTTGGTTAGCAACGCGCTTGGTTCCTTTGCTGGAAACAATTTTGTACACAGGAGCAGATCTCCTTTCTTTTCTAATCTTAACACTTAAATACTTGAATTACTCCTCCACACACAAACACCCTGTTGTTTTTTTAAAGGCAGAAATCATCTACTTGTATTTCTTAGTAGAAAAGGAAAAGTGAGCCGGCTGTAAACAGATCTCTTCCAGCTTAGATTTCACAACATTCATGCCATGACGAAAAGCAACTTCCCAGTCAAGATGATTAATTTAGTGAGATGGCAGAGGCAACAGTTCTTAACAATTCCCCTTCCCCTACCTTTGTACATGGGAAGGGCAGAGTACAAAATCCTCTCTTCTATCAACCTTGCTTAGATAGCAAGCCATGTACCCTAAGCTTTCCACTTTGGTTACAAGGTTACCGTAGATTAGTGTTCATGATTTTGAACAGCATGGCTGCAAGCTTGTTTACATTCAGATTAGCGCAGTCTAGGAGTCCCAAGACCATCTGAATTACCTAGCAGGTGAATTAGTGGCCATAATCTCAAAAGATTTACAACTGATCTGCTGCCCATCTTACTTCACTTTCTATGCTCCCACTGCAAGTAAGGCTATGGGTCCATCAGACTTCTAGAAGAACAATCTCTCATAAGCAGCAAAGGCTTGCAACTAATGGGAGTTAAATCTCCTAGCAACAGAGGTTTTGTGTAGGCAACTGGTAATAAGGATAAAATGCATTTCTCAGGAAGGACAAGTCCTACAGATCGGAGGAAGAACATGTTCCATTGCTGTGAAGTTACTGAGCACTCAAAGCCAGGGAACACAGTGTTTTAAAAAGTAAATTCCTTGGCTCACAATGGTGAATGGAAACCGATAAGACTCACCATCAAAGTCAGTGTACACTGTGTCCTTCAGCAGGGCTCCAGATCCAAAGTCTATAAGTTTGAGCTCTCCACTGCTCAGGTCAATCAGGATATTCTCATCCTTGATATCTCGGTGCAAGACACCACAGCTGTGACAATGTCTAACCGCCTCCAAAATCTGACAAAAAAAGCTGCGGGCCAAATCCTCAGGCAGAGCCCCTCGCTCGGTGATGAAGTCAAAGAGGTCCTGCACAGGATCTGGCCGTTCTAAAACCAAAATGAAACTGTCCAGCCTCTCAAACCAATCCAGGAGCCGGATCACCCCTCGAAAGCCAGAGCCGACCTTTTTCAGGAGCAAGATCTCCATGGGTACCCTTGATCCACCAGGCTGTATAGGGAAAGGGGGGGGGGAGGAGAAAAATGGTCCATGAGCAAGGGAGCAAGTTGACCCACCCAGTGGAACCACATCCAATGCCAACTAGGTGGGCTTCTCTAGAGGTGAAACACACCAGGCATCTCTTCCCCAACACACTTACCAGTTCTCCCCATTCCGAAACCCGATCTCGGGACACATGCTTGATGGCCACCTGCAAACACAGCAGAAAAAAAAATAAAAGCATGAAAACCAATACAGATATAACAGCAAATGCTTAACATAAAGAAAAAGGGGAATGAGTGGGGAAAAGGGGTATGCCAGGAGAAGGCTGGAGGAAAAAGAATAGGGAGTGCATATTTGGGGGGGGGGGGGAATACAGGAGACACAATCCACCAGAAACTCGGGTAGCGATCCAGACACTCACCGGAGCGCCGTCTGCCAGCCTGGTGCCCGAGTAGACCGAGCCGAAGCCGCCACTGCCGAGCAGCGGGCCCACCTGGTACAGTTTCTCCAGGGGCTCCTTTTCCTTTCCTGCGGAGGAGGGGGGGGGGTCAGCTGGTTGCACCCCATCAGACCCTTCCCCGCATCACCCTCGCCCCGAAAACACACAAAAACCTGACCGCCTCCCGAACGCCGCCTTTGCCTCGTGAAGACGGACCCCAACCACCGGGGGGGGGGGTTTTTTCACATCCAGGCCGCCCACCCACCGACTAACCCAGAATGGAGATCTCCATCACCCATCTCTCCGCATCCCCGTCCCCCTTTCCTTGCCCTTCCCGCCGGGCTGACCTGGCAGCGGCTTGACTGGGTGCAGATCCCCGCCGGGCGCCGAGCACAGGTGGGCCAGTGAGTTGATCTTGGAGAGCAACATTCCCGCCCCGTCCGCGTGTTCCAGGCAGGCCGGGACCGGCGGCGGCAGCGTCTCTGAGGCGGCGGCTGGATTGGCGTCTCCTAGGCACGGGTGGGAGCTGCGGGCGGGGTCGTGCCGGGCCAGCCTGCTCCCTCCCGTGTGGCGCGGCGGCCCCGGCTTCTGCCGCCTGTAGTAAAGTGGGAGGGAGGGAGCAGCCTGGGCGGAGCCGGGGAGAGCCGGCGGGCAGGTCTCCGGCACGGCAAGCCCCGCCCCTTGGCGCCGCCTCGGCCAATCGCGGCCGCTGCTGGCAGCCCGCGCCAAGCCTCTCCGTCAGAATGGAGGAGACTCGACGTGGCGGGAAGGAAAAGGCGCCAAAGAAGGGAGACAGGGGGAGGGGGGGACGGCGAGGATGGGAAGCAGGAGGATGGGAATGGGGAGGGGGAAGCGGGCCTGGGGTGCTGTGGCGGGAAAAGAGGAGACGGCGATGAGGGAGTCGGACTGCCCAGGGGGCAAGGAAGCCCACGCCGGCTAGGACAAAGGCAGCGGCGCGCCTCCTAAGCCCTCACGCCTCTTCTCGCCGATAGATTCGAATTTCCTCACATACGTTGGTCTTCTGCATTTAGGGTTGCCACTCCTCCCCACCCACCCCACGGGCTCGTCTGTCATTCCCAGCTGCATAACGGGCAGAAATTCAGCAGGTGCAGCTTGTCCTCTTCATGCAGGGGATAGCGGCGCTTTTTGAATGTCTGCCTGTCACGCAGCCGATTCAGGCGCACGAGTCCCGGAGGGAGGAAACCCCGCGCGGCCGTGTTGGCTCCTCCTCGCTCACAGAGACAATCATCGCAATAGTGTGCTCAAGCGCGCTAAATGGCAGCCATTCATTCATATGCGGAAAACTTAAGGTGTGCACCTAGGGAAAGCAGCATGGCGGCTAAATCGACTCCCTTGGTGATGCCAGTGTCTGAACCAGAATGTAGCAGTTTTGCAAGTTCATTGTTCATGTCATTAAAAACGTGTTTTTTTAAAAAAAAGTCCAAAGATAATGGATGCTGATGTAGCTCAGTAGGTTTCAAATTCAAGTAGGTGCCATAACAGGTAGGCAAAACTATATTTTTAGCCTCAGTTACCAAATCTGCAAAATCGAATTCAATTGGCCATCCCGACTTTCAGTTTTGTCTCTGTTAACACCGGACAGGCTGTCTGCTGAGCTCATGCAGATGCAGTTGTCTCTGAAATACAAATTGCTAAATGCTCGGAGAGATGAAAGAAAAGATTGCAGCAGCCAATTAGGCCATGAGGTCTTCTCTGTGAAGTTGCACACTACAGAAGATCTTGATTATTAAAATCAAGATACTGATACTGGCTTGTACATTCCATATGATGGGAATCACTCTCTAAGATAAGGAGAGCACACATTGTCAACAGAAGCTCATTTAATATCTATTTGGTCTTTAATTTTGGGAAACTAGCATAACTACATTCCTAACTATTTAGATAAACTTTTACACTGTGATTACTTTTTATTTGCCCAAGTGTAAACAAACTCCAAAAATCCCTGTACAGCACAAATTTAAATTGGAATTTAACTGTATACAATATTTTGTAAATGTACCTGGCAGAAAAGCTCATGATGTTTCTTTCTTTGGCTGTTTTTAACAGGTGACCCAATTGCCAGTAAAGATTTTTGCAACCTTTGTCCTGTTCCGGCAGGGGTAGTGTGTTCCGATAATGTGTATTCTGGTACAAAGGTTAAAACATGCCATTTTTAAAGGGAGGCTGGCAAATCAAGTTTTACCCCTGTTTTTATTCTGCAAAGAGAAGTTTGTACATATTGCAACATTTTTCTTTCAATTGAAGTCAAAGCCAAACAGCTGTTTTAAAAACAAGCAAACATTGCTTCCTTGGAAGCCAACTATTGTAGCAATTGAAAGTGAAACTGTCTATAAATACAAGTGAAACTAACAGATTTTTGTCATGTAAAAGAAACCCAAAGAGCAAGTGCTGCAGGCTGAAAAAAGATAGCAAAGACTGATTTCAGGATTGCCCCTTACATAAGTTTAATATTTTTGTCAACTAGGTGTAAGATGCAGTCAAACTAGAATTCTCTATATCAACTCATTTTACAAGAACTAAATGGATGACGAGGTGCAGGGAATGCTTATCAAATTTGAAGATGACACAAAGTTGGGTGGAACAGCTAATACTCTGGAAGACAGAAACAAAATTCAAAGAAATCTCGATAGGCTGGAGCGCTGGGCCGAAAACAACAATGAAATTTAATAGGGATAAGTGCCAAGTGCTGCACCTAGGGAGAGGAAACCAAATGCAGAGTTACAGAATGGGGGACACTTGGCTCAACAATACCACAAGTGAGAAGGATCTTGGAATTGTGGTAGATCACAAACTGAATATGAGCCAGCAATGCAATGTGGCTGCAAAGAAGGCAAATGCTATTTTGGGCTGCATTAATAGAAGTAGAGCTTCCAAATCGCGTGAAGTGATAATTCCCCTTTACTCAGCACTGGTTAGGCCTCATCTTGAGTATTGCATCCAGTTCTGGGCACCACACTTTAAGAAGGACGTAGACAAACGAGAGGGTTCAGAGGAGGGCAACAAGGATGATAAAGGGACTGGAAACAAGGCCCTATGAGGAGAGACTGAAAGAACTGGGCATGTTTAGCCTTCAGAAGAGGAGACTGAGGGGAGATATGATAGCACTCTTCCAGTACTTAAAGGGATGTCACACAGAGGAGGGCCTGGATCTCTTCTCCATCATCCCAGTTTGCAGGACACGGAATAATGGGCTCAAGTTACAGGAACCCAGATTCCACCTAAACATCAGGAAAAATTTCCTGTTAGAGCAATAAGACAATGGAACCATACCCTTCTACCTAGGGAGGTGGTGGGCTCTCCCACTCTGGAGGCATTCAAGGTGCAGCTGGACAGCCATCTGTCAAGGATGCTTTGACCTGGATTCCTGCATTGAGCAGGGGGTTGGACTCGATGGCCTGGTAGGCCCCTTCCAACTCTACTTTTCTATGATTCTATTAATGTGGAAAGTGAGGAAAATCAGCATCCTTTTTAAATGTTCTTGTTTCCTTTTTCAGTGATTCAGTTATTCTACACTTGTAAAATCTTATATATTTCAGAAACAGTAATCAAAAAGTGGGCCGGTCATGATGGAGAGACCCCAGTTACATCCATGAATCTATCACTGATGAGAAGCCCCAAAATGGCAGGGCAGCTTTGCATGTGCTGAACCAACAGAAGGGAAAATTTTACAAAACAAACCACCAGAGGAGGGTAAAAGTAAGAACACCCATCGCTCACCACAGCCAGCATGAGTTAGCATAGCTTTGAAAGTAAAGGAGGATCTGTCACTTCACTACCCTACCCCATCCAGGATTGCTCTTTAACTCATGAAATAAATTTATCACCACCATACCCTTCTAAGAAAAAGAATGTGAGTGAAAGAAGCAGAGGAGAGGATAATTTGCCCTGTGTGATGCAGGCTGTTATCCTCTCAAGTAGCACTGGGGACTTTCTCTGGCCCCACAAAAGCTTTCCCTTTTGAACAGCAACATTTTGTTCTGTGACCCAAAGAAGCACTTCACTTTCTGTCCCAAAAGATTCCCCCAGTCTCTACTGGAGGACCAGTTAACCCTCCATAGGCACTGTTATAGTTTGAAAATTGAATTATTTTATACTCAA
This sequence comes from Shinisaurus crocodilurus, assembly GCA_021292165.1. Taxonomy (NCBI): domain Eukaryota; kingdom Metazoa; phylum Chordata; class Lepidosauria; order Squamata; family Shinisauridae; genus Shinisaurus; species Shinisaurus crocodilurus. The sequence goes on from CM037877.1 coordinate 202,205,457, forward strand.
AAGTTTGTTACATTTATAGAACACATGGTATACAGAAGTGTGTGTGTTGTGTAACTCGGTAGATATAGGAACATGCACATTGTAACATACATATATAAAGAACAAAATGCACTCCCCATTCCAGAAAACTCATCTCATCATATTATAGTTTTGCTTTTCTCAGTTTTTAATTTTTAGATGTTTTGAAACAAAAGTAATACAGTAATACCTTGGACTGCAAGTAACTTGGTTTGAGAGCGTTTTGCAAGACAAGCAAATTTTTAAATATATATATATATATATATATATATTTACTTGATATACAAGTGACGTCTTGCAATACAAGTACTGTAGTAGGGCTTAAATTAAAAATCTCTGTACAAATTTTTTGGGGGGATTTCATTTTGATATAAGAGTGTTTTGGATTACAAGAATGTTTCCGGAACGAATTATGCTCTCAATCCAAGGCATGACTGTACAGAGAAAGAGAACCAACTGGCTTCAGTTGGCCTCAGGATGGGACTTTGGGTGTGGCAGGGAGTTTAATACTATCTGAACTCCTTCACTTTCTGCTTTCTCTGGCTCTGGGGGTGGGCCTCTCAGGGCACACATGGGGAATTGGGGCTGCTGCCAGGGTGTATTAGTGGGGGTGGGATAAAGAAGGTGTGGGTGGGAGATGAAGGCAGTGGGGGAGGCCCTCTTGGATGCTTCATAGGGGACAGGAATTCTGGGTAGTTGTGATGTGCAAACCCAGCAGTGCTAAAAATCATGGTTTGTTAACCATGAACAACCCAGAAAGAGAACCCATAGTTTGTTTTGGGTTGTTAACTCTGGCTACAGTAATACCTTGGGTTACGAGCATAATTCGTTCCAGAACCATGCTCGTGATCCAAAATACTCGTACATCAAAGCGAGTTTCCCCATTAGAAATAATGGGAACTCCACTGATTCGTTCTGCAACCATTTAATCACTGCTTTGCCCCATGAAGGGAGCCGGCAAAGCAGTGATTAAATGGTTCTGGAATGAATCAGCGGAGTTCCCATTATTTCTAATGGGGAAACTCGCTTTGATGTGCCGGCTCCCGGCCGCACCTCACCTGCCTCCACTCGCTCTGCCAGGAGTGTCCAGGAGGCAGGGACTTCCCTTGAGGCGCGGCTGGGCTTGGCCACCACCTCGCGCTGCTGCGCCGGCCGGCCGAGTGTCCAGGAGGCGGGAGCTTCCCTTGAGGCGCCCGAGGTGCATCTCCCTGCCTGGGAGCCGGCAAGTGCTTTGCCGCTCGCAGGGAGATGCGTGGATCCGCTCCAGCTGCTTCCTACCGTTGCAAGCGGCGGCTCACGGAGAGGCGAGCTGCCCGCGCCGCCGGTGGTCCCGTCGCGTCACATCCGGCCCCATCATTGACGGGGCCGGATGTGACGCGACGGGACCACAGGCGGCGCGGGCACTGCTTGCGACGGTAGAAAGCAGCTCCATTCTTCGGCTTGTGCCTCCATTCTTCGGCTCCCTGCTTGGGAGCAGGCAAAGCGGCAGCGCCAGGAGCCTCCAAGCACCCCGTGGAGGTGAAGCGAAGGAGCCCCGGCCGTCGCTCGCTCTGCGTGCGCCTCGCACTGCCGCTTTGCCTGCTCCCTGCCTGGGAGCCAGCAAAGCGGCAGCGCGAGGCGCACGCAGAGCGAGTGATGGCCGGGGCTCCTTCGCTTCACCTCCACGGGGTGCTTGGAGGCTCCTGGCGCTGCCGCTTTGCGCGAGGTGCATGCAAGTTTTGCCGGCTCCCAGGCAGGGAGCTGAATGGAGGCACAAGCCGAAGAATGGAGCTGCCCACTAGTGTGCCTCTGCGTGTGCCTTGCGCTGCCGCTTTGCCAACTCCCAGGCGATGGCAGTGCGGGTGGCTCGCTGAGGGGAGGCGAGCCGCCGCTGGAAAATAAAAGGGAGCCACATAGAAGAGAAAAGGGAGCCGCTTCAGGATGCGACGGGGCCGGGTATGGCAGCGCGGGCGGCTCGCCGCAGAGAGGCGAGCCGCCGCTGGAAAAGAAAAGGTGGGGAGCGGCGGGAGCGCCTCCACGCATGGAGCCGGCAGTGCTTTACCGGCTCCCTTGCAGGGAGCCGCGGAGGCCAGGCGTGGGCGCTCACTCTGCGCCGCCAGAGCCGGCAGCGAGTAACCCGGTGTGCTCGTTTTGCAAGACCTCGCTCGTTTAGCGAGTCAAAATTTTTGCAAAATTTTTGCCTGTCTTTCAAAATGCTCGCACTCCGGGTTAGTCGTAATCCAAGGTATTACTGTAGTTTAAACCATGGGTTGTCATTATGTGTGAACCCAGAACCATGGGTTGTTCAAGATAGTTTCACCAAGCTACAGAGGCAGTGGGCAAGAGCAGTAAAAAAAATCCCACTCTACATGCTGGTATTACAGCACCGCAAAGGCATTTGGGACACAAGGAGGGAGCAGGTGAAGGAGGAGGGAAGCGAACAACCCAGGGATTAAGAAAACAAACCATGGTTTGTTCTACCTTCTGCCAGATAAACCCTGGGTAGGGCAACAAACCACGGGTTGACCCTGGGTTAAATAAACAATGGATTAGCATTATGTGTGAACCAGGTCATAATTGAACAGCGCCTTCTAACTGATAGCATTAGGAGCCCTCCATCTAACAGTCAGAAAAATTTCCAGACTGGAGGCATTCAAGGTACAGCTGGACAGCCATCTGTCAGGGATGCTTTGACCTGGATTCCTGCATTGAGCAGGGGGTTGGACTCGATGGCCTTGTAGGCCCCTTCCAACTCTACTTTTCTATGATTCTATGATCTTGAAGTACCTGTGCTGTACTATCATGTGGAGAGAGAATGTGGCCCTTTCAAGCTGCTGTAGCTACGTGCTGGCCTCCAGTGACAGTAAGGGATTGCCAGGCACTGTGTGGAGAGCCAGTGTGGCGTAGTGGTGAGAGTGTTGGACTGGGACTCGGGAGATCTGGGTTCTAGTCCCCAGCTCGGCCATGAAACTCACTAGGTGACTTTGGGCCAGTCACTGCCTCTCAGCCTAACCTACCTCACAGGGTTGTTGTGAGGATAAAATGGAGAGGAGGAGGATGATTATGTAAGCCACCTTGAGTTCCTTTCAGGAAAAAAGGCGGGGTATAAATGTAATAAATAAATAAATAAATAAAATTGATATGAAATGTAAGAATGTGTAGCTTACAATCTTTCCACCCAAATACTTAAAGGCCTATAATACAGAATATGTTGTGGAAGATTCCTGTGAATCTTCATGTATATGAGATTGTGGCTATTAAGAGAAATTAGGTAATTTTCTATTACCTATTTCTATTACCTATTTTCCTATTAAGATAAATTAGGTAATAATTCATTTTATTTCCAATTGTGTAGTCAAATGTAGTTGAATCCTCCTCCTATTTTGTACAAATTCCAGCAATGTTCCATTGGCTATTATCCAGGCTTCAATGCAAGAAGTTATGTTACTATCAGCAAGCATTAGAGGCTTTCTGATCATAACAACTGTCCTCATCATCATCACAAGCCTGACCTGTTTGGCTGCCATGGAGAAGTCAGGCTTGATATACTGTAATTTTTCTGCTAATTTTGTCATGACTTCATCTTTTCCTGAAAATTTGTGCAAGGAAAACTTTGCAGTTCTTCTGCCTCACTCTTCCTATTTCCTTAGTAAAAGTAGAAATCCCAGCTGAGAATTCTTGACAACAGCATATTTTCACAGAAGTTGCTGGATGAGATGCTTTTCTGTGTTCCAAAAATAAGATAAATAATTTATTGGCATAGGGTTCTGATTACTCAACGTTTAGAGCAAAGAGCTCCGACTACTAGCATCTAAACCATTACAGATGAAACTCATCTCTGTACGTGTGTGTTGTTGTTTTCTCTTTACAAACACATTGGGAGCTCCCAGCATACCACACATATTTGGGAGATGAATTGCTTGGATTTAGTGGGGTTTACTGGAAATTCTGGTGATTGTTGTTTTCTTCTATTATTTAAATGCACACACACAGCTGTTCAGGGTTCTTACTGAGTTGAAACGAAAGTATCTAACTATTTTTCCAAGTTCACCCAGTATCAGATCTTTAATTTGGCATTCCAGCCTCAAACACTGTAATTGGCCCATGAGACATTTCAGGAGAAACAGTGATCTGGTTTGCATGACAGGACAATCCATCAAGGGTTAATTTACACACACACACCCAGGAGCTGCAGCCATTATGAATATGCAACGATCTGGAACCCAGCCAGCAGGGTTTATTCGAGAGGTAAACAACCCTTGCATAACCCACAGTAGTCTGTTGTAGGTTTATACAAGGTTTGTTTAACCCTCAAATAACCCCTGCTGGCCGGGTTGCATGTTCATAATGGCGTCCGGCATGTGCTGCAGCTTCTCAAGGGTACATTAACTGGCCCAGTGAAAACATTTCGTAACTAAGATGTAACATTTTCCTCATGCTGACCCTAATTTCAGAATCAATGTAATATTATGTAAAAGAGGGAAGCAGATGCTTAATCAGTCTATATATATACATTTGCAAGTGAATAAGCAAGAACTGAGATAACAAAAGTCATACCTGTAGTTGCTATGTTTCATAGATCATAGTTTCATAGATGACAGAGTTGGAAGGAGCCTACAAGGCTATCGAGTCCAACCCCCTGCTCAATGCAGGAAACTAGAGGAGGGGTCTCCCATCCAAGTAATAACCAGGCCTGACCCTGCTTAGCTTTCCACACTCAGACAAGCTGGGCCATAGTTTGTAACTATGAAAGATGACTCATATTTTGATAGGATAAACCAAGAGAACATGTGACAAGTAGGCAATGGAATAGTTATCCTTTCCATTCATTAAGCCATAGATGTGCTGCACAACATCTCATCAGTTCCACCTCCCATGTGCCAAGTTGGGAATGCTGTAACCAAAATTAAAACATAAATAAATCCCTAATTACTTTTAATTCACTCCTGACTTTTGGAAACATGCTCTTTTTGAGCTGAAAGTTCTATCTAAACTTGGTGGGGGTTTTGTTGTTGCTGGGAACATGGCAACTATGGAAGGATAGCAATAAATATACATAAATATATGTATGTACACATATTTATGTGAGTTCCTAGATACCTATAACAAAACACCAAACAAAACGAATGAGACACTGAACAAATGTTAACTCTGATAAACTTGCAAGCGTTTCCATCAGTTGCCTGACATGCAAAAATTTAGCAAGCCTGCTAATTTTCTGTATATCAGGAAGCTGTTAGACACAGGAGCCCTATCGAATGACAATATTTACACCCCACCCCATTTCATAGGTCAGGTGCCAGTGTAACTAGCTTCTCCCTAGATCCAGAATCTCAGCTTTTAACCTTATTTTGATTGTGTGGAAGTATGACACACAGAAGGTAGGAATAAGAAGCTGTGTTGCCCATAGGAAAGGGAACAATTGCTTCCCACACACATTTTTTGGAAGGAGATGTTCCTTCTCATCCCCTTCTTTCATTACAGCCCATTAAAAACAAGAACAGCTAGATTAGATCAAAGCAGATATATTAACCCAAAATTTAAAGCCATTCAACCATAACAAATCCCGATAATGTTAACAAAATCAAAATGTGAAAGACACAGCCATGAGACAACAGTTTAAGTGTGAAGACTTCCCTTGAGTATTTGTTGATGAACATTTATTTCCTTAAATGAGCTGCCCTGCTGACTGAGATCCCCCCCACCTTAACAGTTGATTACCAAGACATTGCCTGATCCAGTTGTTTGCTTTGTTTTCTGCTTAGATTCCAGACTTCACCTTGGTGAATGGCTCCTGAGAGGGCTCCATTGTTGGCCCACATCACAGTTAGGTATGCCCCTACATATTTTCTGGAGATCTGGGCTTCACATGACCTGTTCACCTTAAACAAACTTCAAGCTGCTATTTAAAAGCGTCCAGCCTTTTTGCACTCAGCAGTCATGTGAACTAGCAGCACTAAGAACCCTGCACTCTGTTCTGAATACCGGTAGATTACTACTGAATTCTTTAAACTGATGGCAAATAGGCAGCCCTAGAACTAATCTTCTCTGTTTACAAACACTAGACAAAGCTGCTGCCCTATTAACATGCATCATCTGACCTGCGGGGATATACAGTCAACAGAAAGCTGTCTGACTGTTTCCATGATCTATATGTCAAAACTGATTTGTGTCAACATGGAGGCGTGATCCCAATAACACAAGTGATTAGGATGAATTCTTGGTGAGCATCACTGGGCTTTGCTGCGCTGAAGGACATGCACATAGATTGATTTTGCAACAGACAGAGCACAGGTCTGTATACCCCAAGGCCTTACTGCCTCTGGGCTTTGCCCCAGCTGCAGCCATTAATTTCAGATGCACCTGTACAGAAGCCTGTGGCAAACAAACAATGCTCTCAGCTCTCCCCAAAGCATGCCTTCCCCGAATATTTTTGCCACAGCAAATGGTTTGCACTCAAGTCAGAGCTGATTCTGAATGTGAGCAATTTGTACATTTAATTCCTTGAAGGCCAGGTTCTGTATGGTTAGTTCCTCAAATCAGGATTACATTTCTAAGGCTTGTTTACATGTATAATTATTCTGAGTTAACAATCATTTCAGTCTGTGATTTATGGAGATGTTCAAGGGGTTAATCAAAGAATCACCTGAATATCTAGGGACTTTTTAATTCCCTCTGTCTCAGTGGGTTATGTGACCATATAAATCAGTGACCATATAAATTAGTGGTCTCATAATTTATTTCTTTATTATATTTATACCCCACCTTTTTTCCTGCAAGGAACCCAAGGCGGCTTACATAATCCTCCTCCTCCTCTCCATTTTATCTTCACAACAACCCTGTGAGGTAGGTTAGGCTGAGAGTCAGTGACTGGCCCAAAGTCACTCAGTGAGTTTCATGGCCAAGCGGGGACTAGAACCCAGATCTCCTGAGTCCCAGTCCAACACTCTCACCACTGTGCCACACTGTATTACACTGATATTGTTAATAAATTTCACAGCAATCCTAACCCCCTGATCTGATGGCTGTAGAGGCTTAGGATAAGGGGTTGGATCCAGGTTAACACTGGATCAACTGCACTGGCAGAAGTGGACTTCCATGCCCACTCCTTCCCACAGCATCCCCTAAAAATGCTACACAGAGAGTCAGGAGAACCTGCTAAATGGAGTGAGCTATAGTGGGAGGGGAGATCCCCCAAACTGAGTGAAGAGACCTTCTGCTAGCAGAGCCCTTCCTGTCGCAGAAGGTCCCTTCCTATCACAGAAGCCAGATCCTGGATCCAACCCAACCCAAAGCAGACAAAGGAGCTCCCACAGGAGGGTCTAATCCATTCTGGAGGCTCCAGTTATACTCACAGTGAACTCTGAGTGTAATTGGTTGTAGGCAGTGCTAGGCCCTGAAACAGGGTACTTCAGGGGCAGGATCCAAAGCCCAACTGTTCCCCAGTGGGGCCCCAGAATCTGGCCCCTTGCAAAATATTGTACTGCTGGGTGGTGGTTTCTTGGTCACTTGTTTTCCTTCACATAGTGGCAATCTCCTTGACATCAGAGGTGAGCTCTTTTTCTCTTCTGTGTCTCTCTCTGTCCCCACAACCTCTTGCCCACCTTGGTCTCTCTCTTGCTATCTTCTCCCCTGTCTCCTTCTGTTCCACCAGTGTGTGTGTCTGTGTCTGTGTCTGTCTGTCTGTCTCTCTCTCTCTCACACACACACACACACGCACAACCTTCTTGCCTCTCTCTTTCTCTCCCACCCATCTCTGTCTATCTCTTGACACCTTGCTCATGTATCTGTCCATCCCCGCTCCCCCAGTCTCCTCTATGATACAAGTACTGTTTGTGGTGAGACTTCACCGCCACGAAAACAAATATGATACAGGATTGCTTATTCCAGATGAATAAAGCCTGCAAAATGTCATCTGATATAATCCTGATTGTGTAAACAAGCACTTAAAGAGGTCAATTTCCACACAGTCACCCAAGTGATGAAAAAAAATAAAATAATCAAAGATGCTGAACACCCAACACATTTTTGCTACATCACTTGTAGTCGGAAAAGCTCTTCTCTGAAACTTGATCCCAGAAGCTACTGTAGTCAAGCCTTCCCCAGCCTTGTACCCTCTAGATATTTTGGACTACAACTCCCAGCATTCCTGACCATTGTCCATGCTGGTTGAGGCTGATGGGAGCTGAAGTCCAAAACATATGGAGGGGACCAGGTTGGGGAAGGCTGCACTATGGTACAGTGATAGCAGATTGGTCAGCAACCCTAGGAAGGTTCCAGTCTCTTGAAATCCATGAGAAAAATGAAACACACACAGTTAAACCACAAAGTTACATTGTTCTTGTCCCTGACATAACTCCCCCCCCCCCAAGTGGTACAAAGCTGGAATATTTGCATATTCCTCATGGAGTTAACAGTATATTTTAAAAAAACCTCTTTCCACATAAATTAAGGCTTTCACTGAACAATTCCCTTATTTCACTTTGACCAGATCACAGTGGGGGCCATGAAACAGAAAGGGCCAGTTCTCCCATCACAGAGGCAAGTAATGGGTTAATTAATTTGAGGGGATGTGTGCCTCCTGCAAGCCACTTCTGGTTTCAGTAAACAACCTCTGATTGGCACAATCAGAGTTTGTGAGTGTGACGTGTGAACCCGGACCAATGGGTTGTTTAGGGGCTAAACAACTCAGCAGTTAACCCATGATTTGTTGTTGTTGGGTTAACTGCTGGGTTGTTTAGCCTCTAAACAACTCATTGGTCCAGGCTCACAACCTCCAGTCAGGCCAATTGGGGGTGGTTTACAGAAAATGGAAGCAGCGCTCTCCCAGCAAACTGTGGGTTAATTAATTAACCCATTATTTACACCCACACCCACATGGGAACTGGTCCTTTGTGTTTCATGGCTCCCTGCTCCAAGCAATTAGAATGCTCCTGATGTAAAGAAGGGATTCCAGCTTGCTACTTTTTTAATGCTTGTTTAGAGTAACCTACTTTCCTAGTTGATATCCTCAAACACCCCGCCTCCCACTATCACCTCGAGTTACAATACAGGCTGCCGAGGATATCAGTTCCTCCTTAGCTATTACAGTTCACTTTAGCACCTTCTTTGGGATACTTTTACACAGAGATATTTTTGGCTCTCATGCACATTCATTCAATGCACTTGAGACCCAGAAGCCGTACTGTGCTCATGCACAGCCTTCCCCGATTCCCTGCTTGCCCACAGAGCACACATGGACAGTCCCAGGCTGTGGATAGAAAACACAGTCCATGCACATGGGAAAATGCAATATATCTGCATCATGGAATCCCTGCCGATACTTCCAGTTGCTCATTAAAGTATGAACTATGCAAGAAAGATCCATGCTGATTATTCCCAGTTTATTCTGTCCACTGCTGTGCAGCAGCGAAAAGTGTCTTCCTTTGCTGGAGTCCAGGGACCAACACTTCTGCCACTGAATCCTCTCATTTGCTTGTGCTTAACTGCAGTAGTGTCATCAGGGCAGGACTTTGGTGCAGAGGTCCAGGACCCAAATTAGAATAATTGGGAGGGGGAACTGCCGCAGGGCCAGTTTACCATATTTTGGAGTAAAGGCACAAAGGCGCAATGCTATGCATGTCTAGTCAGAAAAAAGTCCTACAACTCAGCATTCCCCAGCCAGCATGGCTAGTTGCGGAATGCTGGGAGTTGTAGGATTTTGTTCTGTCTAAACATGCATAGGATTGCACCCTAAGTGAAATAATAAAAGCTGGGTGACCCATAAGACTGTTAAGTGCAGAGTAAAATCAAACTCACACTTGGAATAAGCATCTGTGGCATAGTGGTGAGAGTGTTGGACTGGGACTCGGAAGATCTGGGTTCTAGTCCCCAATTGGCCATGAAACACACTGGGTGGCTTTGGGCCAGTCACTGACTCTCAGCCTAACCTACCTCACAGGGTTGTTGTGAGGATAAAATGGAGAAGAGGAGGAGGATTATGTAAGCTGCCCTGGGTTCCTTGCAGGAAAAAAGGCAGGGTATAAATATAATAGATGATGATGATGATGATGATGATGATGATGATGATTGCCAACAAAGACTGACTTTAGGCAGGGGCAAATTTGAGCCCATTTCTCTCTGAGGTTGACAGGTTGAGCACCAAGCAGCCTGCAAGGGTGTTGAGGTGGGGGAAGGATGACGGGGAAAGGTAGCATGTGAAAAAGCCCTTCCTCCATCCTAGCAGCCAATTGGCCCAGCAGCCACTTCATCTCCCTGTTCTGCTAGTAATATGTTATGTTTCTCACATGTTACATTTGCAAAGAATTCTTCTGTCTGTTTGTGCTCTGTTGGCTGAGAAGCAGCCTCCATGCAGACATCAAAGGGTCGGTTCCCAACATTGCAAACAATCCATCCAGTTCTGCAGTCTCTTCAGCTGCATTCCAATCTAACCAGAGCTGCCTTGCATGATAATCAGGCCTAATTACTGCTTTATCCCTTGATTGTTGTGCTGGGCCTTTGGAAGTGTAGTGTCCCTTTCTCAGCTTACATGTATATTTCTTTTCCCCTCAACTCTCCCTCACCCTCCAGTTATTTAGATCCTTTGGTCTCTTGAGATTTTACCATTATAGTTAGTGAATAGTTTTTTTGTGTGTTTTTTTAAACGGTTGGTATCAAAACTGGCTTGCGGTTTCAATTCACTGAACATAAATAACTGGAATGTCTTTCCTTGGCTGTCAGAGCTGGGCTTGCAATCCATTCAGTTCTATGAGGTTGCTGTGTTCATTACTAAATTCTATGTTAAAACAAAGATAATTCAAGGAGACACATGCATGCTATAAAATATGAACATTCTGCCTGGTACCATAACCAGGCCAGTGTGCCGTAGTGGTGAGAGTGTTGGACTGGGACTCGGGAGATCCGGGTTCTAGTCCCCGCTCGGCCATGAAACTCACTGGGTGACTTTGGGCCAGTCACTGACTCTCAGCCTAACCTACCTCACAGGGTTGCTGTGAGGATAAAATGGAGAGGAGGAGGAGGAGGAGGAAGTTTATGTAAGCCGCCTTGAGTTCCTTGCAGGAAAAAAGGAGGGGTATAAATGTAATTAATAAAAATAAATAACATAATAAAGACTTGAGCCTCGGATTCAACGAAAGTCAATAAATTTTAGTGTGTTCTAAATGATCATTCATGGCCAAGCAATCAAGAGCATCGTACCTTCTAATCTACTCTTCCAAATGGAGGAGAAGGATTCTAGCTAAAGTACAATGTTGAGAGCCACAAATTAACTAGACACATGGAAATAAGGAAGGACATGCTAAGGGTCAGCACATTATCCCTCAAGCTATAAGATCCATGTTATTCCCAGATTGGATTATCATTGATTGTTCTGTGATCTTTCATATGTCACTTTAACATTCCATAATTCAGTGTATTCTTCAGCAAAATCAGTTAATGCTTCCATATCTCCTAAGAGATTGTGAGTACATAACACAACATTTGTTTGAAGCTGCTGAAATATCAACACATATGCATGTTTACTTTGGGTCATGCCTCATTTTTTTCTTTCTCTGTTTTATTACATGGGGAACTGAAATGATAGTTCATTTGAGACACTATATTTTGTATATGGAAACTTGAGTCTCAAAAACAAAATATACATGCTCAGCATCATTGATGAAAGGTGTGCATGCATATAAATTGCAGCTCACATGATACATACAAGCATCTGCCTGAAACTACTGTTTATTTTGACCGGATTCACATGATCACCGCAGCCCACCATGGCTTATTTAACAACCCTCAAACAAACAACCCCTGCTGCCCAGGTTTGGACCACACAACAAACCATGACAACCCCCCGCTGGGGGTTGAATATTCAAATTGCCACCAACACACACTACAACCAACACGCTGGGTTGCAGTGATCATGCGAACTGGCCCATTGTGAACCAAAGCTACAGTTTAAATCCGTGGAAGACCAGCAACTGGGTCTTCTGCGTGAGTTCGGCACTTAACGGGTTAACTGGCACTGAGATATAGCCCATCAAAGCAAGTTTAAGCTATTAACTCTCAGCCGCTACCTAAAAAGCACAGGAGTCCATTCGCATCAAAGAATAGACACTTTATTTACGGTAGGTTAACGGAGCGGAACTAATAGACTTCTAGGAATACTACAACATACACAAAACTAGGTCGTGACCTCAAATAGCTGAATGACTTGGTTCGCAGGCTAGCGTATTGCAGCAATGAGTTACCTTAGACCAAAGACTCTACGCCTTCCAGCTTCTAGCCTGACTCTGAGCCCGCCCGTGCTCGGGGAAGAGAACTGCTTGACCCAGCCGGTACTGGCTTTGGAAGGTGTCAACCCGACCGAGTTCCCAACAACCCTTTTCGGTTGGGTAGAGGGGTTTTCTACCCCGTCCCTCCCCCCTTGCCGATCAGGTGGGCTTATTCCTGCCCCTTTGCGGTCAGGTGGGCTTATTCCTGCCCGGGAAAGGTGACGTCTTGCAGGTGCCGGTTCCTTCAGGGGATACTTTGCAGCTCCAGGGGATACTTTGCAGCTCTTTGAGACTGCCCTTCACCTCCGGATGGTCCATGTGTCTTCCTGTGGATTCGGGTAGATGTTTCCTATTGTGTACCTGTCTGGCCAGACCTGCATCTCCTGTTCCCCCCTGGTGGGGGATTATGCAGACCGGGGTTGCCAGGGGAAACTATGTGTGGTCGCTAAGGGGAAACTATGTCGGGGTTCATGTCACTGTGGGTGTGCAGGCTTTCTCCACCAAATCATTCATAACTAACTCTACACACGTGCATTTTGTACTGGGAAACTAGTTTCTAAAAACCAAAGGTAAAGTCTGAAGCCTCCCTAAGAGCACATGCGCATGGGGGTAGTAGCTGCAGAGCATTTCACTCTGTGACCATACATTTTGGTATTAGTATGGCATGAATGCTACTAATTTGGGGATCACCTTGCCAGACACTGGAGTGAGACTCACAGGCACAGCAAATTACAGTAATACCTTGGATTGCAAATTACAGTAATACCTTGGATTCGTTCCGGAACTGTGCTTGTAATCCAAAACACTCTTATATCAAAGCGAGTCTCTGGCGGGCGTGAGTGGGGCCAATTTCGGCCTGCTATGCCCGCTCGAGACGAGCGGTTACATCCCTACGACTACTTGTCTTGCAAGACCTTGCTTGTTTATCAAGTCAAAAAAATTTAAAATTTTTTGCTTGTCTTGCAAAACGCTCTCAGAACAAGTTACTTGCAATCCAAGGTATTGCTGTATTGGTATTGCTCTGGAGTAGCAATGGTTAGATACGGCTGATTCAACCCCCAGCAGACTTACCAAACTGTAATCAAGGTCAGGTAAAGGATTTGCCTACCATTTCAACCTGTCAGAAAAAATAAGTTGCTTTAAAAAGTTATGTATTTACTTATTTATTTATTTGATTTGTTGATTGATATCCCACCCTTTCTCACAAGGAGCCCAGGGCAGCTAACAACACATATAAAACAGTACAACTTAGAAACACCATTAAAATAAGAACTCTAAAATTACAAATATAAGAAAATGCAATAAAATCATTACTAAAACAGAAAAAAACACCCACTTGCCTATACCTCAAAAGCCAGTACAAATAAATACATCTTTAGCTGGCACCTGAATGACAATGGTATTGGGGACAGCCAAGTCTCTTCTGGAAGGGAGTTCCAAACTTGGGGTACCAGCACCGAGAAGGCCCTGCCATGTTGATTTTGTTTATTCCACCCTTCCTCTTAGGAGCTCAGGATAGCCCACACAACAACATTGGTTAGGTGATCACTCAAAGTCACAGTGAGCTTTATAACTAAGTGGGAATTTGAATCTAGGTGTGCTTGGCCCTAGGCCAGCCTTCTCCACTGCACCACAGAGATGTATATGTGACATCTTGGCTAGCTGAACTTTATTACAGAGCTTGATTACTAAGAAGGGGATCAGGTGGTGCAGTAAAATGCACCAATCACTCATGAATAGATTAGCCCGCTCAAAAACACAGAAGTTGGGCATCTCTGCTTCAAGCAACAATTGGCCTTGATGTCAACAGACTGGGTTCAAGTTGACTTTGTTCTGGAACAGACTGAACATCATGTCCTTGCCTGAGAGCAAGCACAAGTTGTGTGTGAGCAAATCTTGACCAACTAGCTATAGGTGGCACAAGGCATCTACAGGAGAGCACAGAAGAACACCACAGTGTCCTGCATTGTGGATTAGCATCCTAGTTCCATCCTTCCTTTTGAGATTCAGTTGGCTTAGTTCATGGATGATGGGCAATTGTCAGATTTGGGCCAGGATGTCCAATGTGGTGCCTGTGGGCACCAATGTGACCATAGACATCTTTCCTGGAGCCTGCCACTCTCCTTGCCCGTCCTGATTTTTATTTTATTTCTTAAGATTTTAAAAATTATTTAAAAAAATTAACTGGGAGGCTGGAATGCTGCAAAGCTAAGTACTGCCCTCCAGCACCACATTTATTTGGGTTCTAAAGAATGGTTTTGTGTTTTGGAGCTCAGCCCCACCTCTGCCTTGTTCTTGGGCAAGTTACTTTTCTTTTAGTCTCACCAGTTTGCTCTCACCAGTCAATAAGTGACCAGGACCCCACCATTCACCATCACAACCTTTTGCAGCTTCATGCTCCCCACTAGCATAGTCCATCAGTGGAAGGTACAGTGATGCATACTTGTAGCCCAGTCCTACATGCTTGTTTGAAAGTAAGTCCTGCTGAGTTCAACAAGACTAGGTGCTTAGGATTGCAGCCTTAATAACACAGAGACAAATTTTTGCCAGACTTTCTCTTTAGGTGCTGATAGCAGGCAGCTCCCAATGATTAGTAGGAATGATTGAAGCACAGCACATTTCTGAGGAGGGGTGTAAGCCTGAGCTCTCAGACACTAGGTACGCCAAACTGTGTCTGCTTTTGATGACACCGATTCTGGTGTTGTGGTGGCTGGCTCCTTATGGATGGCTGTTTCTTTGTAGTTATCCACCTTTTAGTATGCTTTGAGATCTACCTGCCACCACTCTACTGTTTGTTGGATATAAGAAGAATACCTGTAATCTGCCATCCAGGCTTCTTTCGGAGCCGAATTGTAGAAACCCAAATTCTGCTCCTTGTGATAAAGAGGAAAGGCCAGTTTAATAGCAAAAGTCGGACCACAGAGGAGTTGAACTCTGATACTACAGAAAAGGCACAATGTGTATCTGTGGTTGGTTGCTGATCTTCTTCTTCTTCTTCTTCTTCTTCTTCTTCTTCTTCTTCTTCTTCTTCTTCTTCTTCTTGGGAATTGGGTTGTGGGGAGAGGCTCAGTGGAGGACCTATTGCCATTGCTAATCTGCTTTGTGAATGGAGACACATGGGGGGGGGGCTGGAGGGAGGGAAAGGAAGCCACATGCCTGGAATTCCTTTCTCTGGGTGGGCTCCTTCTTGCCAGACTCTCAGGATGTGGGAAATGGAAGATGAAAGAAACTGCATTTCCAGCCTATCAGGTTACAATGCCTAAACCAGCAAAGGATGAAAAGGGGGGGAGGGGAGGGGTGGGTTTGCAGAGAGCTTGCCGGGGACTTGGGATGGCAGTTCATGTTTTGTTTCACATCACATCAGAGCTGTGGAATTTCCTCTGTTCTAGGGGTGCCTTGCAGAGAAGGGGCAGGGTTTAAGGTTAGCCTGGAATGAATAATAGGCCAGCGCGGCAACCAGTTAAGAGTGTTACTAAGTGACTGCTGTTTACAAGCAAAACCTCCTGCAGTGGTATGGAAAGAGTGGCTGGCTGGGCGTGGAAGAGGCATACTTGTACGCTTTGTACATGGAACCCCATGATGACAAGGAGTGGGAGCTATATTTACACTCATGCACTCATGTATATGTATATCATATCTCATTATATCTATCTTCGTGCAAGATATATAATCACTTACTCTTAACTTTGTGGGCTAATTATAATTCCACCAGAGTAAGAGATCTCAAATTGCAGACATGCAGTGCAATGTGCATTTATTTATGAGAGGCCACTTAATATCAGGACGTAAGAAGAGTGCTGCTGAATCAGACCGAAGGTCCAGCAAGCCCAGCATCATGTTTCGCACAGTGGCCCATCAGATGCCTCTAGGAAGCCCCCGAAGCATGGCATTAAGGCAACAGCCCCCCCTATTGTTTCCCAGCAACTGGTGGTCAGTGACACCTTCCTTCTAGACATCAGCCAGGTTGTTGTGGAAAAAAAATGATCCACTGCATTGTGTTTTGGAAAGGTTCTTAGAGAGAAAAGTTTATTAGTGAATTCATGGAAACTAAAGCCTGGACAATTTTTACTTCTACAAGGTTTGCATGTCACTTTAAGCCCACAGAGGCTCTGAAGCCTCTGTGGGCTTAAAGTTGCCCCAAGCCCCGGCTGTGCCCAACTAATGATCGGGCACAGTGGGGGGCTGGAGGCACCACCTCGGTATCCCAGGGGACACTGCGGGAGCACTGAGGGGAGAGGAGTGGGGATGACAGCTGCCAAAAAGTGCCCAAGTGGCACTTTTGGGCAGCTGTCAGAGGCTCATTGCCCATGCTCGGTGGGGCCACTACTCAGCTGAGCTGCGGCCCCATGGCACTGTGTTTCCTTGAGAGGAAACACAGTGCCATGGGGCTCGTTCCCGGCCCCAAAGGCAAGCTCCTTTGCCACATCCTTCCTTGCCGCCTGGCACTGGAGAGGAAGGAGCTTCTGAGGTTCCTTCCTCTCCAGTGCCGGCTGAAATGGCAGGTGGGGACGTGGCGAAGGGGAGCCGGCCAGAAGCCAGCTCCTCTCCCCCTTTGCTGTGTCCCTGCCTGCCGTTTTGGGTGGAAAGGACACATCAGCGGCGGGGAGCCAGGCTCCCGGCCCCACCTGCTTGAGAGCAAGCGCAGCCGGGTGCCTGGCTACCCGCTGCTGACGCTGTCCTTTCAGGCTTCCCTGTGCTCTGCTGCTGATGAAGGACATTGGCAGGAGTACGGGGAGGGGGGGGGAGCCAATGACAGCCATGCCAAAGGTGAGGGGAATGCTTATGCGAGGAAGCCGAGGAGCAGGGAATGCTTATCAAATTTGCAGGTGACGCAAAATTGGGTGGAATAGCTAATATCCTGGAAGACAGAAAAAAAGATTAAAGTGATCTTGATAGGCTGGAGCTCTGAGCAGAAAACCACAGAATGAAATTTAATAGGGATAAATGCCAAGTTCTGCAACTAGGAAAAAGAAACCTAATGCACAGTTACAGGATGGGAGATTGGTTCAACAATACTACAAGCAAAATGGATCTTGGAATTGTTGTAGATCACAAGCTGAATATGAGCCAGCAATGTGATGTGGCTGCAAAAAAGGCAAATGCTCTTTTGGGCTGCATTAATAGAAGTATAGCTTCCAAATCTTGTAAGTAGTTCCCCTCTACTCAGCACTGGTGAGGCCTCATCTTGAGTACTGGGCACCACACTTTAAGAAGGATGCAGACAAACAGGAAAAGGTTCAGAGGAGGGCAACAAAGATGATAAGGGGACTGGAAACAAAGCCCTATAAGGACAGACTGAAGGAACCTGGCATGTTCAGCCTTCTGAAGAGAAGACTGAGGGGAGATATGACAGCACTCTTCAAGTACTTGAAAGGTTGTCACACAGAGGATGGTGAGGATCTCTTCTCGACATCCCAGAGTGCAGCACAGGGAATAATGGGCTCAAGTTACGGGAAGTCAGATTCCAGCTGAACACCAGAATTTTTTTTCCCTGACTGTTAGAGCAATAAGACAATGGAACCAATCACCTAGGGAGGTGGTGGGCTCTCCCACACTGGAGGCATTCAAGGTACAGCTGGACAGCCATCTGTCAGGGATGCTTTGACCTGGATTCCTGCATTGAGCAGGGGGTTGGACTTGATGGCCTTATAGGCCCCTTCTAACTCTACTATTCTATGATTCTATGAAATGCCGCTTGGGCACTTGGCTGGCTGTCATCGGCCAGAGCGGCAGCCCTTCTTTGCCGCTCTTGCCAAGGGACTCCGGACGACACACTAACCCTACTAGGGGTTTCTAAACCCTAGAACAAGTCATGGCTTAGTAGGGTGGTTAAGGATACTCTCCTTAAGCACCCTAACTAGCCCTTCATGGGTTCAGACAACATACTAAGCCACAGTAGGTTTATTCTTAAAAAGGCTTAGTATGTTGTGCGAACCCAGTCATTAAGGTTCTATTTAGCCATTCAAATTTACAGTCAGTATTTCCCCTCCCCCCTGTTTCCCGGTTGAGTAATAGCAGCCAGGTATCTATCAGCAATCTGAAATTGCTAACTGGGGTGTGATGCAGCCAATATTAAGCACTTTGGGGTGTGGGTGTATCTCATTCATTTCAATAAATAAGAAAGATTGGGTTCACACGATAAGCCATGGTGGCTTATAAGCCATGTTTGTTTCAGAGTGTCTTCTCGTGCTTGTTAACCACACGCAAGCCATTCTGGCTGGGTTCAGCCAACACAACAAGCCACTCTGAAAATAAGCCACCATGGCTTATCATGTTGTGCGAACCCAGTCAAAGAGTTCAGTATATGGCTAGCGATCCCTTTGAACTTAAAACAGCTGAACTTTGGCTGGATTGACTGGGATCGCAGGACACACTAAGCCACCATGGCTTTGAAGCCACAGTGGCTTAGCGTGTTGTCTGAACCCAGGATGGTGTTGTCAGGGTGGATTAATTTTGGCTTATAAGCCACCCTGACAAGCCATGGCTTATTGTAGGGTTTGCTTAACCCTCTGTGGTTTGCCATGTCATTGGAACCTGGATGACACAACCCGCAAGGGGGCCACCCCTACAACAAGTGAGCCACTTGGCAAGAACAACACAATCCCCATGCCGTTCTTGCCAAGTGGCTCCCGGCGAGCGTCAATGACAGCTGCCCAAAGTGCCCAAGTGCCAGGTCACTCATGTGCAAGCAGTGCCACAGGCGGGGGTGGGGAGGAGACACCTTCTCCTGGGTCTACTCCCAGGTAGACCCAAGAGAATGCAGTTCATCCCCCTCCCCTTGCTGGACACGGCTGCCACTTAGCTGAGCAGTGGCCGTGCCCAGCAAGGGAACCTCTGACAGCTGCCCCAAAGTGCCACTTGGTTACTTTGAGGCAGCTGTCATCCCTGCTCTGCTCCCCTCAGTGCACCCGTGGTGTCTCCTGGGATACCAGCAGAAGGACTGAGCAGGGAAGAGAGGGGAGGAGGAGGCACCCTACCCCTGCTGTGCCTGATCTGATCGTCTGTTGGGCACAGGGGAATTTAAGCCACAGCACATAGCTTAAATTCCCAAGGGGGTTAGGATGTCGTGCAAACCTTCCCTCAAGGAGGGAGTGATGCCATCAGCCCTCAAGGAGGCAGTAATAAGACCGCTTCTAAAGAAGCCCTCCTTGGATCCCCAGGATTTAAACAACTTTCGCCCAGTCTCCAATTTACCATTTCTGGGCAAGGTGATCGAGCGGGTGGTGGGTGCTCAGTTGAAGGCACACTTGGATGAAGCCGATTATTTAGATCCGTGCCAGTCGGGCTTCAGGCCTGGACATGGGATGGAGATGGCCTTGGTCGCCTTGGTGGATGATATGAGGAGGGCCTTGGATAGGGGCGAATGCTCCTTTCTGGTCCTCCTCGATCTCTCAGCAGCTTTTGATACTTTTTGATATATCTTGACCACGGTATCCTCCTGGACCGCCTGGAGGGCTTGGGCTTGGGAGGCACTGTATTGCAGTGGTTCCGGTCCTTCCTCTCTGGAAGGTACCAGAGGGTAGTTCTCGGGGAGGCGGCTTCGGACCCTCGGCCGCTCACTTGTGGAGTGCCGCAGGGTTCCATCCTCTCCCCGATGTTATTCAACATCTACCTCAAGCCGCTGGGAGCTATCATCAGGAGGTTTGGGGTGCGGTGTCATCAGTATGCGGATGACACGCAGCTCTACCTCTGTTTCAAGTCCTCACCGAGGTTGGCCGTTGAGACCCTGTCCAAGTGCCTAGAGGCAGTGGCTGGCTGGATGGGAAGAAACATGCTGAAACTGAACCCCGACAAGACCGAGGTGCTGCTGGTGGGGGACAAGGGGAGGTTAGGGGATGTTGACCTGGTGCTGAATGGGGTACATCTACCCCTGAAGGACCAGGTCCGCAGCTTGGGGATCATTCTAGACTCCCAGCTGTCCATGGAGGCTCAGGTGGAGCTGTGAGCCGGGAGGCGCTGTATCAACTCCATCTGATACGGCAGCTGTGCCCCTACCTTCCTAATCACCTGCTCCCATCAGTGGTTCATGCCTTGGTCTCCTCTCGCCTAGACTACTGTAATGCGCTCTACGTGGGGTTACCCTTGAAGACGGTTCAGAAGCTACAGCTGGTACAGAACGCAGCGGCTCGCCTGGTTAAAGACAGCCGCCAGCGGGATCACATCACGCCAGTGCTGAAGGATTTGCACTGACTACCAGTTGCTTGCCGAGCCGAATTCAAGGTGTTGGTTTTGACCTTTAAAACCCTATACGGCTCCGGTCCAGTCTATCTCAAGGAGCGTCTCCAGCAACACCAAGTGGGCTGCTCAACGAGATCTGCCACGGATGGCCTTCTCCTTGTCCCTTCAGCCAGAGCAGCTGAAGGGACAAGGTGAGGACGAGGAAGAGGGCCTTTTCTGTGGCGGTCCCCGTACTGTGGAACTCTCTCCCGAGTGACCTCCGCCATGCCCCCTCTCTGCTGAGCTTCCGTCGCTCATTAAAACCTGGTTGTTCAGGCGGGAATATGGGGTGGGTTAAGATTTTAAAATTTTTATATTGTTTTAAATGTATTTTATTGCTTTTATTCTGTGTACATCGCCCAGGGTGGCCGGTTGCTGGCCAGATGGGCGATAAATAAATATAAATAATAATAATAATTGTGTCTCAAATTTGCATCCTCCTGCTTCAGTATATGCCATCCACAGAGGAAATATTCTGGGAGAGCAACATATAGTGTATATGACCCCAAAAAGACAAAGAAAGAAAGGATTATTGAAAGGGGCTGTGTGTTGTTTTGTTTTGTGCAGTTCAATAGGAAATGTGGGGTTGTCTGAGTGAAGTTTGACCTTGTCTGTGCTGCTGGTTTTTTAACAAGGGAATGGGGGTGGTGGTTAAGAATGAACCCACAGGCATTCCTTAAGCGTCCCCTTTATCATGACATGCCGTCATGTTGGACCTTTGCTTCTACTAAACCCATATTTAAAAATAAAAATGGGTCAGATTCTTAATTGCGGAATGTTTGCTTACACCGGCCTTCCCCAACGTGGGCCCCTCCAGATGAGATAGACTACAGTTCCCATAATTATGGGATTATTGGGAAGTGTAGTCCATCCCATCTGGAGGGCCCCAGGTTGGGGAAGGCTAGTTTACACACTAGCTGTTTTCTCCAGAATTGGCATGATTTGCTCACTCTAGTTTTCCAGAGAATCCAAACAACGTTTCTGCCAAACCATCTCATGATGGCGTTTCTCCTGGTGTGTGTCCCCCACTTTTTAAAGGCCTGGTTTGTGGTGATTTCACACACACACACACACACACACACACACACACACACACACACCCTGACAGCACCACCCTTTCACATGTGGAATGGCAAAGAATTATTGAAGCACCTGGTGGGAGGAGTGATCCATGAAGCAGCTGGCAACGTTGGTGGAGCCCTACCTTCCTGCACCAGTCGCTCTGTATTTCCTGGTTGCACTGTTACCATTACTTGTCCTGCATCCTTTGAGCAGTTACATCAGGGGTGTTGAATCTCTTTCAGCCCGAGGGCCAAATTCCATCTCAGAGAAGCTCTGGGGGGCTGCATTCCAGCAGTGGGCAGGGCCAAATCCAAAAAGGGTGGGCCCAAAAACATATTTTGCTTAACACCCTTACTGCCAGTCACTAAGCCTTAGGAGAGGCATTTCAACCTTTTAGAACGGAGAAGGCAGGAGAGAAACATTCAAAAGCTGGGAAACCACCAAATGATGGGTGGACAGGGGAAAGGGGGTGGGGCCAGAATAAGTGGGTGTGGCCTTCTAGAGAACACTGATTGGGACCCCCGGTAGGCTGGTTTTTCAGCCAGTGGGCCTGAGGTTCTTCACACCTAACTTACATAAAGGTTAAGAGTCCACAAATCCAGTGGAGCCAGCGTGGCGTAGTGGTGAGAGTGTTGGACTGGGACTCAGGAGATCTGGGTTCTAGTCCCCGCTCGGCCATGAAACTCACTGAGTGACTTTGGGCCAGTCACTGACTCTCAGCCTAACCTACCTCACAGGGTTGTTGTGAGGATAAAATGGAGAGGACGAGGTGGATTATGTAAGCCACCTTGGGTTCCTTGCAGGAAAAAAGGCGGGGTATAAATATAATAAATAAAATAAAAATGAAATAAATAAAATCAGCTGTTCAGGAGTGGGACTACATTCAGCCCCCTTTCTCCTCATTCCCTTCCAATCTGTGAACCAACGGGATTTTAACTTGCATTTGCTGCTTGCAACTTGGCCATTACATGTCCTGTCATGTGGTCTTTCCCCCATTACTTTTTAACAGCCAGCACTTCTATTTTCTTAATTTTTAAAATAGTCATTTCGTTTCTGCATTAAGGCACAAGCGCACTATTAAAAATAAAAATTTAAAAACGAACAAGCAAAACATCTTTGCTTGGGATTTCTATGGCAAGATGCAGTAATGCACCACCCACTTGAGAGCCTTTCCTTTTGGGACTGACATGAAGAATATATAGTGTAATGTTATTCTGCATTTTTGTTCTGTGTTTTTCCACAGAAAATGGCATCTATAGTTTTATCATTTTATCACACAACACCCTGATCATTTTACAGAAGAGCAGCAGAAAACATCCTTAAATAAATAATAATAAAAAATATTGTACTACATGAAACCACAGCGATAGGCCTGCTTCCAGAGAACTGAAGAAGAGCAGAGCCTCAACAGCGTTGAAGGACTCTAATGTGGAACGGACCCAGGGGGTCAGGGTATAATCTCATTATACTGCTCAATTTTGGATTGTATCTTTCCCTGAGTTGGGGGGAGGACCACTTGAAGACTTTCAAACAATGTTTGCTTACATACTAGATCATGACAACTTGCCATAAGACCCACATTGGGGAACTTGGGTGAATGTTTTATTTTTTAAATAATTCTTATGTGTCAGAGCTGAACTCTTGTCCAGGGTATGTGGGATAATGAGCTTTCTCATCCCTCTGCAGTGCCGTAATCCAGATCCCCTCATATTTATTATTAAGCAATGTTTGGTTAATGTGGTTAGAGCTGGACTTATATTGCAGGGCTGGCCCAAGACAGTTGGCCACCTGAGGCAAAGGGCAAGGGCGTGCCTCCTTCCATTCCATGTACAAACGCTGACCAGACTAGCTGTTGAAGACTACTTCAGCACTGGTGATGGGACAGTATCCTCCACTGCACCTGAGGGCAGTAAGCTGGCTTAGGGGCGCCAGGCCAGGCCAGGCCAGGCCAGGCGGCATACACAGCTTTGTCTGCTCCTGCCCTTCAGCCTCTGCCACCTGAGGCAGCTCCCTCACTCAGCCAAATGCCCATTGTGAAGTAGAGGCAGTTCCATTTGGCCAGTGTAAATAGCAAGCCTGGTCTAAGACATTTTGCTGCCTGAAGCAGAGCAGCAAATGGCACCACCGGTCATCCCCCCTCCCCTGGTCAAAGTGCATGATACACAAGGCCAGCCAAGCTATTTTGGCACCTGAGGCAGAAAATCCCACAAGTCACCCCCTCTCTGGCAGTAAAAATACAAAAGTAATAAATCAAATAACTAACAATTTGCTGCCATTTCATGCAACCCTACATGTATCAGCTGTCTGCGGCAGTCACCTCATTCTGCCTAATGGCAGGGCCGCCCCTGGTAAAGAGCAAAAGGGCATTGCTGGCATATAGTGGCATATATAGCTCTGCTGTTTGTTTTTCATCTGTGGTTTTAAATTTTATATTTTATATTGTATTTTATGATTTTAACTGTTGTAAACCACCCAGAGAGCTTTGGCTATTGGGCGGTATAAAACTGTATTAAATTAAATAAATAATGTTAGGAGATGTGCAGGTTAATGAGTCCTCAATAGTTATGGCTGGTGTTGCAAGCTTCCATGAGAATGTGGCTCAAGTAGATATAGGGTCAGAGTTGGTGCCAGAGTTTGTTCTAGGGTTTGTACCTCTCTTGAGAGGTCCACTGTTGGTGAGGAGCTGCTTCAGTTTGGGTGGAGGGGAATTTGTCTTTAAGCAAGGGACAGGCCTTTCCCACTAGGCCCATGAGAGGGAAGGATCATCTTCTAGGCAGGCAATTGACGGCAGAATGATGTGCTGGAGGGGCCTTAGCTGAGAGCCATTGGTGAGAACCATTGTGTTACTTTCTCTGCTGAGCCTGTTCTGTGTAGTAGGTAGTTCCTGACCCCTTGTCCAGTTCTGTGGTTACCCAAGGCTCACTGGAGATGCTAATGTCCAGGACCGGTGCAGGGCAGTTTGGCGCCCTAGGCAAAGTTATATTTAGCGGGGCCCCTCTCGTGCCGGGGGGGGCTCCGGAGCAAAGCAGCCGGGAAATGCCTGCTTGCCCAGCGCTCCGCCCGCCCGCCCGCCGCCTCCGGCAGCCACTTTCCCCGCTGCCAAGCCGGCCTCGCCCACCGCACAGCATCTTCGGACCGGTCGCCACCGCCACGCGCGCTCCTGACCCGGCCTAGCTCCGGGCGTCGAGGAAAGCCGAGCGCGACCCCGAGCCCGCCCGGCGCCCACAACCCCCCCCGCACTGACCTGGTGGTGCCTTTGTCGGTGAGGCGGCCAGGCGGGGCAGGAGCACGCCGGCAGCAAGGAAGAGTCAGCCGGAAGGAGCGCAGCATTTCTGCGCCCTCTTCAGCCATGTGCCCTAGGCAGCTGCCTAGTTTGCCTAGCGGTAGCGCCAGCCCTGCTAATGTCATCTGACAGGGTCAGATCTGAGCAAGGAGATCCAGTCTATATAGAACAGTCAGGTCAAGGCAAGGTTGTGTCAGGTAGATAGAGTCTAGTCAAGATAAGTGCATCAGGCACAGCAAGCTAGGTAAAGGCAGAAGCCCTTTTGTGTAAAGGTCAGCTGCAACAAGGGCCACAGATAGCTCAGAATGAGCTTTGCTGGCTGAAGCTCTCTCCTACTAGAAGCATAGGAAGATGTTGTCTCAGCAGCAAGCTAGAGCCAACTGAAGGCTTTTGTAGGCAGTCAGGATCTGTACCTGTTAGCTCCACCCCCTCTAGAGGAGCTGGCTGGACCGTTAAATGGTCCTTGCCTGATTTTGTACTCTCAGACATCTGCAAGGCCAGGGAGATGGAGGTTCTGCTGGGGGTCCACCCCCAGAGGATAATGGCAAGGTCATGTCTTCTGGCTGAGGGGTCCTGAATACAGTACTAACTGCCCTTTGGAAGAGCAGCTGGATCCTCCTCTTCATTAGAGTCTTCTTCTGTACCCTGAAAAGGCTGGGGGTTGGGAGACAGGACAACCCCTGAGCTAGGAATGTCAGAGAACCCGCCACAGATTTCTGTGAATCCTACCTGCAGATTCTGTAGCAGACCGGCTTTTTCCAAGTTGCACAGATTCCATGGACTTTTGGACCAGTTGTGTGTTTTGGGTTTTTTTACTTTTGGGGGGGATTTGCAGAAATACACACTTCCACAAGTGCACATTAGCACTAATGAGCATTTTCATATGAATGATGTGGAGAAAGCCAACCTAAAACCCCTTTCTGACACACACACACTCACCAAGGAGGGGGGAAGGAGACCCAGGGGGCAGAGACAGCCAGTCTCCACAGAGACCAACCGGGACAAACAACATCTGCATAGAATCACCCCAGGGGGGAAGGCAGGAAGCATCCCCAGGTTCGTCAATGCTCTCGTATATCAGCCCCATCTACATAAGACTTGAATACCTTGCCAGAGCAGACATTTCGGCGCCCATAAGAAAGGGCCATTCAGCACCACAGGATGGGACCATTAAGCAGGTGGCTTCAAGGGGACCCCACCCACCTGAGGAGGGTGGCAACCCACCTGATTGGCCGCCCACCTGAGGAGGGTGGCAACCCACCTGATTGGCCGCCCACCTGAGGAGGGTGGCAACCCACCTGATTGGCCACCCACCTGATTGCAGAGGGAGGGGCTACCTGAAACCCAAGGTATAAAACACCCTGCGCAAGGGAACTGAGTTGTTGGACCTGATCAGCAGTCTTGCCCCATGCTTGGGGTAAGGGAACGAAGGGATCGGCAACCCCGGGTAGCAGCACCCGGCGTGCTCCAGCTAGCTGAAATCACTGGCCGCTTGGGTTGACCGGACCCCCGGGAAACCAAGCTGAAATCACTGGCCGCTTGGGTTGACCGGACCCCCGGGCAACCAAGCTGAAATCACTCACTAGCCGCTTGGGTAGACCGGACCTCCGCCGGGAACCCAGCTAGCAGCATGCGGTTGACCGGACCTCTGCTGGAGCCGGAGCTGAACTAACTAGCTGAGAGCCCTGAAATCACGGTGTCCTTGAGACTTCTTGCTTGCTACTTTGTGCTGTACTGATAAGCTGTATTGCTGGCGTGTGTCTGGGTTTGTGAAGGTCATTTTGTAAATAAACTTGTTTTATAAAAGATACTTTTCTGGCTATAAGTTATCCCTTTGTTCTAGGCTAAGGGTGATAGTCGCTGGGGGGCCTCGGAGAAGGCCCGCCCCCAGGACTCGCTACCCCCTTAGTATTGAACCCGCGCAGAAGACCAGGTTGGCGGTCTTCCACTAATGAAATTCTCATTCAAAAAATCTGATTCTGTCAATGAGTAGACGATGGAACAAAAGATGCCTGACATTCCACGAAACACAGACAGAATGGATTTAACAAAATCCGTACATCCCTGCCCTCACCACCCATCTGGCCCTGTCAATTGGTTTTCTTCACTTCCCCAAGTGGGTACTGTAGTTTTAAGAATGCTCGATGTAACTCCTGGAAATTTTTGTCCCTGTCGAGGACTGGAGCCAATGTGATTATCTCCTAGGGCTTGGCTGTAGGCAATAGATCAGGTAGCATGCTGTGGATGGTATCAGGAAGCACACAGGAAATACAACTGCAAAAGTCAACTGGCTTTTGGTCTAAGGTGGTGTTTGTACAGTTCAGTCACATAGTTGTACCACGTTGTTCAAAAAGTGTGTGTGTGTGTGTGTGTGTGTATATATATATATATATATATTCCAAAGAGCTACAGGATTCTATTGCTCTTATACAGATTGATGATGCTGTATACAAAAAAAGTCATCTTCCCCCTACCCAAGCTTCAACAAAACAGCCAACCAAACTAGACTGGTGCTGCTATTAGGAAACAGGAGCAATGGTGCAACCTAGAAGCTGGTTGATTGATGCCTCCTTCACAGCATCTATCTGCTGGGCACACCCATTTTGCTAATGGGTGTCTTCTAAACTGACTGTTTGATGCCTTAAAAGTACCTTGACACATATCCATAAAAACATGAAAGATCTTATGACATCTTAAAAGTAACAAGTATATGGTAGTATTTGCAAGTCTTTAAAGTGCCACAAGACTGTTGGTTTTGCTGGAACAAGCTAGCAAGGCTGCCTCCAGTAAAATTCATTTAAAAAAAAAGATGGCTTGAGTCAAGCTATCCCATGTTACTGCTGTACAGATGATCGGAGCACTGGGAGAACCAGATGATTATTTTGCCTTCTAGCTGACCCAGAAGCAACCTGGGCCAGCTACACCTGTATGGGGATAACAGGGGTGGGGGGAATACATAGGATAGCATCACAGAAATGGCTTCCAGTGTCGAGTCCCAGCATGGCAGTCTGCAATCTTTTAACAAACATCCGTAAAAGTACCTTTGGTGCTTCAACAAGGTTGATTTCACTGGACTCTGAAGGTTCTTCCTCTCTAACTTGGGGACAGTTTCCTGATGGAAGGAGACATGGCAACACTTGCCTGCTGCAGGCTGAATCATGGCATTTTCATCCTGCTGTCATCTAGTTGTGTGTGAGATCGTTATGGGAAATGTAGCCTAAAGGCAGGCCTCTGTCTAATGCAGTGTTCTCCAACCTTGGGTCCCCAGATGTTTTTGGCCTACAGGGAGTTGTAGGCCAAAAACATCTGGGGACCCAAGGTTGGAGAACACTGGTCTAATGCAAAAGCTGCCAGTGGTTACTACGGTTGGTCTGTAGTCAGTGATGCTCCAAAACTGTGTGGAAATCTATAATGGGGTTCACTGTATTGTGGCCCATGCTAACTAAGTAGGTTCAGGCTTGAGAAAACCTAGGTCTTTGGGCTCTCTTCACTCAGTATTGGCCAAATAGCCTTGTCCCAGGCTCTCCATCAGTAAAGTGAGTCTCAGCATTCTCCCATACAAGCCTGCCAGGATTTTAAGATCTTCAGGGGATCTTCTCTTCATCCCGCTGCCATCAGAGGCATGTTGGCATCTTGTCGAGGGGAAACTTCCCACTGGTGTGGGAATTATATATCGAACTGATGGAAAGCTTTTTAATCTCAGCAGGCTGAAAGCAAAAAATAAGGTAATTACAACCTCCATTGTGGAACTTCAGTATGCTGATGATAATGTGGTCTCCGCACATTCAGAGGATGATCTCCAAACTATCCTAACTGCTTTTGCAGAAGCATACGAAAAACTTGGTCTCTCACTTAACATCAAAAAAACCAAAGTGCTTTATCAGCAAGTGAAAGCTAACCCCTTGGTGATGCCATCTATCCAGCTTGGCGGGACAATACTGGAAAATGTCGATCATTTTCTCTATCTTGGCAGCTATCTTTCTGTTACAGCTAACATCGACAGTGAAATCCAGCATCGTTTCAGCTCCGCAAGTGCCGTGTTTTCTCGAATGAAACATAGAGTATTCGAGGATCGGGATATCTGTAAGGAGACCAAAATGCTGGTTTATGAAGCCATTGTATTACCAACTTTATTGTATGCCTGCGAAACATGGACTATCTATAAACGCAGGGCCGGTGCTACCATTAGGCCAACTAGGCAGCTGCCTAGGGCGCAGGGCTAAAGAGGGCGCCAGAAACACCTTGAAAAAAAATACAGTGCTCTCAAGTGGGAAGGGGGGGCGCTAAATATCTGATCTTGCCTAGGGCACCAAACTGCCTTGCACCGGTCCTGTATAAACGTCACTTCCACCTCCTTGAAAGATTTCATCAACGTTGCCTCTGGAAAATCCTGTGAATTACTTGGGAAGATAGGCGAACAAATGTCAGTGTACTGGAAGAAGCAAAGACTACTAGCGTTGAAAAAATGATCCTTCAACGCCAACTTCAGTGGACCGGTCATGTTGTTCGAATGCCTGACTGCCATCTCCCAAAGCAGTTATTTTATTCCCAACTCAAGGATGGAAAGCGGAATATCGGTGGTCAATATAAGAGGTTTAAAGATGTTCATAAGGCTAATCTAAAAAAATGCAATATAAACATCAAAAACTGGGAAGCTCTAGCCCAGTGCTTCTCAAATAGTGGGGCGGGCCCCCCAGGGGGGGCGCGAGGCTCCGTAAAGGGGGGCTCGTTTGATCCACATTTCTTTCTTTTTTTATTCTCTTATACGTTAATAAGGATACAGTGTTATGCAGAGGTGTACTTATAACAATTTTATAGACAAATGATACTATTTACAGTCGCGCGGGGGGCGCGAAATGTTTTCTTCTTCCTAGGGGGGGCATGACAGAAAATAATTGAGAAGCACTGCTCTAGCCCATGAATGATCTAAATGGAGGTTGGCCTTTCACAAAGGTTCCATGGACTTTGAAGAAGTCCGAGTGCAAGGTGAAAGGGAGAAATGTGCTAAGTGAAAAGCACGTCAAATGAATCCTTTACAGGACCATCTTCCATCTGGTAACCTGTGTCCTCACTGTGGGAAGCTGTGTGGATCTAGAATTGGCCTCCACAGTCACTTACGGTCACTAGAGTCTACACAATCCTCTTTAGAATTTCCTCCTTTTATCCTGGAAGACAATCTTACTAGGTCAGGAGTTATCGCCTGATGATGATGATGATGATGATGATGATGATGGTGATGGTGATGATGATGTTGGGTGGCTGCTCCCAGGCTCTGGAACTCCTTGCCAAGAAAGGCTAGGTGGGCTTCCTCTTTATCATCCTTTCAGGCAAAGATGTTAGTATTCAGGTAGACATTTTGGCACATAAGCTTCTCTTAATGTGTTTTTAACTGTGTTTCTATCTGTATTGTTTTAATATTATGTTTTAGATAAGATTTTGTTTGTAATCTGTGTTTTTTTTTTATTGTTAGCCACCTTCAGAACCATTTTTTGGGGGTGGAAAGGTGGGGTATAAATTTAATAAGTAAATAATAAAGACTCTGGTCTTCCCTTATTGGTCTCTAGAGGACATGTGATCCAAGCCATGCTTTATAATGATTTACTGGGAAAATTCCCAAGAGAAGCAGCAGCCAGTTAGTTTTGTCCCTCCGAGTCTAGTCCTAGTGCCTGCTTGATCATCAGTGGTCAAGCCTTTAGCCTTAATTTCATAGAACATTCTCTGGCTCCACTCCAGCATCTACCCCCTTCCATCATCTAGGGATTTCCACATTTCCTGGATGCCTCTGTGTATGTTTCCTTTTGCCCACTCATTTTTATTTTACTTTGGGAAAGGATAATGAGCACACTCCATCTCCAGGCTCTGCCTGTTCAGTGCAAAATAGCAAGTGGTGTAGTATAATTGCCAAGAACAGGGTTCATTCAGAAAGAGCCAACTAGCATGTGGCATTGTTGCCAGGATCTGCTTCTTCAGTGGGCGTCAGCCTTGCTAGACTCTGCCCATTCAGAACACCGAAGCGTGTATAAAGTCTCCAATTACAAGTCACAAAAAAGAAAAGAAAAGAAGAGAGGAAATGCATCAGCAAAAAAGAGGACAAAGGAGGACACACATTTGCATCAGCACCATGCATGCCTGGTTCCCTGCCACCACTGTGGTCCTTTTGCCCAAAAGGACTGTAGTGGCGGCAGGTAGGAACCAGGCACCCAGCCTCCCTTGCTCTGGAGATCTCTTGCTAGTCCGGGAGGGAGGGGGAGAGATCCCCCCCCCCGCTGGGTGCCTCCCCCCTCCCCTTGCTGTGCACCACTGCCACTTAGCCGAGCATAGGCCTGTGCTTACCCACCAGTGCTGAGCTTCCCCTCTGGCAGTTAGGGACTCCCCTTCGCTCTCAGTGCTCCCGCAGTGTCCCCTGGGCTACTGGTGGGAGGATTGAGGGGGGGAAGAGGGGAGAGGTGGTGCCTCCAGACCCCCTCTGTGCACGATCATTATTCAGGCACAGGCAGGCCCCCAGGCAACTTTAAGCCCATAGTGGCTACAGAGCTTAAAATGTCATGTAAACCTGTCCCCCTATCTTTGTCAGGGCAAACCCTAAATAGCATCCATCTCAGAACATCTCGCTTCTTTGTAATTTTTATGCACACAGGGGTGTGCTTGTTTGTCTTACTGTGCAAGGTGATTTGCAGTCCTTATCTCAATACAACCTTGCGGGGTACGTCAATTACGGATGAAGGCATGAGACTGGGAATAGGCGATTTGCCCAGGGACACCCTGGAAGCCCATGGCTAAGCAAAGATTTGATCCCAGGTCTCCCAGGTTCCAGGCCAAACACTAGACCACACTGTTTTCAATGCCTTGTCAATCCGGGACAATGAAATGTGATTCCTTCCAGAGTTACATATTGCCCTTGAGCCAACGCTGTTGATATGTAAAACAGGAATCCTTCTATTCATGGATATTTTCCCTCCACCATGAAAGAGCTTTAAAGAAGACAGGAATGTGCCTGCCCCTTCACACAGCTCTCTACACATGAAGGCAGAGTGAAAACATGTTGCAAATGGGTGCCTAGCGAAGCAGCCATTTGATTGTTTCTCCACTTAGCCAGATCTCTCTATTGAACACATGGTGGTGAATGAACAGCCTTCCACCCCGTACCCGTGATCTCAATGCAACATGAACAGAGATATCTGGGAGAGTACTGCATCCCATGTCCACTGATCTCTACACTGGTGTGTGTCTAGAATGGTATAAATTGGTCCTACCAGACTGAGCATCAGCACACAGCAACCTCAGGTGGTTGCCAGGGCCCCAGAACCCGGGCTGGGCCCACCACTACACTGACACCTACCCCGATGCTCCCCTCATACATCCACAATTTAACTTTCCCACAATACCTCAGAAAGACACTGCCTCAGCGGCATGGTAGCTTTTAGACCCAGCTTCCTGGCTGCCAGCCTGCCACTGCCAGCTAAGTCTGCTGGAGCCCACCGGCATAGGAGAGGGCTCACTAGAGGGCATTCTGCCAATGGCCACCTCAAATCTGGACCAGGCCTTGAGTCCTAACATGTTTCATAGAATCATAGAAAAGTAGAGTTGGAAGGGGCCTACAAGGCCATCGAGTCCAACCCCCTGCTCAATGCAGGAATCCAGGTCAAAGCATCCCTGACAGATGACTGTCCAGCTGCACCTTGAATGCTTCCAGAGTGGGAGAGCTCACCACCTCCCTAGGTAGTAGGTTCCTAGGTAGTAGGTTTAGTGGTTGCCACCTGTTTTTTGATAGGGTTCCCATGCCCTTAACAGTTGCATGACAGGTAGATATTTGCATTCTGCATCTTTGCACCTTCATGCAGGGGATGGTCCCACCTGTTGAATTTCTGCATGTGGTTCTGCTTCTAAAAGTATGGGTGTCCTAGCCCACTCCCTCAAAAGGTGGCAACCCAGCTTTTGGTGTCTCACACTATATGACTCAGAATAATTGATTTCTGCACCTGCTCTCACTGGTGCCTGCTCTCTCGGGGCCAAATGAAACTAGAGGCCATGTCGACTTTTGACTTCAAAGTTTCAATATGATTTGAGATCAGACAAATCATCATAATAGCTTTCAATGGAAAGCCCTCCGCCCTTTGAATGCTCATGTACTCCTGCTGGGCCAGCAGAATTAGTTGCACAGACTTAGCAAAACCTGGGATTTCAGTTGTGGTGTCCTGTGCAAAGTAAAAAGTGCAGTTTTTTGCATATGTCTGTGTTCAATGGAACATATTTGAAAGGGAGGGGGCAATTAGCTCCGTGGCTCTTTGTCTGCATCTTGTTTAAGGACAGAGTAATTGTACATGGGAAGCTGAGTGCTGGAGGGAGGGACGGTGTGGTATTTTATTAACCACAAGACATTAGCTATGGCGGGGGCCGGGTGGTGGTGGTTGGCAATTGGGAGGTGGGCTGCACCAAATCGCTGCTGGACTGTTAGAGAGAGCCTGTTAGAAAGAGATGACCTTCCGGCTGAGCATGCAGGGCCTAGGCAGCTGTCTGGGGCTGTCCAGTTGTGTGCGCAGCATGATCATCCTCATCAGAAGCATGCAAGCTGCC
This sequence comes from Shinisaurus crocodilurus, assembly GCA_021292165.1. Classification (NCBI taxonomy): domain Eukaryota; kingdom Metazoa; phylum Chordata; class Lepidosauria; order Squamata; family Shinisauridae; genus Shinisaurus; species Shinisaurus crocodilurus. Next base: position 202,238,850 of record CM037877.1, read on the forward strand.
TCCTCCTCCTCCTCCCCTCCCTCCCTGAGCCGAGCCGGGTCAGTTTTCACTGCATGCCGTTGAACTTGTACTGGATATATATATATAAAAAGGGGGAAGCGGGGGCCCAGCTTGCAGTGGCTGAAAGCCAACTGCCGTTGTGATTGGTGAGAAATGATGTCATGTTCAGGGACCCCAGTCTCGGGTAGCGACCGGGGGAGAGGGAGAGCACCGGCAGGGAGGGGGGGAGCAGAGGAGATGGGGGGATGTGCAGCGACTGCGTCTTCTCTCTGAAGTTTGACCCGAGCAGATGAACAGCCAGCGAGTGTCAGGAAAACGTCGTCTCAGCCCTTCGATTAAAAAAAAAAGAAAGAGGTACACTGCATCCCCAGAGGAGCATCACAGCACACTCCGCTCACTGTGGGTGACAGGTGGCTGTCTCTTGCTGGGCCTTCGCTTGGATCCCTCCCTCCAGAAGCCAGCAAAGTGGTGCAATAGAAGGAATTCCAGCAATTTCAGGGAATGGCCATTTAAGGGGCTGCTTTTGGATCCTGCCTTGCTCCCTTGTTTATCTTTTAGGGTGGGAGCGAAGATAATGAGTAGCTCTGTTTTAAACCAGGCTTTAAGGCTAGAGTGGAGCCCCACTGCATGGCTTGAAGCTGGAGGAACTGGATAGGCACAACTCTTGTTTTGAGAAGCAGTGGTGGGAGGGGAGTAGAATATAGCAATTCAGAGTGGGGGGCCAGGGAAGGATGAGAAGTGGGGCTGGAGTTTGGGAGCACAAAGAGATCAGAAGGCATTGCACAGTGATTTCAACTTTTTCCCCTAATGGATCTTCTCTGGTAAGAGAAAAGGTGGAAGTAGTGGCGGGAAAACCCAGGAGGGTTGCGAGTAGAAGTCAACGTAATCTGGAAACCATTTCCCTCCCCCGTAAAATTCCATGAATGAGACAGAGCAATAGCGGGATAAAAGCCTCATTTGGAGGCACCTTAGGTCTAAATACAAACCGCTGTCTCATGAAAAGATTAAGGCAATGCTGCAGGGATATGGGAAGTTGTTCTCCAGCAACTGGTATTTGAGAGCCGTAACACCTCTGATACTGGAGGTAACATATATCCATCAGGGCTAGTAGCCATTGATTGCCTTATCCTCCATGCATTTGTCTAATCCCCCTTTAAAGCTGTCCAGGTTGGTAGCCTTCACTACATCTTGTGTTAGTGAATTCCACAGATTATCTGTGTGCTGTGTGAAGTTCTTCCTTTTATCTGTCCTGAATCTTCCACCAATCAGCTTCATTGGATGATCCCAGGCTCTAGTATCTCCACACCATGCACAAACAAGCTAAGGACCCCTGGTCACTCACTGGCAGCCCAGATCCCACCAGCGCATATGCAAAGTTAGGATTTGTTTTGCCCCAATGTGCACCACTTTACACTTGCTTACATTGAACTGCATTTGCCTTTTTAATGCCCATTCTCCCAGTTTGGTGAGACCTTTTTGGAGCTCTTCAATATTCCTTTTTGTTTTGACCCCCTAAATAATTTGGTATTATCAGCAAACTGGGTTCCTCACTGCTCAGCCCTAACTCCAGATGATTTAGGAACAAATTAAAAAGCACCAGTCCCAATAGAGATCCTTGGGAGACCCCACTGTTTACATCCCTCCACTGTGAGAACTGTCCACCCACCTAATGGGCTGAATTTGGCCCACCAGGTTGCCCCAGTCAGTCCCATCCAGCCTGTGGATGCCTCAGGTGAGGCCCTCCACAAATCCCCCCTGCCCTCGGAGAAGAGAGAGGGGGCAGCAAAATGACTGAACCACAGCCAAGGAGCACTCCTCAGAGAACTGGCTGAATCTATTTCACTTCCCCCTCATCTTCCCCTTAAAAGTCCTTAAAGAATATTTGAGTTCTTTAAGAACTCTAAGATGGATACCATCTGGCCCTGGTGATTTCTTTGTTTTCAATTTGTCGATAAGGTGTAGAACTTTGTCTCATGCCACCATTATTTGCCTCAGTTCCTCAGACTCCCTTCCTGAAAACATCAGTTCAGGCACAGGTATCTGTCCTACATCTTCTGCAGTGAAGACAGGTACAAAGAATTCATTCAGCTTTTCTGGAATCTCCTTATCCTCCTTCAGTACTTATTCCCTTGTCATCTAACAGTCCAGTCACCTGCCTAACCAGTTTCCTGCTTCTGATATAGTTAAAGATTTTTAATTTGTAGGTCTTAGTGTTAGTGATATGCTCCTCAAAATCCCTTTTTTGCATCCTTTATTGTCTGCTTGCATTTCTTTTGTACAAATTTGTAGTTCCTATTTGTTCTCCTCATTTGGGCAAGACTTCCATTTTCTGAAGGAAGCTTTTCTTCTTCTCTTCCTTGACACTACTCATTAACCATGCTGGTGACTTCTTGGATTTCATGGTACATTTACCGATCTGTGGTATACATTTTAGCTGAGCTTCTATTATTGTGGTTTTGATCCCCAAGCATCCTGGAGAGATTTGACTTTCCCTTTCAGCTTCCCTTTTACCAGTCCCATGCATTGCTGAGAAGTTTCCTCTTTTGAAGTCAAAAGCGACTGTGTTGGATTTCCTTGGCAATTTTCCACTTACATATAAGTTATTGTTGCTAATCTGCAAGAGATAGCAGAAGAGAGCCATTATAAAACTGAATGTACTTTGTAGGTTTTATATTTGCATAAGCAACATGAGAAATTTGTCATGCATGAAAAAGCCATTAGTCCTATTGAAGTTATTTCCCCCCCAAACATATAATGTGGGTTGGATTCATATTTAGAGTAGACCCATTGAAATCAATGGGACTTAAGTTAGTAACAACTAACTTAAGTCCTATTGAAATCAAGTCTCATTTATTTCAATGAGTCTACTCTAACTTAAGTCACATTGATTTCAAAAGGTCTAAGTATGACTAAATCTGGATCCAACCATTGTCATCTCCATGACACGCAAATGGTTTAACAGGTATAGCCTTTTCCAGCTTGGAGATGATGAAGTACAATGTTCCTGGTACCTGTTGCATTTCTGTGTGTAAACAATCTTAGTGCCCTAAAAGGCACAGTCAAAGCCACTGCCAGAGAATGATGGAGCCTAAGGGAACTTTCTCCAAGGTTATAGCTTGTGTCAGCTAGTTGTCACTTGCTGTTTCATATTTAAAGCATGTCAAATTTAGAGCATGCCATGACATCTCTCTAGATTCATGGCCATCTCTTCAAGGTTGGAGTGACAGCTCTTTTCTCACCAGCCAAATCAGGCCTATCTGAAGAATTTGCAGTGGAAAGAAGGGACATTTGACTTTAAAAAGTAAGTAACAAAGGGATCTAAGAGAGGAACATTAAGTCCTGAGAAGGTATCCAAGGCCTAAACAAAAAGGTGATTGGCAGGGCTGCGCTGACATGACTGTAGACAGCTGCCTCATGCACATAACCTGATACCTGCACAAAAATAAAATCATAGGCCAAAGTTTTCTTAAAAGCAACCAGTGACTTTGGGGTTGAATTAAAGATCATTCTGGAATGGAATTGCAGATGACCAGCACTATGAGAACTGAGCCATTTCAATCTATCATACATCATCCAGTCTGCTCTTCTGAAAGCCACAGTAATTTAAACTTGCTCCTGGAATTCCTACAGTGTCCCCAGAATTTCCCACTGACCTATTCCCATTCAGGTGTCAGAGATTTCACAAGCAACTTAATTGGACTAGATGTTGCTTTGCACTAGTTGTGCCGGTCATTCTGCTAGTGGTTGCACTAGCACTGGCAGAACAATGCCACCTCCTGTACTTTTTCCACCAGCATAACGTTGGATACGACCCCATGACTTCAGCAGAACTTGCCTTAGGGTCGTCAAGTGTCCTCTTTTACAGAGGAGATTCCTCGATTTGAAGGGCTGCCAGAGGACTGTCCTCTATTTTGAAGGTGCCCTCTATTTGAAGGGCTGTCCAGTCCAAGACCGATTTAAAGGTCAAGAACCCTGAGAGGGGAGAGCAGGGAGGGGCCTTGAGGTTGCCCATCAAAAGCACCCGGAGAGGAGACTGAGCAGGCACACAAGTCACCTGGTCACAGTCTTCCAAACTTATGGTGAGATGTACTGTATTTCTATTCAAATTATAATAATGCCTGAATTTAAACATATACATAAAAATTAGCATATGACTAAATATGCAAATCAGTGTCCCCTTTTTTTAGTGATGCATGTCCTCTTTTCTTTGGCAATGGACAAGTTCTACCCTACTTCGCTTCCCACCTTACTTCAGAGTCTATCTCTGCAATCATAAGGGCTAGAAAGGTTTTGTTCTGGGTTGTTGTGGGGTTTTTTTTTTTTTTTAGCGCAAGCTGAGATTCTGAGGCAGCCAAATTCTGTAGTCAGTAGCAGTATCACATTCTGCTTCTTTTCCCCAGTCCAGTAAAATAGTAGGACACAGACAGACAGGAACACAGTCAGGGGCTGGATTTGGCAGCTACAGTGGGAGGCAGGTAGAGTTCATAATCATGGCTCAGGAACTGGCATTGTGCTCTCCATCTGGGGGAAATAGATTCATAGATAAGAGTTGGAAGGGGCCTACAAGGCCATCGAGTCCAACCCCTGCTCAATGCAGGAAACTAGAGGAGGGGTCTCCCATCCAAGTAATAACGAGGCCTGACCCTGCTTAGCTTTCCACACTCAGACAAGCTGAGCCAGCAATGATCTACTGCCAATCAATTTCACTGGGTGACTCAGAGTTGTAGCATTATAAGAGGGGTTGTGGGGGAATGCTTCATTCACTCTTTCCCCACCATGAATAACATACAGTCATGCCTTGGATTGAAAGCATAATTCGTTCAGGAAACGTGCTTGTAATCCAAAACACTCTTATATCAAAACGAAATCCCCCCAAAAAAATTTGTACAGAGATTTTTAATTTAAGCCATACTACAGTACTTGTATTGCAAGACGTTGCTTGTATATCAAATAAAATAAATAAATAAATAAATATTTAAAAAATTGCTTGTCTTGCAAAACACTCTCAAACCAAGTCACTTGCAATCCAAGGTATTACTGTACTTATTTTGTTCTTTGGCGGTACTCTGCTGGGCTAAAGTGTACATGTAATGGTTTGGGTTTTTTTTTTAAAAAAGGAAGCGCTGCTGGCCTGGCTATTTTACTTCTATAGCATGGCTACCTCCACACTCCACACTACACACACACACACACAAACCACGATACACAGAAATTATGCCATACTATTGGCATTGAAAAGGGATTTGCAGAACTGCCTTCCCTTCCCTAACCAGGCATCGCCCAGATGTGTTGGACTAGAACTCCCACCATCCTGCTGGCTGGGGATGATGTGAGCTGCAGTGCAATACATGTGGAGTGGGCAAATCAATACGGAAAGGTCCCCAGAGTGGCCCAAGAGAGGACAATCCACTGCAGACCAAGCTAGGAGGCTGCTGTCATTTTCACCCCTGGAGCATCTGGTCCTGTGAGTTGAGAGCTCATGGATCTTGTGGCATTTCCTTTTCCTATTAAATGCTTTCCAAAGCACCTCACAACAGCAGCTCTTCCCACGTTGTGCAAATGGGGAGCTTCTTCGATGGGAGCTGAGCTTGCTCTGGCCACCATTATATGTCTCTGCATGTCGTCTTCTGGAATGAAAGGAAATGCTCATTTCTCAGGTGCATTCCTCACATTCCTGGCTTTGTGAGCACAGGCAGGAATGCTGACCTTGCTGACCATGGGAAAGCGTGCTCTCTGCTGTAGGGAAACAGGTCCCAGAGATCAAGAAGGGGAGGAGGAAGTCAGAGCAAAAGGTCCTTTAATCTTTTCAGGGTCTCTTGCTACACATAGATCCAGCGCAAGCAACTTGGGAGGCCGCATGGAGGAACCAAGGCACAGGAGAACACGTTGTTTCCTTCTGCTCAACCATTCCAGAAAGGGGATTGGATCACTGGGAGTGGGAGGAAGAAGGGGGGCTGGGGTCCAGCTTAGAAGGACATGGAGCAAAATGTTTCCTTCGGGAAAGCATGATGATTCCTCCAAGGTTTAATGACCCAGACCACTCAGTGGGACTGAGCACAGCATAACTGACCTGTGGGAAATGTGGTTTAAAGTGTGGCACTTCTTCTCTCCTGCTGATTTTGTGCTGCCCCTTAACCTCACTGATGCATATCGTAGAGTGGAAGTGCAATGCTGGTAGGAGGGAACTCTTTAGCTTAATTTCTAAGAGGCAAGCAAAGCATGTTGTTGCATCCTACATGTGCATCCTGCAAACCAGAGTAATTCTATCTTGAAATGCAACTGACACTAAAACCTCTCCTAGAGGGTGCGGGGAGAGAGAAAGTGTCAATTTACACACATTTGTTTGTTTATGTGAGTTTTACCATTCCCAGCCCCAAGGGGACTCAGGACAGCTTACCACACATTAAAGTACTCAGTATTCAAAACATCAGAAGTAAAAACAGGGGTGGGTGGAAATCCAAGAGCAAAACAGAGAAATGAAAACTTACGCATGTGCGCGCACGTGCATACACATACACAATGTCCATGTACCTATCCATGGCTTGTCAGATTTTCAAAAAGTCTGAAAGTTCAAGTTCAAACAAGGTCAATTCAAGACATTTTGTTACCCTGTGCAGTTATTTATTTGTTTTTGCTGCTACTCAGATTAAATAACAGGCTGTGAAAGTTGTTAAACAGCAAGTACTTAGGCAGCAGAATACTTGGGAGAAGGGAGATGGATGGGGACCAGCATAATTATTCCCCCCCCCCAAAGTCATTCCCATCCTTACTCCCTTACTCACTGAGCTCCCAACAGCGGCTCTTTCAACCCACCATTTTCTCCAGAAACTTATCGTCCTAGTATCTGTCTGCACAAGTGATAAGAAATTCAAACTAAAACTTTATGAGTGATAAGAAAAATGTTAAAAAAACCAACAGAGTCTAGTGGCACCTTAAAGATGAACAAATTTATTCTGGCATAAGCTTTCTTGCACACTGTCCACTTCATCAGTGTTAACCTCAAGTCGGCAGATCTGGGGGCGGGGGGATGCGATATTGTGGAGAAAGCCTGAGCGCACACACACACAGTGCCATGAACCCTGACATGAATCCTGACATAGTTTTCCCTTGGCAACCTTTTCTGCATAATCCCCATGGGGGACAGGAGATATAGTTCTGGTCAGTCAGGTAATACGTGACCACATCTGCATAAAAGGGCACTGGTAATCCAAGGCGCCACCTCCCCCCCCCCCCCGGGCAGGAATAAACCCACCTGATCACCAAGGGGCGGGGAGGGGGGCATACAGGGTAGAAAACCCCACTGCCAGCCCCAAGGAGTTGTTGGGAACACGGGACGGGCTGTCATCTTCCAAGTCCAGCCTCGGCTAGGGCCAAGCAGTTCTCTTCCCCAAGCGCGGACAGGCTCGGAGTCAGGCTATGCAGACTGCTACGCAAAGTCCGTAAGTTCAGAGTCTTTGATGCGAGGTGACTCTCTTACTGCAATACTCTATGCCTCTAGATTGAAGTCTTCCGTCTATTCAGGTCATGACCTGGTTTTGTTTATGTTGTAACATTCCTGGAAGTCTATTAGTTCCGCTCCATTAACCTTATCATAAATAAAAGTCTATTCTTTACTCTAAATACGGTTACGTGTGATATTTAGGTCGTGGCTGGGTTTAAATCGCTTGATATCCCTTTGTAGGGCAATATCTCAGTGCTGGTTAACCCATTAAGTGCCGAACTCGCGCCAAAGACCCGGTTGTTGGTCTTCCACAGATATAAACTGTGTTGTCAGAGGGAACTGAAATGCAAGAGATACAGACAGTGATGATTACCTTAACCAGCTGCCATTCAGAAAAGGTTGTTGAGTGATAACATAGACATAATTGCAGTGGTGAGCCAATTAACATGCATAGTGTGATTTTTTTTAAAACTCTTGATGAATTGTATTTCAGCATTTTTGCACGGATATCTGTTTTTGAAATTCCTGTGTTCAAGAATGGCCACCTTAAAGTCAATGACAGAGTGCCCTGGGAGTTTGAAATGTTCCCCTGCTGGTTTCTGAACATTGCCATTCCAGTAAAGCTAAGCCTCTCCCCACCCCTACCAATAACCCTAAATGTCAACTCTGGGGCTCACTATCTCTCTAGAACAGTGTTCTCCAACCTTGGGTCCCCAGATGTTTTTGGCCTACAACTCCCAGCATGCTACGCTGGCTGGGGCATGCTGGGAGTTGTAGGCCAAAAACATCTGGGGACCCAAGGTTGGAGAACACTGCTCTAGAATAGCACAAAGAGTAGAGAAAGTGTGAGGTGGTGTAAGTCTGGGTTCTTGGAGGAGGAAGCAGCACCAAAATAATGGCCACTTACACATTGGCAACAAAGAGGAAATAAATGCATGACCAAAACAGAAGACAAAAAAAGATATGCTAATTTATATGTATAGATGCAAGTTTAGAAATAATTGCTATAATTTAAACAGAAATGCAATACGTCTCACTGTGGTGGGGAAGACTGTGACCAGTGTGCCTGCTCAGTCTGCGGTCCAGCTGCTGACTGTTGATGAGCGACTTCAAGGCCTCCGTTGCTCTCCCTTCTTAGGGGTCTTTATCTTTAAATTGGACTTGGACTGGACAGCCCTTAAAAAAAAAAGGATGCCTTCAAACAGAGGACTGTCCTCTGTAAAGTAGGACACACGGCCATCCTAATGAGTAGCGAAGGGCATTATGCACTTGACCTGCTGCGAAATGTGAGCCTGAGAGAGGAAGCAGCAGTGTGATGCCATGTCCTGAAACTGGAGACTAATAACCCACATTTTAGAGTAAGGCCGCGGTCAGTTACATTGTGATCTGACACAGATGCTGACGATAGCGGGATGTGAAGTCTCAAGCACCTTTCACACCTGCCTGCCTTGCTCTCATGCTGCTGCCCAGATCCTATGGAACAAGAACGGCCTTTGCCAGCCTAATTACTCTGCAAAGTGGAATCCTTGCCTGTGCTGCCAGCCAGCCAGCTAGTTCTTCTCTGCCCCCGCCCTGTGATGGCCGTTTTCCTGAACAGGAGCCTCATCCTCATCGCGGCCTTCCAACATCTAATGCGTGCTCTGCTCCGGACAGTGAACGAAACTGTGCCTCGCCAATTCTCGAGGTTCAGTGTGTGAAAGGGCGGGTGTGTACACACACACGTGCATGTTGTGGCTGCGCTCGTCATGCTGCTGAAACATGCCTCTCCTGCTCAGCCGCCGCTCCTCCCCAGGGCCGAAACAAAACTATTCCCTAGTCTTGTTTCCTAGATACTGTTAGAAGGGTTGTTTCATTTCCCTCCTCCCCCCCCCCACTCCTGGAACTGTATACCTACCTCATAGCTATGGCACAGAGAGAAGGTGTCGGAACCCAAATGCAAAGTCTACCCCTTGTAACATGTAAGGGGGTGCGTGCGCGCGCGCGCGCGTGGAGACACACACACATGTGCAAAACAAACCGGGTGCCACTTTAAGAGAAATTCAATCAGAGGAAGGTAACCATTCACAAACTTGGCTTTCCATTGGGAGACAGCAGCACTCAGGATTCCCCACAAGAGAGATGAGCTGTCAGGGGAGCCCTTCCCTGTTGCCACAGGCAGCCCCTCAGAAATGCCCTGGTGTGTTTCTGTTGCCATCACTGCTGGCCTGTCTCCCACCTGTTGCATCAGGGAGCGGCTGCTTTTGTTCTGGTGATGAAACCACCCAGCTGCGTGTTAGAAGCCACTGCAAGAAGCTGTGCCCCAACAGGCCTAATGCAGACTTCCCCAACCTAGTACCCTCCAGATGTGTTGGACTGCAACTCCCATAATTCCCAGCCAGCATGGCCAGTGGAATTTGGCCTTCAGTTCAGGCTGAATGAGGTTCAACGCTCCAGATTGACAGCTATCACGCAGAGGCCATTTTCAATTGCTCCATGTTGTGGCTGTTAACACGCAGTGAGATGTTTATGTGCAGGGCTCACTATGTGGATATGCAGAGGTATCCCCCCCCCCTCCACCTCCACAACATAAAAGGACTGCAGGGAGGTCGGGAGGTCAGTATCACCTCTCTTTTACAGATACAAAAGTAAGCCCATCTACTGACCCATGATCTATGTTATGCAATATACTGACCCTGGCCACACAGAGATTTATCAGGAACAATTTAATAGTATAGGATAGTAGTAAGAGCATAAGAAGAGCCATGCTGGATCAGACCAAGGGTCCATCTAGTCCAGCATTCTGTTCACACAGTGGCCAACCAACTGCCCACAGGAAACCCACAAGCAGGACATGAGTGCAACAGCACTCTCCCACCCATGTTCCCCAGCAACTGGTGCACATAGGCATACTGCCTCTGATACTGGAGCTAGTAGAGCAGTAGGGTTAGGTCATGCTTTGGCTGAAGCAGACTCCAAGTTATGGGGCAATCCAAAAAGCAAGGTCACAAAACAGGCAAACAGTGAAGCATCAAGGTTTCCGTCAAGGAAGGGAGCAGGCAGGAGTGGTCAAAGTACAAGCACCGGTCAAAGCACAGTTAAGCAGCCAGATACATTACACAGTCCAGGAGCAGAGTCAAGAAGGAGTCCAAGCAGGACCGGTGCAAGGCAGTTTGGTGCCCTAGGCAAGATCAGATATTTAGCGCCCCCCTTCCCACTTGAGAGCGCTGTATTTTGTTTTCAAGGCGTTTCTGGCACCCCCTTTAGCCTAGGCGGCTGCCTAGTTGGCCTAATGGTAGCACCGGCCCTGAGTCCAAGCAAGGGTCAGTAGCATGCAGCATCAATCATTGAAACAAGGCAGAAGGCACTAGAGCTGAAAACAGTGCTGTTTTCAGCACTAGCCTTTTATTGCCCCACCCATGGCTCAGCTGCAGTACATTGGAGCTGTCTGGTCAGAGCCCTACTCATGAGGAATCACTTTCTCCTGAGGAGTCCCTCTCTGTAAGCAAGCATTCCTTCTCGCAGGAGCCCCGCTTGCCTGCTGTTTGAGGCGATGATGCTCCCAGGAGCCAGGGTGTGACTCAGCCTCTGCCTCAGAGGCAGAGCCCCCCTGCCCCTGGCCGAGATGGACCTGTGGCCATCTCCCCCGAGGGCCCAGGCTCCTCCTGGTCTTGTGACATGGATGGTGCAATGGCATCCGTCTCTGGGAGCTCTAGTTCCTCCTCCTCAGAACAGGAGTCCTCCAGCAGGGGCATAACAGGTTACCCCATCCTCTTCCATCCCTGTCTCTATTCATTTAAAAGACGGGAGACCATCTAAATATTAGGATGCTCATCTTAATTATCCTCCTAGGAAATATCATTTGATGCTCCTGAGCCTCAGGAATTGAGGTTGGGGGCTGGTTCAAATGCCACACTAGCTGATGAGCCATGTTGGGGTACCTGAGGGCAGATGCAAAGTTATTTGGTGCCCACAATTGACCTGGGGCTTTTGAAGGGGCTTGTCTGGCATTTGGCCTCTATATCAGCCTCATCTTAAAAACCCATCCACAGTGCCACAACAAGAGCTGTAAGACCTTCAAGACATGGCCCTTAGTTCACTGTTTAGATGAAAACTAATCTGCTTTGAAAATGTGCTTTGCTAATATTTCATTTATTTTTTTTCATTTTTTTCATTTATATACCGCCCCACAGCCGAAGCTCCCTGGGCGGTTCACAATAGATTATACATAAAAACAACAATAAAAACATACAAAATAGTTGAAAAGATTAAAAACCAAATTTTAAAAACACAGTTTAAAATAACAATTAAAAAACTAATAAAACTGAGCCTACAGGTGACAATCCCCCTCCCCTGTGCTATTCCGAGCTCCTAACTATTAAATGCCTTGGCATAGAGGGAAGTCTTAACCTGGTGCCGAAAAGATCTCAGTGGGGAGCTTGTTCCATAATTGGGGGGCTACCACCGAGAAGGCCCTCCTCCTCGTTGCCACCAACCGAGCCTCTCTTGGAGGTGGCAGTCGGAGGAGGGCCCCAGATGTTGAGCATAGTGTCCGGGTATATTGGGTACTGTTCCTCAGATTTCCCCTGACAATTACCAGACTCATTATAAATCTGTTACAGCCAACCACTGGGAAGAAGGAGGAGAGGAGACAACCCGACAGTTGTCATTGTATAGATTAACTTCCATCATATTCTGATGCTCAAGCAGTTGCCAGAGATGTCTTTCCTTGCTTTTCACAGCCTGACTGGCACAGAGATACCAGGTCTTGTGAAAATGAATGCCCAGACCAGGAGTAGGCAACTTGGTACCCTCCAGATGTTTTGGACTACAATTCCCATAATCCCAGAGCATTGGCCATGCTGGCTGAGGCTTATAGTATATATAGTGACATCTCTCCAACAGCCCATGGGGCACTTAGAAATAATGTTCACATGCTAGTGCCGTGTTCATAAAACTATCCCATTCCTCTCATTCGGATCCTTTGAAGGGGGACACAGAGGTACATTCAGTGCACACATCTAGTCCCTGAAGTCCATATGGGAATGTGACTCCATCCCAGGCTGTCTTCCTATGTTTGCTCACAATGCAAGTGTGGACTTCCTATTGCCACTTGTGCCTTAAGCCCAAGAAATACAACCAAACAGTAGTGTTCAGTTGAAGATCACCAATGTTTTTTGGCCCTGTAAAAAGTCTGATTGTTACTACCAACAGTACTAACTATGAACAGCCAGCAGGTATTAATGAAGCCACCAGGTATAGCACAAGAAGGGGGTCCTCTGCCTTCCTGGATCCTTAAAGTCACCACAGCATTTTGCACATGTTCAGGATGCGTATAGACTGAGCATAAGGAGGGGGATGGGGGGGTCACATCCGCTGTCCCCACCTCCGACCTCCACATGTCAGTTGGCAAAACAAGTCCTTTACAGACAGCCATCTGTGTAGAATGAACACACAAAGGGTGGAGCAGCATGATGGCAGCAAGCTCTGCCTCTGACCTATGTGTTTCCACATAAATGTCCCAGGGCGTGGTCTGACGGTGCATGATGTAGCCACCTCGCTGAAGCTAAGCAGGTCTGGGTCTGGTCAGTGCCTGAATGGGAACCTCATCTGGGAGCCTCATGTACTCTACCTTGAATTCCACAGAAAACAATTGTGAGATATAAATGACAGTGATGACTATGTTGATGTCAGAAACAAGGCTACAAGTCTATATAGATTCTGTTCATACTCAACGGATCAGTGCATGGAGGTCAGGAGCAGAGACAGCAGTCCAGATCCAGCTCAGTCGACACACATTCCAAATGCATGTAAAGGGCTATAGTCTTCTCAGAATCTTGCAACTTGATCTTCCTGGCTGTGCCTTGATAGTGAATGGCCCCAGAGGGGAGACCACACAGCCCACAATTTACTTGATATAGGATGGTATATTATCAGTAAGCAGTTAATAACATGATAGTGCTGAAAGGCCAATGGGGAGCAGAATCCCATTCTTCTAGGCCAAATAAAAAACACGCTGCTGCTTCCCCAAAGAATTTGCTATGGAAAGAAAAACAGAACAGGAGATGGGAGGGAGGGAAGGCATTTGCACAAGGTCAAGTGATTGATCTGGGAATGTGGTTTCTGTAGGTTCCAGCCCTTATCTACATTGTGCCCTTCCTCCTTCAGTGGCTGTTCTGAAAAACAAACAAACAAACTCTTTTTTAGGAAGATGTGCCTCCATAGCTGGGCTGGGCATGAGCGAAGAGCACATAGGCCAGGAGCCAGGGTAGCCACTTACACATTGGCAAAAAAGAGAAATGCATCACCCCAAAAGAGGACAAAAGAGGACACAGATTTTCATAGCATTTGCATATGCTAACTTATATGCATAGATGCAAGCTTAGAAATAATTGCTATAATTTAAATAGAAATACAATACATTTCACTATCGCGGTGAAGATTGTGACGAAATGATATGTGTGCCTGCTCAGTCTGCTGTCCACGTGCTGTTGACAGACAACGTCAAGGCCCCTGCTTTCCTTTCTTACGGTTCTTTCTCTTTACACTGGACATGGACTGGACAGCCCTCCAAAGAGAGGACACCTCCCAACAGAGGCCTTTTCTCTACCAGACCTTCAAATAGAGGACCATCCCTCTGTAAAGTAGGACATATGGCCACTCTACAAAGGAGCATGCCAACAGAGTATGCATTGGGATAATCTTTTGCAGACACAGGCCAGGAAGTTGCCTGATGCAGCAGCAAGCACAAAGGACACCATCTAGGCCATGTCAGCATAAAAACTGGGAGAAGGAAGGTCATAAAAGGAGAACATTAGGCAGGGTCAAATCAGAGCAATATCACATTACAGAAGATAACACAAGGGAACATGTATCATTATTGCATTTAGTATCCTGGAGGAGTTGGATGTACATCCAGTGCACATTCAAGCCCTGCCACCTACAAATGCCTGCAATCTCAGTTCATGATGTTCTCCCATGCCTGCCCAAAATGCAAGTGGTGACAGCAAGATCAGTTGCACTTTGACAGAGCTGGCCCAAGATATTTTGCTGCCTGAAGTGAAGGACAAGATTGCACCCCTCCCCATTACATGTGCAGAAGCTGACTGGATCATCACTTGAATCTTACTTCAACACTGGCAATGGGATAGCATCCCCCACCACACCTGAGGCAACAGGCTAGTTTAAGGGGCCCAGGACTGGTTGTGTGGCATACACAGCTCTGTCCTTAGCAGAGGAGAACAGCTGGAGTATTCGTGAGGAATAACAAGGAGGCTGCTACTGCTGTCCCCTAGCATCTGCTGCCTGAGGCAGTCGCCTCACGCGGCCTAAGGGTAGGGCCGGCCCTGCACTTTAAGCATACAAAAATAAATAAAAAATAAATGTAAAAGTATTTTCTTTTTCAAGATACTTGCATTGTGCGGCTTCCTACGCTTCAGGTTTAGTCCTCAAGCACTGAATTAAGAATATGGGAAACTTTCCTCTGTACACACCCTTATTGTATAATAATAATAACAACAACAACAACAACAACAACAACAATAATAATATAAAATTTTGGACCGCTGAGAGGTCCAAAAGCACCAACAGGGATACACTCCCCCTCTTGGTACTCAGGCGTAGATCATCCACTAAGGCGACCATAGCAGTCTCAACTCCGTATCCTGCTCTGAAGCTGACCTTTTCTAGCTGGTCTAGAACATCAGTGTCATCCAAGACTGCTTGGAGTTGGAAGGCAACCGCCCTCTCAATCATGTATTATGTATGTATTATGTATGTAGGTATATAAGTAGGTAGGTATGACAAGTATTATCTCACTCTTCCTTATGAAAGGTTAGCTTACGTAGGTCTCCCAGTGATCTCCCACTGGGTACTCCCAATTCATTGGGCCCTTTGAAAGATACCTGTGACCATGTAGGGATGAAGAGGACTATTGAAACAGCGTCTGGAAAATACATGGGGGATTTGCACAAGCTGTTCTAACATGATAAGTTTGCACCCTAGAGCTTGACATATTCATCCCACCCCATCCCATTCATAGAGGTCATGATATGACTCAATGTGAGAAATACTTTTTCCCCCTTGCATCATCTCCATGTTCTTCTCTTTATAGTATCCAAACAGGCAGTGATTCTTTAAGGAAGAGATCTTCATTGTAACAAAACATTTGCAGAATTGATGGGACAGAACACAAGGAATGTCACACTGAAGGAAGTATCCTCCTATGTTGGTACACTCTGACCACAAGATCCCATAGCTGAAACATACAAGACAGACGAAGATGAATAAGCAAAGGGAACATTACAATTATTGCACTTTACAGAGTGGAGATGGTTGCAGAGTAAGGTTGGTCTGACCACACTTGAAACAGAAAACAACTGCAAACTTTAAACAGGATCTTTACTTAATAGAGTCGTAGATTCATAGATCATAGAGTTGGAAGGGGCCTACAAGGCCATCGAGTCCAACCCCCTGCTCAAAGCAGGAAACTAGAGGAGGGGTCTCCCATCCAAGTAATAACCAGGCCTGACCCTGCTTAGCTTTCCACACTCAGACAAGCTGAGCCAGCATGAGCCACAGGCCTGTACTATTAACAGGCACCCTCTTGTTACAACTAAAAACAGGCAAAAGTGAAACCAAAATCAGCACCCCAACTCCCTACATGCATTAACCATTTACAGAGCAATCCTATGGCCGCTAGACAGCATCTACATGGCCATAGGATTTTTCGGATTCCCAGCTACGAGGTTGGAAAATCGCTCTGACCTCGTTGCTGGGGATCCGCGCTTAGATCCCCCTCCCCCCTACTTGCAGTTGGCATGGAAAGAACTGTGCCAGCTGCTTCTCCGAGGTTGTAAGAGCAACCTCAGAGAAGGGCTGGGGGGAGGGGGCTTCCAGCTGGCGGGGAGTGGAGGAAACAGGTGTCACCAAGATTCAATGTATCCTGATGGCGCTTCAGCCTCCTTCCCTCCCACTCCAAAGCTTGGCAGTCAGGCAGCTGAAATCGGCCATCTAACTTCTTTGCAGGGCAGGAGGAGCACGGAGATGACCTTCGCCTCCGTGCTCCTCCTGCCCTCCATAGGATGCTCATAATCCTCCAAGTTTGGAGAGTTATGGGCATCCCCATTGGACTGCGCCCTTAATGGTTTTTCAACCAGTTATTTTTCCCCTTCATACAGTGGGTTTTAACTAATGGCTGTTACTTATTCCAACAGAGATGATGGGCCAGTTCTGATACAGTCTAGCGTTGTTCTGTTTACATCACCCCTTGCAAAGAGGACCCAGGATTGCAGTCTGAGACTTTTTCAAGTCTCACAGGGATTTGGAAGAAAATGCGTATCCATTCAACTGCCTAATTTGTCTTCCCCTCCATAAAATGAGAAAGTTGAAAGGGGCTTTGTAGGCCATCAAGTCTACCCCTGGCTTGATGCAGGAAATCCAGAGTAAATGTTTGTCCAGTCTCTGCTTGAAGACCTCTAGTGAGGGAAAGCCCACCATCCCTTTAGGTAATTGGGTTCATTATTTAACTGCTGTTACCATTAAGATTTTTTCTCCTAACCAAAATCTACCCACCTATAAGTTAAACCCATTAAATCTCTGCTGTGGCAGCAGAGAACAAGTCTGTGTCCTCCTCTATGTGACATCCCTTCAGGTATTTGAAGAGTGCTATCACATTCCCTCTCCATTTTCTCTACTCCAGGCTAGACAATCCTTCAATCTTTCCTCATATGACTTGTTTTCCATACTCTATCTAGACCATCTTCATTGCCTTGCTTTGAACCTGTTCCAATTTGTCCGCATTCTTCTGGACAAGATACTCCAGATGAGGACTCACTAGTGCAGAATAAAGTGGAACTATGACTTGGAAAATATACTTACTGGCTCATGTTCATCTTCTGATTGATTACAATCCTGAGATCCTGTTCACAAGTGCTATTGCCAAGCCAGGTATCCTCATCCTATACCTGTGCATTTTATTTTTATTTTTGCCTAAATGCAGAACTTTGCATTTGTTTCTGTTGAATGTAATGTTGTTGATTTCAGCCCAGTTTTCCATTCTGTCAAGGTCTTCTAAGGTATTAATAATCCCTTCCAGGTTTGTTTCATCTGCAAATTTGGTAAAGATTCCCCCCCCCCAACCCTTCATCTAGGTCACTGATAAAGATGTTGAAGAATACAGGGCCCAGGAGAGAACCCTTCAGCACTCCATTGGAACCTCCCTCCAGTTCGAATGATGAGCACTCTTTCAGCCAAGGATGATGATGAATACTATTTGAGAATGGTTTTCTAGCCAGCTATGAATTCACCTGACAGTGTTATCATCTAGCCTATATTTAACCACTTTGCTAACCGAAATATTGCAGGGAACTTTGTCAAATGCTTTTCTGAAATCATGATCAATTGTGTCCACAGTATTCCCACAATCCACTAAGCTTGGTCCAAAATGGTGACTCACGAGTCCCGAGTCCCGAGTCACTCCCAAAACTGACTCCACGAATCCCTATTAAAATTAATGGGGTTTCCCCCCAACAAAATAAGGCTACTTCAGATGTGTGGCTTAAATAAATTCTAGGCACAAGTGTGCCTTTTTATCTCAAAACTCTGCAACTGATTTTGGCAAGAACAGGCCAGGCAGACAAACCCAAAATAACCAGGCAGGCAGAGGAGGCAGGGAACCCCAAAGCAGGCAGGCAGAGGCATTTGTCTTGGACAATTCAAACTGTGGAACTGGTTAAGAAGAGACCAGGCAGGCAGAGGAGGTAGGGAACTCCAAACAGGCAGACAGGCAGTGCCCTTTGTCTTGGACAATTCAACTGTTGAACTGGTCAAGAAGTGACTAGGCAGGCAGAGGAGGCTGGGAACCCCAAACAGGCAGGCAGAAGCAGCCAAACCCAAAATGTCTGACCCTAACCCTAACCCCCCACAACAACACATCAATCAAAATAAATCTCAACACATCGTTGGGGCTGCGCTCCTGGTAGCTGTCCATAGTGGCCGAGCAGCGGCGTGCCTCGCTTCCATGTGCTCTTCACCGGTGATCACACTCCTTCTGGCACAGTCAGAAGACTCGTCAACAGCCCAGGGATGTTGACGAGTCCTTGGTCTCGAGTCCCGAGTCGAGTCTCAAGTCCCATTAAAAATATTGGGACTCGAGTCAGAGGGGGGACTCAGTCCGACTCATGAGTCGAGTCCTCGAGTCCGAGTCCCCATCCCTGCTCAAGTTACAGGAAGCCAGATTCCAGCTGAACATCAGGAAAAACATCCTGACTGTTAGAGCAATAGGACAATGGAACCAGTAACCTAGGGAGGTGGTGGGCTCTCCCACACTGGAGGCATTCAAGGTGCAGCTGGACAGCCATCTGTCAGGGATGCTTTGACTTGGATTCCTGCATTGAGCAGGGGGCTGGACTCAATGGCCTTATAGGCCCCTTCCAGCTCTACCATTCTATGATTCTAAGCACTTTATGGGCACCACTGGAGGTGCCTGTGGGTGCCATGCTGCCCACAGACACCACGTTGGGGACCCCTGTTGTCTGTTGTACCACTTCCTTTTGTCTCTCTCCATCCTCCTTCCTGCCCATGCAGGCTGCCAGGGAAGGGACAGATTGCTTTTGCCAGAGGTCTAAACTGATTGCATGCAGAGTTTTTGAAATTAAGCTGAGGCCCGCGGCTGGCCCAGGGGCTGCAGGCTGCCCACCCCTGTTTTTTGGAGCTGGCTGTTTAGGGATTGGTGGTTTGATCATTCTTAAGATATGTCATGAATAGATATCACAGGAAGTGCATGGGACAACCCAGAACAACTGTCAGGGATTGTCTGCTGTAAGGTCTGTCTTTGAAACCTCAGCAGGTAAGCTGTTAACAATGACATTGGCTGAGCTCTATTTATTGACTCTTACCAGCCTAGAATCTCTTGTCCTTCAACCATATTAAGTCCAGATCTTCTTACAGTAGGGGCTTCCACACTTCTCCTAAGTGTTTGGTTCATTCTCAGTTACTATAGTTGAGAAGTGATCGGCTATGGTTAAAAACTAATGGCTATATTAGCATGCGGTCACTGCATTTCTTTGTGTTTTTCATGTTTCAGTTACTAAGAAGTCAGAGGAGTCCTCACTGAAGCAAATCAGGAAGTATCTCTTTCTCACTTCCAAAAGATCAATGCTAGGTCAATATCCCTGTAAGAGACTGATGTAGCATAGTGACTAAGAAGCTGAGCTACAAATTAGGAAGCCCCTGGTTCAAATCTTGCCTCTGCCATGATCTCACCAGGAGGCTTTAGGGAAGCCACTTTCTCTCAGCCTCAGTTTCCCCATGATATATGTAGGATAATAACACTGCCCTGGTTTGCATGTCATGGTTACCCATGGTTTAAATTAACCCTGGGTAGCTGTGAACAAGTGGGAGAGAATTGCAGCTTGTAGAACAAGGCAGACTCGTAACCCAAGAATAAACTATGGGTTATAAATCTGGGTTATTCTTTCCCCAAAAAACTCCACTTCTGGGTTTGGATGTCACACCCCTGGATTGTTTAACTCAGTGGAAGCAGGCAGGCAGTTGGGGAACCAGCACGCTTGCTCACTCCCGCTTCACTATCAACAACCCATGGTTAACAAGCTGTGGGTTGTTTTCAATGTGTGAACCAGGTCTCTGGCTTACCTTACACTAAGGGTGTTGAACCTATTTCAGCCAGAGGGCTGAATTCAATTTCAGAGAAACTTTTGGGGGCTGCATTCCAGTGGTGTGCAGGGCTGAAGGCAAAGGGGCAGGACCAAAATACCAAAGATACCGGCATATTTCAGCTTAAAGCACTTACTGCCAGTAACTTAAAACCTTAGGAGAGGCATTTCAACCTTGTAGAATGGGGGGGTGGGGGGTGGGGAATGTGCAAAAGCCAGGAAACCACTCCTGCCTTACAGGGTTGTTGTAAGGACTGCAGCTGGGTGATGCATGTGAAGCACTTTGAGCACTTGAAAGTGCGATGATGGTGATGGTGATGGTGATCCCTTACAATGTGCGTTGAATAAGTGCCAGCCGTCTCAGTGATAAAGTGCGGTGCCTCCAGTCTCCAGCTTGTACACAGACCTACAACATGCACCAGAAGATGCACCAGGCTGGGAACTCTGCTCTAGGAGAAATTTCCACATGCACCTAGGCTTTACTACCTCTCCCAATGATCAGTCTTCTGCCCTCCCAAGGTGTCCCACCCACTCCTCTTAGTTAGTCTTGTGCAACATCCAGCGTACCTCCGCTGGCTGTCTCCTTGCTATTTACATATTTTCCATGCTGTCAGCATGTTTCCCCACCAGTCATCGTTTTGTGCTCCCCACCACCACCATGTCAAGGATGGGAAGATTTCTAGGCCAGGACTGGACACAACTGAGTGCCAAATCTCATCAATCACTGATGTTAGGCCATGTCTTTGCACCTGGAACCTGTATGTTTCCCCCCACAGAGTTGACAGCATATTTTGGAGGTGGGTGGTGATGGTTTAGGTGGTTTAGATTGGGGAAATGTCAAAGGGGGAAGGAGTCCTGGGGGGGGGCTGCACCTACTTAGTGTTTGTCACTGATAAAAGCCTAGATACCATTTCCCCACTTTTGTGCGGGGGGGGGGGAGGAGAGATCAACCTTCCTATG
This sequence comes from Shinisaurus crocodilurus, assembly GCA_021292165.1. Classification (NCBI taxonomy): domain Eukaryota; kingdom Metazoa; phylum Chordata; class Lepidosauria; order Squamata; family Shinisauridae; genus Shinisaurus; species Shinisaurus crocodilurus. The sequence goes on from CM037877.1 coordinate 202,259,901, forward strand.
AAGAGAGAGATATATATATATATGCCATTAGACAGGAGAGGTGACAGGGGAGACAGTGACAGGGGAGGACTTCTAGCTATGATGTAAGACAGCCTTCCCCAACTTGGCACCCTCCAGATGTATTTGACTACAACTCCCATCATCCCCTGCCAGCATGACAGTTGGCCAGGCACCAGGCTGGGGAAGGCTGATATAAGCACTAGCTAAGATATGCCCATCACACTAGCAAAATGGATTGTACCCAGAAGTTACAGATGGGATGGATGCACTTGCAGGGACAGGGCAGGGGAATCACAGTTTCCCAGCCGTTCGGTTCAATTTAGTAAGTGGCTTGACTGTAGGGAAACCATGATTCCTGCCATGAAACTGCTTGCTGGGGCAATGTTGCCTGAAAGACGCTCACAAATTAGGAGATACTGCAGTCAGCCCCCCTCTTTAGGTGGCAATGTTGTATATTACTTTGCGCATTTCAAAATGTGGTAAGCCAGTCCTGCTCCTCTTGCTCAATCTGCCAAATGGGGCCCTGGGCGTCTGCCCCAAAGTCCTGCCCTGACAGCACCACTAAAAAACAGAGCTCAAACTACAGGGTTGGGGAAGGGGGCCTACCCCCTAACTTTTGTGATGGTTTCCTTGGCTAAATATTAGGAAGGGGGTGCTTGTGAATTTCATTAAGTGTCCTCTGCCTTTCCCCTCATAATTCAAGCTCTGTACAACAACACCCATATTGTCTGGAAATGCCCTAAAACAAAAGAGATTTTGCCATCTGTACCAGCCTTGACACCTGTGCACCAGGAGAACAGGAACTGAACTAATAAATATGTTAGTGCCAAGAGTCCAACGCAAATATTCAATACTGCTAACATCAGTATTCTTATATCCTCTTTAGTAGCTCTTTGGCACCACTGTCCATCTCTGACCAATTTCCTGTTTGTACGCTTGCAATTTCCTGAACGGGAAATATATCCACAACATTACTGCTTTGTCACAGACACATTCATGCTGCTCTGCAGTGCGTAACCCCTGACTTACATCCTCTGGTACTGAGTTACGTCTCTGAACCTATTCAAGTAGGTGCAGATGCAGTGCCCAATCCAGATGATCCTCGCTGCAACAGCCGCACAGTACAGTTGCAAACTCTGCATGGCCATGCAGGGGAAGGAGCAGTGTCAGTACACAAAGTGATGTGTGTCAGTGTCACATCACATCCAGCTCTGGGCAGAAAGACCAAACCTGAAGAGTGTGTGACGCTCTTTTGGAATGAAACATTAATATAAAAAGTGTGGCGTAAAAAGTGTGGCATAGTGGTTAGAGTGTTGGACTGGGACTCAGGAGATCCGGGTTCTAGTCCCCGCTTGGCCATGAAACTCACTGGGTGATTTTCGGCCTGTCACGGACTCTCAGCCTAACCTACCTCACAGGGTTGTTGTGAGGATAAAGTGGAGAGGAGGAGGAGGATTATGTAAGCCGCCTTGGGTTCCTTCCAGGAAAAAAAGGCAGGGTATAAATATAATAAATAAATAAATAAAGTGAGATGCCCATTCTTTGCCCATGCATACAGATGCTCGCCTTTGCCCTCTACGGCAGGAGTAGGCAAACCTCAGGCTTGCAGGATCTACCATTGTTCTTTACTAGAACCTTGAGATCCACCAACTGGAGCTAATGGGAAAAGACACACACTTCGAATTAAAGAATTCTGAGCTCAGGAATGTGTTGTCGGTACCAGAACTGAACAGAGCTCAAGACCTTCCACCCAAAACCCGATTACCCTAAGCTTCCTTGATTTTCAGCACTATAATTTCAGGCAGTTGCAGGTAGAGGAGTAATTTTGTTGCTGCTAATGTGAACTAAGTGGGAGTCAGAGAAATCCTTGTCCCATCTATTGCAAATCACCCAGAGATCTTTCAGTAGATCTGCCCACCCCTGCTCCAAAGAAGCCGAGTTGGAGAACTAGAGGCACACCTAAGTCCAATTAGTATCACTGGGGTTTAAGCAGAAGCACACCTACCTGTCTTTGTATTGTGCGCAGCAATGTGGCCAAACGAGTGGATCACATGAGGGATAGAAATGTGCAGAACAAATGGGCCAGACACAGTCCCCTGTAGATATATAGCACTCATTTCAGTAGAAGTGGGAGAACAACTGGCCAGTGGAGATACACCAGGGTGAATGAATGGGGAAGCACACCAAATTGATTTGGCCTCCTGATTTCATAGAACAGATTCCTGCTCATTGTCCAGGAAGAAATGGTCTCTCTGGCACACCACTCCCATTCTTTTGTAGCGCTGAGCTAATTACTGCCTGCTGCTGCCATCAGTCCCTCCTTCGGTTTCCACAGAGTTTGCCTTTATAGCACTGGTGGATCCAGCCAGCCCCTGCTGGAGAGAAAGTATTGTAAGATCTAAAGTTTCAGCAGCGCACACTGGGTCACATATTTTCCCTATTGACACACATTCCTCTGCAGCACATACCACCGGCTTTGTTATCAGTGCTGTGCTTGTTTGCTGGGAAAGGGTGGCAGTGGAGTGGATGACCCAATGCTTCCTTCCTTTCCTGGAAGCTGCTATTTTTTTTTAGAGTATTTTGCTACATCTCCGATAAGTTTGTTTCACAACAAACAGTCCCCCCCCAAAAAAAAAACCCTCACCAAAAACACACACACAACAGTGGACTTTGGAGGCATGAGAAGGCGGGAGGGATGAGATTATTTCCCTGTTCCTTGGACATTGTTGCCCAACCCCTCAGTGATACATTTAGTTGACCCTTGCTTGCATACAGGGCTGGGAACAGGTTGTGGTTTTGTTAGTACACAAGGGGAGTGAGTAATCATGGCTCTTAAACCCAGTTGTGAAAAGTGCCCAGCTCAGCTGCTGGGATGTTCACTGCAAGAGGATCTTCTACTCAGCGAGATCTAAGGGACAATTGACATATTATGGCTTGGCCACTGAAAGGCACGTACCACTGCTCTGCATGCAGAAGTGGAGATGTTTAAACTCCCCTTGCCACATGCGTCTTGTGCAAACTTTGCGTGCAAGCATGTGGTTCACATTTCACAGCTGGAGAGCAGGCACAGTAAAGAGCATCAAAATCAGCCTCCCCCAACCTGGTGCCCTTCAGCATGGCTGGCTGGGGGATGCTGGGAGTTGTAGTCCAACACATCTGGAGGGCACCAGGTTGGGGAAAGCTCATCTAAAAGTTAGCACTTCTCTGTGCAGTGCTGCCACCCTGCAGCAGTAGGTTCATTCGATGGTGTTGAACTTGGGTTGGTCCCTTTTGGGTTTATGATTTTTGAGTGAAATCCTTCTAATCATGTTACTCTTTAGCTCATCCTAAATCTACACCAGGTCTGTGGTACCTAATGAAGTGATGTTCAGGGGAGCTGAATGTTAATAGCTCATATAGTGGTAGGAGATTTTAGTCCAGATCTGTCTGACCAGTTTAATTCAGTTTGCAGCTATCAGAGCTCTGTCTGATATACTTTTCAGGAAGTGGCTACCATCTGAGAAAAGCTTATAGATGTGGCACAGTACACACACACACACACACAGTACACACACACACACACACACACAGAGAGAGAGAGAGAGAGAGAGAGAGAGAGAGAGAGAGAGAGAGAGAGAGACTATCCTGAGTTAATAATGTTTACATGAACTAGGTGAACAGAGAACCCCATATTTTGGCAACTTGGTGACTTACCTTCTCCTTAATCTCAATCTCTGAAACATCCCTTGGACATGCTTAAAATCAGAAGTTGAAATTACCAAAGTGTTGGCTATCCTAAGATTACTAATGGTGTGCCTAAGAAAGCAATTTACACAATAGGCTCTTTGCTATTCTCAGTGGATGTGGCTGATCAGTACAGCTGTGATCATAGCACTAGGGCTGACATCATGCTGTTGCTGTTTTTCTGACACGGCACCCATGCCTTTAATGGCTGCACACCACAGAGGTAAATCTACGAGGTGTAGCTTTCCCTACCAGAGGGCAACTGTGATGCAAAAGCTGCACCTGTTGAATTTGTGCCCACCCATGCAGCTGTTAACTGCATCAGGAACCAGCCCAGAAGAAAACATGGCAACCTTATAGAACAGGGGTAGGGGACCTCAGGCCCGGAGTCCAAATCCAGCCCTCCCGGGGTCCCAGTTCAGCCTCTTGGCCTCACCCCTTCCCCCCCAACCACCTGACTGTTTTGTGATTTCCCAACTTTTGTGCAGTTTCTTCCCCATTCTAAAGGTTGACATGCCTCTCCTAAGGCTTAGTTACTGGTAGGAAGAGCTTTAAGCTAAAATATGCTGGTAATTTTTGGAATTTTAGCCCCACCCCTTTTGCCTTTGGTTCTGCCTCCCGACCTGAATCTACCTGGCCTGCCTTCCAGTGCCATGTCTGAGGGAGGCTCAGAGGGTGGCAACAAGGGGGAGGGCCTTCTCAGTGATGGCCCTCCAACTGTGGAATGATCTCCACACTGAGGCCCGCCTGGCGCCAATACTGTCATCTTTTTGGCTCCAGGTTAAGACCACCTTCTCCTCCCAGGCATTTAATGGTAGTTAATGCCATATGATAGGGGCATTTATGTCAGCTATCTTTTTAACATGTCTAGTATTTTTATTGAAACTGCTTTTAGCTGTTTAAATTGATTTAAATTTTGTATATTGAAATTCTGTGTGGTGTTTTATTATCTGTATTTGTGTTTTGTAACTTTAGGAATTGTTGTGAAGCGCCCAGAGAGCTCTGGCGATTGTAGAAATGAAATAAATAATATATAATAATAATACCACTGGAATGCAGCCCCTGAGAGCTTCTCCAAAACTGAATTTGGCTCTCAGGCTGAAAGATGTTCCCCACCCTTGTTATAGAGAAATAAGAAGGGTGCTCTATTTAAATAGCTCACAGTGTAAATCTATGGAAGTTTAAATCAAGTTACAACCATTTCCTACATGTAACCTCTAACATTTGATACAATTGCTTCACATTGAGTACACAAGTGATTTATACCACAGCTGTGAGCAAGCAGCTTCTATCTGGAGTCTGGTTGCATTCCTCATCAAAGACATTTTGAGAGATTAACTTCAAAGTATATATTTTATGACAGTCAAGAAAACGTACTTAGGTACTGTGTGTGTTGCATGCGTACATTTTACACGCCACATAGAATATCACAGTCCCCTGCAAAAATGTTCAGAATTCACTGTGATAAAGAAAGACAGACAGTATTATGCCAGCCAAATAGGAAATGTTAGCTTGTGAAGTCTGGTATTAGTTATGAATTCACTATACAACATAGCAACTGATTACACATGGTGAACATATAGTTACTGTAACTACCAAACAAATGCAATTGGTAGGTGTGGATGCTCTACCTGAGCTTTTGTTTCAGGTAGCAGGGTAGCACCGTAAACATACAACAATAGGTATATGATAATTAAGTACCCACAGATGCTCCTCAAGGTGAAGTTATTATTCCTATTATTATTATTATAGTTAGTAGGTTTGCATGGCTGCAGTCCAGGGTGTGTTGGCATCTCCCTTCAAAACTCACCACTCAGGGATTTTAATAGCTTAGTTCCAGGCGTAGTCATTTGAGGATCAGATGAGTTGCCTAGTTTATGATTCCTTAGGATTAAAGAAATATTTTCAAAGGTTTCTGGACTACTAATTTCCTGTACAGAACATGTCATATAATGGGAGCTTGTTTTTAATTAAGACATCTGTTATCAAAGCCATAGCCTTCACTTTAAACTTTCAAGCTGAGATAGGCTAAAAGATTCCCTCGGTGGAAGATTCAGTGTCTCCCCATGTGAGATATTGGTGGAGACGTGTTGTGTGAACCAAGCTCTTTGGAAAATAGGCCTCTTGTTGTCTGTTGTTGTCTTGTTGTTGTTCTAGAAGCTGCTACTTCCACTTTAAACCAAGGGGGCAAGGGACACATAACAGCAGGGATTTAATTACTGTGGACTACGGTACATTCATCTGTCACTGAGGATGCTCCAGGATATTATAGGCAACGAAGCATGCATTTTTGCGGGGAAGTGGGCTTTGTCTCGCTGGAGATCTTCAGGCAGAGGCTGGACAGCCATCTAAAGGGCCTCCTGCAACCTGGTGCCCTCTAGATGTGTTGGACTATAATGAGGACATCAGGTTGGGGAAGGCTGTTCTAGAATGTGAGAGACACTTTAGCTCTGGATTTCCTGCATCAAGCAGAGGGTTGGACTAGATGTCCTACGAGACCCCTTCTAGCTCTATGATATTTTTTATGTGGTCAATATCTCTGAAAACACAATGCTGCATAGTAAGTCGGTGGCAGAGATCTTCACTTCCAGCACAATTCTGTAAGCACAAAGGCATCCATTCCTCCCTCCCTCTAGGGGCCTGTTGCATTCTTTCCAGCACAGAGCTTATACAAATGAGCATCAGGTGCCTGGTTTGTCACCAGGTTAAGGTAGGTAGAGAATGCTGGTGATTCAGACTGATGACTTTCTCCACCCCTTCCTGCAGTCACAGACCCAGCCAGAGCTCCAGCCTCCCTAGGTGCCTGACAGCCTCACTTTCAGATTAAAGAGAGTCCTAGATTTCCTCTTAACCCACATCTCTTTGAAGCATATCCTAGTGTGGAAGTGGAAGGTAGAGTCACAGGTGAATCACAGATAATGAGCAGGTAATAGCTTCATGCAGGTTTCCTCCCTGAGCAGCGCAACATGTTGTGGCCTGCCAGCCAGCCAGCAATACACTTCTCTGGCTCAGGAGGACACAATCTGTGGGATACGGGCACTCAAGCTTAGGGGGCAGGCGGCTTTGCTCCACAGCGTTCTCCCTCCCCAAAGAGGAACTTGTCTCCAAAGTGCGCCAGACACATCCATCTTCCCTCGCCATCCACATTCCCTGAGGGCTACGGGGACATCAGCAGCATTAATAAGCTCCAGCACTTTGCTTTGCGCAGAATATCCGCTCCTTCCAAGTGGATGAATTCTTTTTAGTTAACCCACATGAGGATCTGTGGAACAATGTTATTATTGTGATTGCAACACATTACAAAAATGGTGATACCTGGCGTGGCACTTCCACAAGTCTCTTTTTCCCTCCCCCTTTCCCTGGCTTGGCACCTGGGAATGTGTCCACACTGCCCTATAGCTCTTCGTCAATTAATCTAAATATATCCATTAATAGAAATACAGTACAGTAATACTTTGGATTGCAAGTAACTTGGTTTGAGAGCGTTTTGCAAGACAAGCAAATTTTTAAATATTTATTTATTTTATTTTTTACTTGATATACAAGCGACGCCTTGCAATACAAGTACTGTAGTACGGCTTAAATTAAAAATCTCTGGACAAATTTTTTTGGGGGGGATTTTGTTTTGATATAAGAGTGTTTTGGATTACAAGCACATTTCCGGAATGAATTATGCTCTCAATCTAAGGCATGACTGTAGTTCTTTGAGATCACAATTTAGGGGAGAACATTTCTTGTTGAGCTCAGAGAAGAAGAATAAATTGTGCCAGTAGTTAGATCCATGGAAGGAAAAGAGGCCTTCAGGTTTTATTAAATTATTTTTATTGTAATTTAGATTCTTTTAAAGTCATGCTGGGAATTTGTTGAAAGGCAGGGTATAAACTCTTAAAACAAAACAAAACAAAAAATATGGAAAAAGCAGGATTTAATGGTGTTTGCGACGGTTATTATTATTTTTATCCCTGATAATAACTAGAAATGTGGTTTTAAAGAAATCAGTCATTTAGGGCACAATCCTGTGCATGTTTATTCAAAAGCAAGTCCCACTGTGTTCAATGGTACTTACTTGAAGGTAAGTACATCATCATCATCATCATCATCATCATCATCATCATCATCATCATCATCAGGCAATCACTCGTGACCATGACCGAGTAAGATTGTCTTCCAGGATAAAAGGAGGAAATTATAAAGAAGATTGTGTAGACTGTAGCGATGGGTCTGATGGGTAAGTGACTGTGGAGGCCAATTCTAGATCCACACAGCTTCCCACAGTGAGGACACAGGTTACCAGATGGAAGATGGTCCTGTAAAGGATTCATTTGATGTGCTTTTTGCTTAGCACGTTTCTCCCTTTCACCTTGCACTCGGGCTTCTTCAAAGTCCATGGATCCTTTGTGAAAGGCCAACCTCCATTTAGATCGTTCATGGGCCAGAGCTTCCCAGTTTTCGATGTTTATATTGCATTTTTTTTAGATTAGCCTTATGAACATCTTTAAACCTCTTATATTGACCACCGATATTCCGCTTTCCATCCTTGAGTTGGGAATAAAGTAACTGCTTTGGGAGACGGCAGTCAGGTATTCGAACAACATGACCGGTCCACTGAAGCTGGCGTTGAAGGATCATTTTTTCAACACTAGTAGTCTTTGCTTCTTCCAGTACACTGACATTTGTTTGCCTATCTTCCCAAGTAATTCGTAGGATTTTCTGGAGGCAACGTTGATGAAATCTTTCAAGGAGGTGGAAGGTGATGCCATCTATCCAGCTTGGCGGGACAATACTGGAAAATGTCGATCATTTTCTGTGGAGTTCCACTTTTTCTCTATCTTGGCAGCTATCTTTCTGTTACAGCTAACATCGACAGTGAAATCCAGCATCGTTTGAGCTCCGCAAGTGGTAAGTGTGCATAGCAGTCTTGGTAAGATTTTTCATTATTTATACCAATAGCAACAAGCAATAATAGAAATGAAAGGGGAGGAAAGCAGGATAAAGACCTAAATTTCACAGCTTTGGGTGGTACAAAGCTGTCAGGAACAAAAGGAGCTTCTGATCATCAAATTATGTCCCTCTTGTTAGTGTTGGTTATCAACACAGATCATCAGTCCTCCCCCCACCTTTTTTTATTTATTTTAAGCAGGGGGGCTTGTGCTTTTGTCATGGCCACCTTATAGTCATTTGTCTGGCGCAACAGTAACTCAGGGAACTGGGAAGAGATGTCACCAGTGAGATACCCACCTACCCAGCCCTAAAATTGCACCTTCAGCTGGTTCTGCTGTCGTTGTGCAGATCACAGTTCTCCCAGGAAATTAGCCCCAAGACATGCACCAGACCAATCTGGACCTCCCATCTCTGAAAGCCCCTAAGCTAGGGCTATGCTGGCTAGGCCTGACAGGAGTTGTAGGCCACAAAATCTGTAGGAACACAAGTTGCCTACCCCTACCCTAAGGCTTTGAACCAGAGCTAAAATAATCAATTAGGTTGTCAGTAACTCTTAATTATATCGCCCTATGTTTCTCTTGCACTTTCCATCTTTGCTAGATGTCATCACAGAAAGTGTCCTAGAAACACAGAGCTGGAAAGGAACCAAGACAACTTCTTGCCCAAACATTATCAAGGAAGGAGAATCCTGTACTTTTAAAGTTCTAAACAGCTCAGGACCCAGGTATCTAACAGACTGCCTCCTCCTACACAAACCTGCCCAATTGCTTTGTTCTTCATCTGAGGCCCTTCTTTGGGTCCCCACCTTCTGAACACCCTGTCCCCTTCTTTAAAAAAGAAAAGAAAGGAAAAATCTGGCCTGGAGCTTCAAGCATCTGAGTCCAGTTGCCATTTTAATTTCCCACAATGACCCTCAAATAGCATAAATCTGGGGCATTGTGGGAAATTAATATGGCAGCCCCTGGCCACCTGGCATTGCTTGGAACACTGCTGCTGCCTGCCACAGCTGGTGAATCGCTTTCAGCTCAAACTTCCTCAGCAGGTTGTTGTGAGGATAAAAGGGAGGGGGGACCAAGTAAACTGCCGCAAACTCCTCCTCCAAGGAAGGGCTGGTTAAAAATGTCATAAATAAATATGCTACACTCGTAGGTGGGGGGAGGGGGGAGGGAACTGCATGAGCTGCAACATTTAGAGGAAAAGACATACCCTTGTTTTACAATACAATATGAGCACAAGTTCCTAGAAAGGTAGGTCAGATGTCATACTTTGCCAAGGAATTCTTAAAATAAAAACTAACTTTCAAATATGCATTCCCCTACAACCCAGAAAGGACATTTTAACATTTAAATGTCTTGGATATGCATAATTCGTCACCCAACATTTTACTCTCCAAGCACCAAAATACTTTGAACACCCCAGCAAAGTGGCAAGATACAGTTCCCGTGTAAAACAGGCTGTGTTTTGTCTGTCAAAAAATAACATAGGAAGTTGCCTTGTACCATGGGAGACCAGTGGTCCATCGAAGCTCAGCATTGTCTGCACCAGCCTTCCCCAACCTGGTGCCCTCCAGAGGTCTTGGACTACAACTCCCAGTATTCCTGACCATTGGCCATGCTGGCTGGAGCTGATAGGAGTGGAAGTTCAGAACATCTGGAGGGCACCAGGTTGGAGAAAGCCAATCTATACTGACTGGCAGGAGCTTTCCAGAGTTTCAGGCAGGATTCCTAGTCCAACTCTACATGGAAATGCCAGGGATTGAACCTGGGACTTTCTGCATGCGAAGGATGTACTCTCTACCCCTGAACTTTAGATAGGCACAGATGGTAGGCCTGTATTGGCATCTTCAGATATTACGTTTTTAGGTGAACACCTACTATTTTGCTTTGGGGAATGGTCACCCTCTAGTTCCAAGATTCCCCTCCTGAATGACTAAAGTTTATTATTTTTTAAAAAGCTATATAATGATGATGATGATGCAGGTAATTGTGTTTGTCCAATAGAAACAACAAATATTACTAGAAGATGAACGTCTATTACATAATTGTGGGACTTATTTATTTATCTAGAAATCTATATCCTGCTTTATGCAAATACAAACCAGCAAAGGTGGCAGATAAAAATGAATATAAGAATAATAACAAGAGTCATAAACCGCAATTAAAGGCACTGTGCAGCAATATTATCTTTTTGTCTTTAACAGATTTTCTGTGGAAGAAGACGGAAGGAGAGGTGGGAAAATACAGGAGGGTTATGACTGGAAGGTGATGTCACCGTCTTGTAAAATTCTGTGAATTAGGTAAGGCGATGGTATGATAAAAGCCTTGTCTGGAAGCACCTCAGGACAGACTTCCTCTGACACCTAAGGGATAGTAACAAAGGTGCTGGGCGAACATGCCTAGGGAAAGAGTTCCACAATTTCAGTCCCACTATAAAGGCCCCCTTGTTGATAACTGCCTGCCTACCTAACCTCTGAATGTAGGAGCACTCAGATAAGGGCCTCTGGGGCAAGTTTGTGTGGGAGATGGCAATCCTTCAGAGATATTCTATATGGGAGAAACAATATGCTCTCTAATAACATTATCCAATTTGGGAGCATGTGCTCCAATAACTGCCGGCTTCGATATTTTCAAAAGCCATTGCTCTTTCATCCCAAAATGCCCTGCTGCAACCCGAGACCTCATTACAGCAGGTACGGCTTAACCAAGCTAAGACTGCGCAATGCCTCCACCATTCCATTTTAAGATTTTACAGATTGCAGACTGAAACTAGGGCTTTTCATCATGGGCAGCAATATATTTTCTCCATCCTCCCACATACTTAAAAAACAAAAAAACAAAACCGTAACATTATAGCCTGAAGAAGAATTCTGGGAAACTCATTAGTTTGTGGCTTTTCAGTTGGTCCTAATTGGTTTATTTATTTATTTATTTATTTATTTATTTATTATATTTATCAATCGCCCATCTGGCCGGTCGATGTACAATTAAATACAGTAAAACACAATAAAATATAATAATTAAAACAATATAAAAATTCTCATTAAAAACCTAACCCACCCCATATTCCCGCCTGAACAGCCATGTTTTTAATGCACGGCGGAAGCTCATCACGGAGGGGGCATGGCGAAGGTCACTAGGGAGGGAGTTCCATAATGTGGGGGCCGCCACAGAGAAGGCCCTCTTCCTAGTCCCCACCAGCCTGGCTGCTCTGGCTGATGGGATAAGGAGAAGGCCGTCCGTGGCAGACCTTGTTGAGCGGCCTACTTGATATTGCTGGAGGCGCTCCTTGAGATAAGCTGGGCCGGAGCCGTGTAGGGTTTTAAAGGTCAAAACCAACACCTTGAATTCAGCTCGGCAAGCAACTGGTAGCCAGTGCAACTCATTAAGCACTGGCGTGATGCGATCACGCCGGCGGCCGCCCTTAATCAGGCGAGCCGCCGCGTTCTGTACCAGCTGAAGCTTCCGGACCGTCTTCAAGGGTAACCCCACGTAGAGCGCATTACAGTAGTCTAGGCGAGAGGAGACCAAGGCATGAACCACTGATGGGAGCAGGTGATTAGGAAGGTAGGGGCGCAGCTGCCGTATCAGATGGAGTTGATACAGCGCCGCCCGGCTCACAGCTGCCACCTGAGCCTCCATGGACAGCTGGGAGTCTAGAATGACCCCCAAGCTGCGGACCTGGTCCTTCAGGGGTAGATGTACCCCATTCAGCACCAGGTCAACATCCCCTAACCTTCCCTTGTCCCCCACCAGAAGTACCTCGGTCTTGTCGGGGTTCAGTTTCAGCATGTTCCTTCCCATCCAGCCAGCCACTGACTCCAGGCACTTGGACAGGGTCTCAACGGCCAACCTCGGTGAGGACTTAAAACAGAGGTAGAGCTGCGTGTCATCCGCATACTGATGACACTGCACCCCAAACCTCCTGATGATAGCTCCCAGCGGCTTGAGGTAGATGTTGAATAACATCGGGGAGAGGATGGAACCCTGCGGCACTCCACAAGTGAGCAGCCGAGGGTCCGAAGCCTCCTCCCCGAGAACTACCCTCTGATACCTTCCAGAGAGGAAGGACCGGAACCACTGCAATACAGTGCCTCCCAAGCCCAACCCCTCCAGACGGTCCAGGAGGATACCGTGGTCAACGGTATCAAAAGCCGCTGAGAGATCGAGGAGGACTAGAAAGGAGCATTCGCCCCTATCCAAAGCCCTCCTCATATCATCCACCAAGGCGACCAAGGCCGTCTCCGTCCCATGTCCAGACCTGAAGCCCGACTGGCACGGATCCAAATAATCGGCTTCATCCAAGTGTGCCTTCAACTGAGCACCCACCACCCGCTCGATCACCTTGCCCAGAAATGGTAAATTGGAGACTGGGCGAAAGTTGTTTAAATCCTGGGGATCCAAGGAGGGCTTCTTTAGAAGCGGTCTTATTACTGCCTCCTTGAGGGCTGATGGCATCACTCCATCCTCGAGGGAGGCATTCACCACCGCCTTGATCCCCTCATCCAGTCTCTCCCTGCAGCTCATTATGAGCCAGGGCGGGCAAGGGTCAAGCAAGCAGGTGGTCGGCCTCACAGATGAAAGCACCTTGTCCACTTCATCAGAAGGAAGAAGCCGAAACCGATCCCACAAAACCGGTCTGCCATTGGCCTCCTCCCGCTCACTCCCTGTATCCATGACGTACGATATCCCACTCCTAATCCGATCGATTTTATCTGCGAAGTGCTTCGCTAAAGCCTCACAGGAGGCTTTTGACTGTTCCAGTGGGTCCGGAGCGACTGGACCGACCAGACTCCGGACCACTTGGAACAGCCTCCTGGCTGAAGGTCCCGAAGATTTCTCACCTTCCAACTGAAGGTGAGAAACCTGGGCTTACTTACCACCTTGCTAGCCCCTCTACTATCCTGCCAGCCGCCTTACCGTCTTGTCAGCCTTTTGCTTTGGCTGATGCTGTTGTTGGCAAGATTGGGGCTCCTTTCCTGAGAGAAGTTCCACTGCCGTCAAGAGGAGCGAAACTCCCCCCAGGCCTGACTGATTAGGAACACTACCTGGGTTTTGACTCTCATCAGGCCTTCATCTGCTGGCCTGGAGCGGGGTGGCAACAACCCCGAAGGGGGTTGCCCATTTGGGGGAAGCCACTTCAGGGGGGATGCATGGGCCACCCCCCTAACATTGTTGTCTATTTTGTTTGCTCAGAGCCCTTGGTGGTGGTGGTGATTGTTTTTCCCTTCCTAGGGCCTGAGGATGTGCCTTGGAGGGCAGATATGAGGCCAAGTGGGGGGTTCTGTGGGCCCCCCGATTAGTGTAGTGACGGGTAGAGGGAGATATGGCATTGGGAGGAGGACTAGCCAGGCAAGGGGAACACAGCCCAGACACTTAATGGTCGTGCTGTGTTCCGGTCCTCCTCGCACCTGCAGGTTTGGTGGTGCCCTATCAGCCTGCCCTCAGGTCTCCGGATACTGCTTCGTAATGCCAGATCGGTCCAAAATAAGTCCTCCCTCATCCATGATCTAATAGTGGATGAGGTGGGCAATCTGGCATGTATTACTGAGACCTGGGTGGGTGAACAGGGAAGAGTGAGTCTCTCCCAGCTCGGCCTGCTGGGGTTCTTGGTGCAGCATCAGGGTAGACTTGAGAGCTGGGGCGGGGGGTTGCCGTGGTCTATAGGAATTCTATCTCTCTCTCCAGGCCCCCTGTGTGTCTGACTACTGGTCTGGAGTGTTTGCATCTTGTGTTGGGCCAGCAGAACAGATTGGAGATTCTGTTGGTGTACCACCCACCCTGCTGCTCAACGGACTCCCTATCTGAGCTGATGGAGGTGGTTTCAGTTGTGATGCTGAGATCTCCCAGGCTGTTGGTCCTGGGGGACTTTAACATCCATGCTGAGGGCAGCTTATCTGGGCAGCTCAGGATTTCATGGACTCCATGACGACCATGGGATTGTCCTAACATGTCATTGGCCCAACACATGTAGCAGGGACTTTGATTCAAATCCCTGTTGAGATTTAGACTAACAGCAACTCTTCCCCTCTGCAAGGGTGGGGGACCTATTAAAATGGTCCACCCCTGGAGGCTAATGGATCCAAATGGCTTCCAGAGGGCCCTTGGGGGGAGTTCCAGCTGATATGGCTGGCAGTCCTGTAAAATCCCTGGTCAATCTCTGGAATACAGAGATGATCTGGGCAGTTGACATGATCGCTCCTGAGCACCCTCCCTATAGTAGAACTCGTATGGCTCTGTGGTATACCCTGGAGCTGAGAGCAATGAAACAAAACAGGATATGGCTTGAGTACAGATGGGGGGAAACTCCTAGCAGATGCAATGGAGCCCTTGTATGTGCCTATAGTCAAGTATATCTAGGCTGGCAAAGAAACCAAATCTTACTGCCTCTATCCAATTGTCTCTTTGCTGCCTAGCAGAGCTCTTTAGGGTCGTCTGGGGCCTATTATATGCTGTCCCCAATCATAGACCCAATCATAGACCCATCTGAGGCCCACTGTAGGCTTTTCTTAGGAATTTGCTAGGCATTTCCAGGAAAAAATATCTTGCATCTGCCGGGACTCCAATGGTATAGCAGTTGAATCAGGCAAGGTACCCAGAGCACAGCCTGGTTCAGTTTTCTTGGATGAGTTTCAGTTGGTACAGCTCAAGGATGTTGACAAGGTGCTTGGACAGGTTTGTGCAACCACATCTGTACTGGATCTTTGCCCCACTTGGCTCATAAAAACTAGCAGGGAGGGAACAGCTGGCTGGGCCAGAGAGGTGATCAATGCCTCCTTGCAAGAGGGAGTGGTCCTATGCCACCTGAAACAGGCAGTGGTGAGGCCACTCCTGAAGAAACCCTCTCTGGATCCAGAAGATCTTAACTTTAGGCCGGTGGCAAATGTTCCTTTCCTGGGCAAGGTCCTTGAGCAGGTGGTGGCCAACCAGCTCAAGGTGCTCCTGGATGAGACTGATTATCTGGATCCATTTCAGTTGGGGTACAGGCCTGATTTTGGCATGGAAACAGCTTTGGTCACCCTGTATGATTACCTATGTCAGGAGAGAGACAGGGGGAGTGTGACCCTGGTGATACTCCTGGATCTCTCGGCAGCTTTCAATACCATCGACAATGGTATCCTTCTGGAGTGGCTGTCTGAGTTAGCGATGGGTTCTTACCTGGTCCGCACCCCCGACTCGATTCTCCGTGGGGGCGGCCGACCCGACCCGATTTTCCGAGCGGCGCGGAGAGGTTTTCCACGCTGCTCGATCGAACTTCCCCGGTCCCATTCGTCACTTCCGGGACCGGAACTGATGCAACGGAACCCTGCGCAGGCGCAGAACGCGCCACAGGGGTCCAGCGCGCCTGTGCAGGGTTCCGTCGCATCATTTCCGGTCACGGAAGTGACGCGACGGGACGGAACGGGCCGCTCTGAAGACAAGGTAAGGCCTCATGCGGGCGTGAGCAGGGCCGATCTCGGCCCCGTTCTGCCCGCGCAAGGCTCGATGTTACAAGCCTAGTCTGAGTTGGGAGTAGGGGGTACTGCATTGTAGTGGATCTGCTCCTACTTGGATGGCAGGCTGCAGAAGTTGGTGCCTGGGGAATACTGCTCAGCCCTGTGGACTCTCTAGTATGGGGTTCCTCAGGGGTCGTTCTTATCCCCCATGCTATTTAACATTTACATGAAACCACTGAGTGGGGTCATCCAGAGTTTTGGAGTGCGCTGCCATTAGTACACTGATGACTCGCAGCTCTATTTCTCCTTTTCTTCTCCAGCAGGTGAGGCTATGGATGTGCTGAACCGGTGCCTGGCTGCGACAATGGACTGGATGAGGGCTAACAAACTGAAGCTCAATCCAGACAAGACTGAGATGCTGTTAGTGGGTGGTTCCTCTGACCAGATAGAGGGTGCTCAACCTGTTCTGGAGGGGGTTGCACTCCCCTTGAAGGAGCAGGTTCGTAGCTTGGGGGTCCTCCTTGAGCCATCTTTGTCACTTGAAGCTCAAGTGGCCTCAGTAGCACAGAGTGCCTTCTACCAGCTCCAGCTGGTAGCCCAACTATGCCTCTATCTGGATGGAGATAGTCTGGTTTCAGTAATCTACGCTCTAGTAATCTCTAAGAAAGACTGCTGCAATGCACGCTATGTGGGGCTGCCCTTGAAGACTGTTCAGAAGCTGCAGCTTGTGCAAAATGTGGCAGCCAGACTAATAACCAGGATAAGAAGGCCTGAACATATAACACCAGTTCTGGCCTGCTTGCATTGGCTGCCTATATGCTTCCAAGCCCACTTCAAGGTGCTGGTTTTAACCTATAAAGCCCTACACGGCTTGGGACCGCAATTCTTGACAGAATGCCTCTCCCAACCTGAGTCTACGCTCAACATCTACGCTCAACATCTGGGGCCCTCCTCTGACTGCCACCTCTGAGGGAGGCTTGGTTGGTGGTAACAAGGAGGAGGGTCTTCTCAGTGGCGGCCCCCCAATTATGGAATAAACTTCCCACTGAGGCCCGCTTGGCACCAACTCTACTATCCTTTTGGTGCCAGGTTAAGACTGCCCTCTATGCTGAGGCATTTAACATTTAACAGCTCAAAATAGCACATGGGGGGCGGGGGTTATGTCAGCTGCAAGCTTAGTTGTATTAACTTTTAGTTATTTAGCCATTTTAAATTCAGCTTTTAAATTTGGCTTTTAAAATTTTGTTATGGAATGTTATGATGTTTTTATTGTTATCTGCATTTTATAATTTATTTTATTGTTTTTTTATGAATTGTAAACTGCGCAGAGAGTTTCGGCTATGGGGCAGTATAGAAATAAAATGAAATAAAATAAATAAATAATAAATAAATAAATAAATAATATATAAAATGAAATGAAATAAATAAATAATATAGATATTTTGCTACTGTTACGGGGGTTGGGGGGGTCCCTAAAGGAAAAACATAGCTACCTGCATTTCTCTCTCCCTAAGATTTGTAAGTATACACCTGAAAATATGTGTGGCAAACAGGGGTTTGAGGACACTAGTATCACACAATTATGCTTGCCAGAGAGCCAGGATTAGCTGTGTCTCCCATTTAAGTGTAACCTTTGTGGCGGCGATTGGTTTGTTGCTGTGTAATGTGTGAAGAGGCCATTGGTATTAGCAAGCTACGCGCACAGTAAGAAAATAGGCATGGCTCCTGTTATACAAATATAGCTGGCGTAATGGATGGTGTTTCTGTGGGAGTGCTGTATTTTGCGCTCAGAGAGAAGAAGCCGAGGTAGCACACCAGTTGATCAGACAGGAGGCACAAGCCAAAGCAGCCATGCTGGCAGGGAATTATGGGAGTTGCATCCAACACATTTGGGGGCGCCAGGTTTGGGAAAGCTAAGCTAGAGCAGGGGTAGACAACCTGGGACCCTTTAGACACTGTGGACTACAGCTCCCAGAATCTCTGACCCATTGGCCATGGTGACTGGGGTTTATGGGAGTTTCAGTCCAAAACAGTTGGAGGGCACCAGATTGCCTACCTCAGACCTACAGTAAATTAGATGTGTGACATAAACCCCCTTTGAAATAGTGGGAATCACTTAGTGGTACTTTGGAATACCTTATTTCTTTTTGGATTGCACCCAAGGAATTATGCAATGTGTTCCTTGGGAGCTTGTTTTTTTCTTTGTCACACTGCACATGCAGTGTTTAACTTTTCTCACAGGCTTTCGGAATTCCGAGCCTTTCCTTTTCTCCCCTTGGGGGAAGCAATAAACTGACTCTTGGGGTTGGGTCTAAAATAATTAACCTGAGCACAGTTTAAGGTGTTACAAGGGAGAGCTGTTTAACCATGACCTGCTGCAGCCTCCCAGTGACCTCTGAAACCCACCAGGAATTCTTTGAAGTTAAATGGCTGTTTATAATAAACAGTCAATTGGTGGGAGGGTTATGGATGGGCTGGACTCGTATCAGCCACTTTTCCAGCTGGTCAGCTTGCTCCAATCTGGCCTCCGCAATTAAGTGACCCCAGGGCATCCTGGGATTTATTCTAGTTGTCACATCCCTTCTCCCCCCACCTCTCTGCGGTTGCTCAATTTAGCCATGAGAAGAGCACTGTGAGACTACCTTAGTTATTATTTACTCATTCATTGTGATTTATATCATGCTCTGTCCCAAAGGCTCCAGATACATAATGAGATATATTTAAACATAAGTCAACATTTAAAAATATGAAAAGAAACACAATTTAACTCCTCGCTGCTCAGTTCTAGCTACTGAACAACAGAGAGATCTGGGCTGCTTTTGGGCTTCCGAGTGTACAAAGACAGATTTTGCTTGGTAGGATTTTAAAAGGAATCTGTAAATCAAAACCGACAACTTGAATTATGTTAGTTAGCTTTTAGGCAGCTGAAGCAGCAGGAAGCACCATGTTTCTCGTGCTATTTGGTACCCCAAGTTATCCAAAGATAATTGATTTCAATAAGGAGAGACTTCTTTATCTCTCTAGAGTAAAGTCATCTGATGGGGCCTGTGGCTTTTCCACTCTCACGGATATGAATCAGAAGGAGCCCAACCTTTCTAGGCCCAGTGGGCACATTTGGAATTTTGAGAAGGTTTCATGGGCGCTCTCACAAAATAGCTGCCATGGGTGGGAGGGAGGCTTTCCCATTCATGCAATGTCTGCCATGGCCTGTCACAAAATATTCATTTTCTAGACAGCAAACTGATTTTATTTATTTATTTATTTATTATATTTATACCCCGCCTTTTTCCCTGCAAGGAACCCAAGGCAGCTTACATAATCCTCCTCTCCGTTTTATCCTCACAACAACAACCCTGTGAGGTAGGTTAGGCTGAGAGTCAGTGACTGGCCCAAAGTCACCCAGTGAATTTCACAGCAGAGTGGGGACTAGAACCCAGATCTCCCGAGTCCCAGTCCAACTCTCACCACTACGCTACACTGGCACTGATGAGACCAAAATAAAAATACCTAAAAACCAATAATCTAAGTACAAGGCAGAGGAGAGGGCTGAGCTCCAAAACACAAAACCACACTTTTGAATCCAAATAAAAATGGCACGGGAGGGTAGCATTCTGTTTGGTGCAGGGTACCAAGAGAAGGGTCTGTTTGACACATTAGTGCCCATCGGCACCATATTGGAGGCCCCAGCATTGAACTGTTAGGATTGCTAAGCCCATCCCCTAGTAGTGTAGTGGAATGTGGAATGCAGCTCCGAGACCCTTTTCAGAGCAGGAGTGGTGCTGTAATCTGCCAGGGTAATTAGTGGATCCTCTTTTCTCTGGCAAGTGAATGAGGTGATAGATGAGGCCTTCAGGTTTTATTATTATTTGTGTCAAATTAGCATAGAGTACGAGTGGGTAGAAGGTAGATCTCCAGATGTTTTGGACTTCAACTCCCAGCATTCCTGACCATTGGGCATGCTGGCTGGGGCATGCTGGGAGTTGTAGGCCAAAAACATCTGGGGACCCAAGGTTGGAGAACACTGGACTAGACACTTGTTTCCTTTTCTTTGATGGGGTTCCGACTTCATGCTACCATTTGAAATGGTAACACTTCTTTGCAAGATTGTTTGCATTTCTAATTAAAATCTAAAGGCTGCATTTCAGCTGGTTGAAGACCATTTGTTAAAGCTCAAGGTGTTTTACAAATTGAGTCTACAGAGTCAAAAGTAAGCACTGCTATGTTTAAGGGAGTTTACTCCCAGGTCTTGTGATTGCAGTCATACTGATCCTGACAAATTGGGTATTATGCTGTGCACTGCTGCTGTGTGTGGATACACACACACACACACACACACACACACACTCATAAACTCCTGCACTTCAAAATGTTCCACTACACCATTGCTTGATCCTGAGAGTATTCTGTGCCTTTAAGAACTTAAGGGTGCAATCCTTTGCAAGTTTAGACAGAAAAAAAAGGCCTACAACTCCCTGCATGCCCCAGCCAACGTAGCTGGTTGGGGCATGCTGGGAGTTATAGACCTTTTTTTCTGTCTAAACTTGCATAGGATTGTACCTCAAGAGTCCTATACACACTCACCTGGGAGTAAGCCCCATTGAGCAGAGTAAGCATGCATAAGATTTGAGTAAGCATGCATAAGATTGGGCTGCACAAGACTGAGATTTTGTGCAGCCTGATCCTATGTATATTGATCCCTGCTATGCTCAGTAGGGCCTAAGGCTGCATTCCTCATATACACACTTACCTGGGAGTAAACCTACTATGCACACTTACCTGGGAGTAAACACAGTGGGACTTTCTGCATAGGATTGCACTATACATCAGTAGTTGAGCTTTTCTGAAGGTAGCAGCTTGATTGTAGGATGCTCAGGCCCCTAGAGAATTAAGCTAAGCTGTTTGATGGGCTCCTGAACTGATGAGTGATTGGCCTTTCTGGGGGGCAGGAGGGAACCCTAGTCCTATTCAATGATGCCCAGTCTTGCTTCAAAATACAGTTTTTGAAAACATTTGATTATTCACAGATAGCCCAATGTAATCTGTAGGGAGGGGGGAAGTTACAAAACTCTATATTAACACATCCAAAAGAGAGCCTGGCTACAATCCAGGATAAATGTCTATCTTCCCATAATCATCCATCTCCTGCAGGGGAGGGGGGGATGCAGTCTCTCTGGCACAGTGATTTATATATTGCCCCACCCTCCAACAGTTGGGGTGAACTAAGGCCTTGTGGTGCATTGTAATATCGAGTCTGGGGTTGCCAAACTGTAAATTCTTTTGGGCAGATTCTTCTTATCAGGAGGATCACTGTAAGGATGGGAATAGTATGACATCATGGTTTAAAAAAAAAAAAATGCAGCCAGGATCTCCCAAATGGAAATGTTGTATAAGCCTTTGGCAGAGTTTAAAAGGCTGCCTGCCCTGTAGACCGTGCCAGATACTCTTAGATCTCAGATACACCTGTGAAAGGTTTGCAGGTGCATGGAGTGGGTGGGGTGCTTGCACAACACCTGTCTACAACATGCCTGCTACTGGGAACACCAGAGTTTCAGGAGTGCAGATTACAACATTCAGTAATAAGAGCAACACAGCCTTGGGGAGATTGGATAACCGAGCATTCAGTGTCCTCCCCCATAGGCCTGGAGGATGGTCCAAGTCTCTACAGCAGGATGTCTTGTCTCTCAGTAATATTCCTTCCCCTTGCCGAAATTAATTTAATTAATGCAGATGTGAGATTATTTAGCGGTAAGGATGCATCTATAGTAGCCCTTTACTGTTGACATCCTGCTGGAAGAAACAGTTGCAATTTAGCATTAAATCTGTTTACCACAGCAATTTGTTCTGAGGATCTCAAGCAACACCAGTCCAAGTTTTTATTATTATTATTTAGTAGTAGTAGTAGCAGTAGTAGTAGTAGTAGTAGTGGCTCTGAACAAATTAACACTTTTCTGTGTCCCCTCCCTCTTGTGTCTTCTTGTACATTGAGCAGCATAACAATAGTATGAGTTGGCTGGGGGACACTATTTTCTTATTTTCATGTTTAATTTTTTTATTTATTGTGGAGAAAAATCCCAGCCAAGTACCCCCGCCCCCGGCACGGCCATCAAGGCTTCTGCCTAGGGCAGAAGCAGCTCAGCTCCTAGCAATCATTTGCATCCACCTTCATGTACATTTACCTCAATGGGATCCATCTGCATATCCCCACAGCGACTTCCCCGGTCAGCCACAATGAGCTGTGAAGCACCCTTGAGCACCAAGAGGGGCACCAAGATACCTAGTAGTCTCAAAGAGCTGCCAAGTACTGTTAAGCACCCAGGGGAAGCCCAAAGAATCAACAGGGAGTGTTGGGACATGTAACACAACAACAGCTGTGCCACAAGTGTTTTCATTTGGAAAGGTACAGGGTGGCTAGAATTAACAATCTTGTTTAGTCTGAAACTGCTATTCTCTTCTCATGGGAAAAGTGGGCTGGTAAGAAATATGAGCTGATCACATGGTTTGTACTTTCTGATGACGTAGTATGATTGTTAAGTTTCGATTCCTGTATCTGTGTAATAGAGAGAAGGATTGCTTTCTGTATGCATCTTCTTGTCTTCTCTCTGATGCTCTGAATGCTAGGGTGGACTTTGGCCACTGGACTATGCTATGCAATGTAGACTGTACTTAGGAAATTGTATTTACTCTGATATAGAATAAACAGGTAGGAAAACCCTGTGGTGGATTCTATGGCAATTCCTAATTACAGCTAAGCTGGAGCAAGCGGCAAGCTGGAGCAGAGGCTGTAACCCGAGACGCTTGGATTGTGCTGCGTGCAGGAGAGACAGTGAATCTCTGTGTGAGCTACATGGGCCAGTTTTCACACATGAGACAGAGGCTGTATCTTCTCATCACACGCTCTGCTGAATCCACGTAGGCAGATGGGCCTACAGGGTGGATTATGAGCCATCAAGGCTGGGGGGGATTTTATCAATCCTTAACAGGGTTATGCGCCCAGAAATATCGGATTACAAAATGACCTGTTGGACTGGTGCCGGAGATCGAACGGAGGAAAGTTCGAGGCAGGGTCGAGGGTCTGAGCCAGCGGCGGCGGCGGGACTTGTTTATCCAGCTGCTGTGTGTTCAACTACTCGGAGAAGCAGTGATTGATGGCAGAGAAGGCCATTAAAGCGGATGAATCTCCTGGACCTTCTTCAGCTGGTAAGCAAAGGGAAGAAGAGGGAGGTGAATCTGCGGAGGGCTCTGAAAGTGAAGCCGGGAGTTCTGGAGGGGGAAGGAGAAGCAGATTTCCCTGTTGCCAGAATGGCTGCACAAGCCCTGAATCCACAGATAGTTGAAAAACTGTCTGGAACGAATTACGTGATCTGGAGCTTCCAGATGCAGCATTATTTAACTCATGCGGGGCTCTGGAATGTTGTAACACAGGACGCTGTGGCAGTGGGTGCCCAAAATTATGATGAATGGAAGGAACGAGACGAGAAAGCGAAGGCAATTCTCTGCTTATCTGTTGAAAGTTCCCAGGTGCCATTCATTCAATTTTTGGAAACAGCAAAGGAGATCTGGGATACCCTACAAGGGACTTACCAGATGCGCACGGCAGGAAGTAGGATTATACTTGCGTGTAAGCTGTACAGGCTGAGCTTACAACCAGGTGGTTCTATGCCTGAGCATCTGAGTACTATTCGGGACATGTTTAACAGGCTGAGAGCACAAGGGATGCAAGTTGAGCACCTGCATCAAGTGTCTATTCTGTTATCCAGTCTGGATTCTTCATATGACACAATTGTGACATTGATGGAGGGGCAACCAGATCAGAATCTGACCATGGAATATGTGTCAGGAAAGCTTCTCTCCGAATGGGAGAAAAGACAAAGCAAGCATGCCGGACGTAAATCAACACACAGCGCGGCTGACTCAAGCGGCGGAAATGCTGGTGGGAACGGAGCCAAGCTGGTGGGGGTGACACAGGCAACAGCTTTGAAAGTCAGAAAATGCTTTAATTGCTGGTTCGACTTCACATCTTAAAAGACACTGTACTTTTAAGGGCAAGAAGGGCAAGAAAAAGGAAGTTACCAGTACACCTGAGGATACAATTAAAATGGGCAAAAGTTTGATTGCTCGGGTGGGTTTTTCCAACCAGGACATGTGGGTACTTGACAGTGGAGCTTCTCACCACATGGCAAGTTCCAGAGACATGTTTCAATCTCTGGATGATGGATATACAAATCAATTTGTGGAACTGGCTGATGGAAAAAGAATCCAGGTGACAGCTACAGGAACAATTGACTTTGCTTCTTTGGGTCAACAGAGAGCACTGCTTGTTCAAGAACTGGATACAAACCTGATAAGTATATCACAATTGGCTAATGATGGATATGAAATAAGTTTTTCTAACAGCAACTGTGTAATTTCACATGAAGGGGTGATCTGTGCAAAAGGTGATTTGCAGAATTCTCTGTATGTTATAAATCCGTTTGTAACACATGATGAGAAGGCAAAGTATGCAAATTTGAAACCACATGACAATTGTTTACATATTTTCCACAAACGTTTTGGACATGCCAACTACAGAAGCATAGAGAAAATGCCAGGTCTGTGTGAGGGTGTGACAATGAAACCTTGTTCAAAGTATGTGGAATGTGAAGTATGTAGTACTGCAAAGTCACACAGGTCTAACATTCAGAAACACAGTGATAGAGTGAGCACAAGAATCTTTGAGCTGGTACACTCTGATGTTGCTGGTCCATTTGACACTAGCTATGGGGGGAACAAATATTTTCTAACCCTAATTGATTATTATTCTAGTTTTGGATTCGTATATCTGCTGCAACATAAATCTCAGGTTCAAGAGAGATTTGAATCATTTGTTAAATGGGCAGGGAACAGATATAAACAATATCCAATAGGAGAATTACTCACTGATGGTGGGGGAGAGTACATGAGTACAAAGTTCAAGAAATTTTTGGAAAGCGAGGGTATAGGGCACAGAGTCACAGCCCCATACTCCCCATTTCAAAATGGCGTTGCTGAAAGACGTAACAGGACACTCCAGGACATGATGAGGGCCCAATTGACTGAGTCAAAGGTGGGAAACCGTTTCTGGGGGGATGCATTGTCAAATGCTAATTATCTGCTGAACAGGTTACCAAATTCCACAATTGGAAAAACTCCATATGAAATGTTTCATGGGAGGAAACCAAAGGTAGCACACGTGCGCATTTTTGGGTGTAAATGTTTTGTTCATGTACAGGCAAGAAACTTTGAATGTTTTCTGCTGGGGTATGATGCACAAACAAAAGGGTACAGGTTGTGGTCACCACATCACAATGTGATTTTTCACGAGCAAACAGATGATCAGAAACAGCTGGTGGAATTGCCAATGAATGCAATGTCTGAAACACAGCAAGATGCTTCTGGGACAGAACAGGCCACTGGGCAGATATCTGGGGAACAGGAGGGAGGTGAACAATCTCTGAGGCGTTCAACCCGAGAACGCAAAACACCTGTTAGATATCAGGATGAATTCCAAAGTGGGAAAACTGTTGTACATAAAGCTCTCAAAATAGCTTTAGAACCACAAAGTTTTGAGGAAATTCAAAGCTTGGAACCAAAAGTGAAGAATGATTGGTTTGAGGCCATGCAGGATGAAATCAATGCAATGCATGACAACAACACATGGAGTCTAGTATCTTTGCCTGTGGGGCGCAAGGCCATCACCTGTAAATGGGTGTACAAGGTGAAGACAAATCACCAGGGGCAGGTAGAGAGGTACAGGGCAAGACTCGTTGCCAGGGGGTTTGGACAAAAACATGGGGTAGATTTTGATTCCGTGTTTGCACCAACAACAAGGTATGCAACTGTCAGACTATTGTTGAAACTGGCAGCACAAAGAAAAATGATGGCATTTCATTTTGATGTAAAAACTGCATTTTTATATGGGGAATTACAAGAGGAACTCTACATGGTGCAACCACAAGGTTTTGTAGAAGATCCCAGTCTTGTATGTCGTCTGAACAAGTCCATATATGGGTTGAAGCAGGCAGCTCGATGCTGGACCCAAAAGCTAGACAGAGTTTTGATTAGTTTGGGGTTCAAACAAAGCAAGGCTGATCACTGTCTGTATACAAATTACACAGAACAGGGAAACTGGGTGTATTTGTTGATTTTTGTTGATGACATCCTACTGGTAACACAAACAGTGAGTCAAAAGGACAAAATTGCAAAAGAATTGCAAGCACACTTTGAACTGAAAGATCTGGGTTTGGTACAACACTATCTTGGAATGCAATTGTCTCAAGATGAGGAAGGTTCTTTCATGGTTGAACAAAGTGGGAAAATTCAGAAATTGCTGGAAATTCATGGATTGGAGAATTGTAACCCAGTTACCACTCCAATGACTCTTGAATATCAGAAACACACAGATAACACTGGATTTGATGATATTGGCAAAAATCAGAGTGTTATTGGAAGCCTGCTATACTTGGCAAATGTGAGTAGGCCAGACATCAGCAATGCTGTAAACATACTTAGCAGGAAAACGCAAAATCCTTCTAACTATGATTGGCTAGCTGTAAAACGAGTGTTAAGGTATTTAAAAGGTACCATGAATTGCAAACTGAAATTATCATCACACACAAATGGAGGTTTTTGTGTGTACACTGATGCTGATTGGGGATCTGCAACAGATAGAAAATCCACAAGTGGAACAGTTTTAATGTATGAAAACAGTCTTATTGACTGGTACACACGAAAACAGACTTGTGTGGCGATTTCTAGCGCAGAATCTGAGTTCATCAGTTTATCTCAAGCATGTAATGAGATAGAATGGTTCAAACAATTGTTTGCTGATATGCACATACCAGTAGACAAGGCTGTTACAATTTTTGAGGACAACCAAGCTTGCATTAGCATGGCTCAAAATGAAAAATGTAGGCCAAGAACCAAACACATTGATGTTCGTTACTCTCATGTAAAGGACTGTGTGCAAAAAGGGTGGGTAACACTCAAGTACTGTGCATCAGGGGATATGGTAGGCCTCATTGAGTAAATGTAAACAACATGTATCACAGGCTGTGGGGGGATGTTGGGACATGTAACACAACAACAGCTGTGCCACAAGTGTTTTCATTTGGAAAGGTACAGGGTGGCTAGAATTAACCATCTTGTTTAGTCTGAAACTGCTATTCTCTTCTCATGGGAAAAGTGGGCTGGTAAGAAATATGAGCTGATCACATGGTTTGTACTTTCTGATGACGTAGTATGATTGTTAAGTTTCGATTCCTGTATCTGTGTAATAGAGAGAAGGATTGCTTTCTGTATGCATCTTCTTGTCTTCTCTCTGATGCTCTGAATGCTAGGGTGGACTTTGGCCACTGGACTATGCTATGCAATGTAGACTGTACTTAGGAAATTGTATTTACTCTGATATAGAATAAACAGGTAGGAAAACCCTGTGGTGGATTCTATGGCAATTCCTAATTACAGCTAAGCTGGAGCAAGCGGCAAGCTGGAGCAGAGGCTGTAACCCGAGACTCTTGGATTGTGCTGCGTGCAGGAGAGACAGTGAATCTCTGTGTGAGCTACATGGGCCAGTTTTCACACATGAGACAGAGGCTGTATCTTCTCATCACACGCTCTGCTGAATCCACGTAGGCAGACGGGCCTACAGGGTGGATTATGAGCCATCAAGGCTGGGGGGGATTTTATCAATCCTTAACAGGGAGAACCAGTTTTCCGAGATAGCAAGAGGGGAGGGGAAAACAGGAAGGGCAGGGGGGGGAGCAAG
Source organism: Shinisaurus crocodilurus (assembly GCA_021292165.1). Classification (NCBI taxonomy): domain Eukaryota; kingdom Metazoa; phylum Chordata; class Lepidosauria; order Squamata; family Shinisauridae; genus Shinisaurus; species Shinisaurus crocodilurus. Next base: position 202,287,779 of record CM037877.1, read on the forward strand.
AGAGGAGGTAAAAGAGGGGGCACCCTGGCCGAAAAGGTTGTTGGTCGGTGGGCACAAGGCTGCACGGACGTCCAGAGCTTCGGTCCCGACTCAGAGATCCAACCCCGGGAAGCTCCTGGTGAATAAAGCTGAAAGCCTCTGATAGCTGGCAGGTCACGGCTGTCGAGGAACTAAGGTCATTCTGGTAACGCTTGCGCTGTACTGGCTCTGCTCAATCCAGGAACTGCGATTAGAGGCACGTGTACCTTGTTAGCACGTCTTGTTTGTTTTGATACGCCTCATTAAAATCTGTTTATCCATAAACAGTGTAGTAAATTCATTCATTCTCTGTTTCACCGTCAATCTTTGGTCGCAGCTTCCTTCTGAGTGCCGAAGAGCCCTCAGTAAGAAGGGTTTTCTCCACTCCTGTTAACCCTTTTGGTTCCGAACCCGTGTAACGGACCGGTTACAGTCTGTCACATTTATTTATTTTTTAAATTATATTTATACCCCGCCTTTTTTCCTGCAAGGAACCCAAGGCGGCTTACATAATCCTCCTCCTCCTCCCATTTTATCCTCACAACAACCCTGTGATGCATCAATGTAACTATCACACTATTGTCCTCCAGATTATTAGTTAATCTAGACCAGGGATGGGGAATGTATAGCTCTCCAGATGTTGGGCTGCAACTCCAAGCATCCCTCACCATTGGCTATACTGGCTAGGGCTGATGGGAACTTAATTCCAACAACATTCTGGAGGGCCGGATGTTCGCCATCTTTGATCTAGACAAAATATTGCCACCAGATTCACTAACATCAACCAGGATCCCCATTTCACCTAGAAGGGTGCCTGAAAAAGGGTTTAAATGAAAGGGGGGAAGGGGTAGGCACGCATTTTTTCTCTCCAAGATATTCCTCTAGTTGAGGTGAGGCAGACACCGCTGAAATGTTGGCACACCAGGCAGCTAAAGACAGAAACAGGAGGAGATGAGCATCCAGTAGCAACGGAAAAAGGAGAGAACTAAGTTCTCAGGATGAAAAAACTTTATTGAATAGAGGAGCCCTCTATTCAATAAAGTTTTTGCATCCTGAGAACTTAGTTCTCTCCTTTTTTCGTTACACCAGGCAGCTGCCCATTTTGCCTCGATGGCTGGTCCTGCCTTGAACTCAACAGGCCATGCCACGAACGCCAAGATCTGGAAGTGATTATGATTCTGTCTACCTGGACAGGCCACACTGATCAGACATAGCACATGATAAGGGAAGTGAGAAAGCAATGTAAATAAGGAAGAGTAATTACTAGAGTTGCGTGCATGAAGCTGAAACCCAAGGCTGCTTGCAAGGAGTTTCAGGTGACGGGTGCACAAGCTTCCTAGCTGAGCATCAGCTCTGCAGGGGAACTGAGCTGCTCTCTGGTTTGACCTTAGCAGCCTTATTCGACCCAACACTCTACTGGGACACCTGCAAATCTCCCAGCAGAATGAGAGAGAAGCTAACGGGGATCCCCATTTTGCCCTATCAGCCAAGGTATAGCTGGGTGTCATGCCCGATAAGCGGCCTCCCCTAATTTGGTGCCCTCCAAATGTTTTGGACGTCACTCCCACCAGTATGGCCCATGGTTGGGAATGCTGGAAGTCATAGTCTAAAACATCTGGAGGGCACCAGGTTGTGGAAGGTTGCCTATGAGTAGAAGTCTCTTCCCAGCCCATGCTAGACTTGGAAGTTGTTTGTATGTCTCCAGCCGCGTGCTGATGTGTGTGGGGCAGATAACTTGGCAGGGAGCCCAGCTGATTCCTGTCAGCCTGCCTCAGGCTGGTATTCACATGTGCTGGCTTCTGGGAAGTGGGCAGCATTTGTGCAAATGTGAGAAATGCAACTACTAGCCGCCACACACAGCTCTGCTAATGATACCGGAAGTGACTACAACGTGCAGGCGAAACAGAAGGCCAGTAGCTAACACCGGAGTTGCTGGGGCAAGGGAACAAGATCAGGGGTGTAGTGGAACCAGGGCTCACAGGGCCAAAGCACTGGGACTTTTTGATTGTTTAACAGGAACAATGGCATCATCTGTTGCTGCTGCCGCCACCGTCGCCACTCCCCCCCCCCGACTTCCCTGTTCCCTCTGAGCTTAGCTGCAATCCTCACAGTAGCTGGGAGTAAATGGATTTTCCCAGCAGCAATATATTGTTATAGGTCAACACAGCTGCCTGCATTTCTGAACTTTCCTTGGGGGCGTGGCTATGGGGAGCATCATGATGAGCACCTGCGCTTCAAAATGAATAAGATGCAATTGTGACGGGGTGGGGGTGGGGAGTCTGAGCACCCTGAGTATAATTGCAAAGTTTAATCTCATACAATAAATAAAGGCGGCCATGTTGGCCATAAGAAAAATGCCAAAATCCATATAGTGTAATACCTTTATTTGGCCAACTCAAAGATTACCCCCCAAATGTGCAAGCTTTTGAGATCTCCAGATCATAAAAGCTTGAACATTTTTGTGATCTGGCCAATAAAGGTATTACACTATATGGATTTTAGAGTTTAATCCGGCATTCTTTGCTTTTGCCAAGTGCTTCCAGCAAAGAGGTATAGGTAATAATAAAGGAGAAACTCTGCAGAGACATACAAGCTTGGTGCAGGCATTCACAAAGTGTGGGACTAGATGCATCGGGGAGGAGACTGGGGTTGTAGCCACTGGCCCTGCCAGCAATCCCCCACACGTTCAAGGTCCCATTTGCGTAGGGAATGATGTACGCATACCCAAACACATGTAGGCTCTCCATGTGCAATCCGTGCCATGCCCAAATGAATCCTTTCAGGCATTTAATGTGAGGAGAATGAACATTTGTGGGGTGTCGGGCTGACAGGCTCTGCTCCTGGTCAACGCGCTTTCATTAGGATATCTGAAGATATATCTCCCCCCACACACAGCTGTACATGCAAAGGACCCTGTCCACATGAGCAGACACCATGCCTTTGCATGACTCCTGGTCACATGGAGATCACGCCCCACACATACAGCTAAAGGACATGCAACAGTTGGGGTGGGCTTGGATGGAGACTTGCTCTGACACATTAATTATACCTGCACTGAATGCCCGGATAGGGCTATAATACAGAATCGACATATAAGGGATCTTATGTGTGTTCTGTTATATGCACATAAGACCCTTTGCCAATAGGACCTTGAACAAGAGGAGCAGGCGAGATCCTGATATCTCTCCCACCTGCCCCACCCAGCATTCATTTGTACCTTTCATGAATGTCATGAATGAACGTCTGCACAGTCTAATCTGATTAGCCGCGTTTTATAACCTCTCTCTGAAGGAGTGCAAATATTAACACCAGCCCAGAGTGTAAAAAAGCCAGAAGTAGGTGGAATGGAATCCCTGCTTTTGACTAGGCATGGAGGGACAATCCAAGGCAGAGGAAACCAGCAATAGGATTCGAGCCCTTTCCTTAAGACTTCAGTTCATTTAGTCCAGCTGTCCCCAACCTGATATGTTGGACTGGAATGATGGAAGTTGCAGTCCAGCACATCTGGCAGGCACCAGGTTGGGGAAGTCTGATTTACCCCGTTGTTGGTGGAATAAAGGAAAGAAATGACCTACTTTGGGACCTTTTGCCGTGCAAGCCCTAGAGCTGTGCCCTTGCTCGGCTTCCATGGAATTCTTTCAGCCTTGCTCAGAAGAAGCTAATCACCCTTAGCTTTTGTGTGATACTTTTGAGCAGCCCTTCCCCAACCAGGTGCCCTCCAGATGTGTTGGACTACAACTCCCAGAATCCCCCAGCCAGCATAGCTGGAGGATGCTAGGTTGGGAAAGGGCTGCTTTAGAGTGCTCAGAATGCTTGACACCGGTAGGGCATCATGTCGTCATCCCCCCTGTTGCAGATTGAGGGGCGGGGAGGGCAGCGATGTTGTCCGTGGTTTGCCTGCAGCCACCTTGTGAGTCAGTGGCTGCGGTGAGACTTGACTTCCTGGCTACAGTCTTAGCCACTACACTTTACCTGGTAGTGATTTGGACTGCACCCTCCACCCAGCCCCGGGCCAAGGTGTCTCGCCACCTGTGAGAACACATGCCAGCGCTGCCACCATCTTGTGCCCCTTCCTCCTTCCCGGGCCACTGTGCATCCCTTCCCCCCACTGCCGCCTCCTCACACCCCTTCCCAGTTGCTGGGCTTTCGCAAGAGCTTGGCCAGGTCTTGCAGGAGTTCAGCTGGCCAGGTCTAAGGGGAAGCGGCGGGGCATGTGACATGAGGGAAACAGGGCAGATGGCTGCTCTAGAAAGCCCCACCAGCCGCTTTCTCACTGTGGCAAATGTCACGGTGGGGGAGCAGCTGGTGGGACTCTCCAGAGCAGGGCTCTCCAACCTTGGGTCCCCAGGGCAGTTTGGTGCCCCAGGCGAAAAAATATTTAGCGCCCCCCCCCCCTCCAAAGCAGGAAAAAAAAAAAACCTGCGCCGCCACCACCAACCTACCTTCCCCCCCGCCCTGGCTGCATCGGCGTCGGCTGCTGCTGCTGCTGCTGCTGCCTCCTCCTCCTCCTCCTCCTGAAGCGACGCGACGGGACCCCCGCACTGTTTTTTGCCGGGGGAAACCATGGCAACAGGGCTGTTTAAGCCCTTCTGCCCTGGTTCCTCCCGCCAAAACAACGCGGGCGGGGCTCCGGAAGCGACGCGACGAAGGTAGGTGACGGGGGGGTGACGGGGGGGTGGTGATGGCGGTGGGAGGCGCAGCGGCAGCGAGCGGGTGGGCGGGGGGAGGCGCAGCGGCGAGCGAGCGAGCGGGTGGGCGGGGGGAGGCGCGGCGGCGGCAGGCAGGAGGGTGGGGAGGCGGAGGCCTGGCGGGGGCGGCGCAGCGGCAGCGAAGCGCAGCGTTTCCGCGCCCTCTTCAGCCGCGCGCCCTAGGCAACCGCCTAGTTGGTCTAGCAGTAGCGCCGGCCCTGTCCCCAGATGTTGCTGGTCTACAGCTCTCAGCATACCCAGCCAGCATGGCTAATGGCAAGGGATTCTGGGAGCTGTAGTCCAGCAACATCTGGGGAACCAAGGTTGGAGAGCCCTGCTCCAGAGCATATACTGGAGGAGGCAGCGAGCCCTCCTAGAGGGGGCAGGGGGAGAATGGCATAATTCTCCACTCTCCCTGCTAGGCCGCCTGATGTGGGTACCTCAGTTTGCCACACAATAGGGCTGGCCCTGCCAACCCCTTTTGAAAATGTCAGTGGGTGCTGGTTTAAGGAAAATGGAAGGCTTGTGAGCCTCTTGCAATATTATGAACCAAATGAGCCAGGGCACCCGGCTCCGAGGTTGTAAGCTCCATCACACCCTGTCCTGCTACTGCCCTTGCAATTCCCTTGCCATTCCAGTCCTGCTTCCTCCCACAACCCTGACAGACTTTCACCATGTTCTCCACCCTCTTCCTCTCTCCAAGGTGGTGACAAGGAACTGCAATCTTGATTTCCCATCAACTCTGTTCTTTCCACTGTAACTCATCCCTGCTTTTCCTCCTCCACTCCTTTTCCTTAATTCTCATGGTGTATATCACTTACAAATGCCTACTTAAGATGCAGCCAAGAAAACTGTAGCATTTGCTGAAGATGTGACTCTGCTACTTTGGGGCAAAATATTCCCCCTCTGATAGTACCTACCAGGGATTCTCAAACTGTGTCCTGCAAGGAAGCTCTCCAGAGTTTTGGAGAAAACACTTAGGGCCTTCCCAAGGGAAGTGATGCAAAACAAAGACTGATTAAACAGTGTGGGGCACAGCCCCATATCCTTTCCAGGATTACGGTTGGTAGATGCAAAGAAAAGAAAGGTGATACTTGCTTTGGGTGCCCACAAAATACTTGAAGGCTTCAGAGGGAGAGATACCAAGGCTATTATCCCCCTTGGGGATAAATCTCATTAAGCTGAGTGAGACATTTCCAAGTAAACACACATAGACCCAGTTCGCACAATCACCTTGTTTAAGCTGTGGTGTATGCCGGCATGTGCCAGTCACCATTTGCCTAATTACCCACTCAGGCATGGCTTGCCATGTCATCTGAATCTGGCTGGCATGGCTTGTTTGAGGGGGAAACAACTCTCAAATAATCCAACAGCAGGCCATGGTTATTTGAGGGTTGTTTCCCCTCAACCAAGCCATGCCGCCCAGGTTTGGATGACACGACAAGCCACACCTGGGCAGGTAATTAGGCAAATGGTGCCTGGCACATGCCAGCATGCACCATGGCTTAAACAAGTCACCATGGCTTGTTTAAGCTGTGGTGATTGTGTGAGCCAGGCCATTGTATCTGATTGGGCTACAAAGAACTCAGAAGCCTAACATAAGAAGAGCTATGCTGAATCAGCCCAAAGGTCCATCTAGTGCAGCATTCTGTTCACACAGTGGCCAATCAGCTGCCCACAGGAAGCCCAGAAGCAGGGTATGAGTGCAACAGCATGCTTCCGCTCATGTTCTCAGCGACTGGTGTACATAGGCATACTGCCTCTGATACTGGACGTGACATATTGCCATCTTGACTAGTAGCCATTGATAGCCTTATCCTCTATTATTTTGTCTTATCCCCTTTTAAAGCAGTCCAAGTTGGTGGCCATCACTACATCTTGCAGTAGTAAATTCCATAGTTTAACAATGTTGTTGCGGACCGAACCTGGTCCGTTGTGCAGGTTCGGCACTTTAAGGGTTAACTGGCACCAAAGTCTTGCCCTGTATGCGGCTGTCAAAACCTTTACTTTTAGCGGTGAGTGATATTGACAAGGAATCCCCTCAGAAACACAGGGAAGCCACAAGCTAGTCAGTTTCAAAACAGTTTAATGGAGCGGAACTAATAGACTACAGGAATTTCACAGTATAAACATAGCAGTCACTACTGATAGGAAGTATTCAATTTGCTTTCTAGGTAGGCTTTGCTGGAATGCAGAATATTACCTGACACCAGAGACCCTGACTCTGGATTCTAGCGTAGCGGTTTGCTTTGCCGATCGCCGGGCGCCCTGCCCGGGGTTGGAAGTTGCTTGGCCCTAGCTGGAGCTAGTGACCTGACCCATGCAAGCCTGCACCGTGTTCCCAACAACCCTTCGTTCTTTGGCACATATCTTTTCTTCCCTCCCTTGCCCCCTCCCCGCCCTTGATGATCAGGTGGGCTGGTCCCGCCCCGCGGGGTGGTGGTGCCTTTCGGGTGCTGACATCTCCTGGGTACTTTGGGGTACTTTGCAGCTCTTTGAGACTGCGCCCCCCCTCCGGAATGTTATGCGCTTCCTTGAGGGAAGTGTAAATGTGCCCCATTGAAGGTATGCAGATGTGGCAGATGTGGCTTATGTATAATGGTCTGCCCAGAATTGTGTCTCCTGTGCCCTGGGTGGGGATTATGCAGACAGAGGGGTGACAGCGGAAAGGGGGAAAACATGTCAAGGTTCAATATGTCAAGGTTCAGCAGTGTGCTCGGGCTTTCTCTCCACAAATGTGTTCTGTAGTGAAGAAGAACATTTATCTATCTTGAATCTTCCACCATTCAGCTTCATGAGATGACCCCACTGCCTAGTATTATGAGGAAGAAAAACTTTTCTCTGTCTACTTTCTCCATGCCATGCATCACCATACACCATCATGTTCTCCCTTACCTTTTTCATAAGCTAAACAGCCCCAAAGTTGTAACCTTTCCTCATAGTGGAGTTGCTCCAGCCCCTTGATCATTTTGGTTGCCTTTTTCTGCACCTTTCCCAATTCTACAATATCCTTTTTGAGGTATGGCAACCAGAACTGTACACAGCATTCCAAGTGTTGTTGCACCATACTGTACATTTGCATAAGGGCATTATGATATTGGCAGTTTTCTTTTCAAATTGTTTTCTAATGATCCCCAACATGGAATTAGCCTTTTTCACAGCAGGCACACACTAGCTTGACATTGGGCCCTTCGGTTAATCAGGGAGCTCTGTCCTGGTATTTATGCAAAATGCATTTACTGCTGTTGGGGCACATGCTAATGAATACAGTGTTGAAAACACGATCTTGTGTCACACACAAATGCAATTATGGGAGAAGTAGGAGGAGTTTGAAAGGTGATGTGTGCAGAGGAAATGGCCCTTTAAAGGGCAGAGATCATTAAAAAAACAAAAAAAAAAGCTGACAGCTCCTCCTGCCCCCTCACAAAAAGTCACGGAGAAGGGGATGGGAAGAGAGGAGGGGGGAGGCTGTGGCGCTGCTGCTGCTGCCCTCCCACCTCCCATGGGGGTGAAGCCAGTGGGATCAGTACCCCCATTCCCCTCCACCCAAAAGCAAATGCAGCCCCTCTCCAGTACTGACTTTCCCAAGAATAATCGACATTGAAATCAATGTGACTTACTTCTGAGTAGACATGCATTTCAGCTCATTTTCAGCTAGTTGTTCCTTGAGGCAAGGGGACAAAGGGGACATTCCAAGCCTTATTTTTTCAGAGGGGAGGGGAGGGGGGAACCAGCTTTGCATTTACCCTCCACCTCACTGGGAGAGAGAGAGAGAGAGAGAGAGAGAAGGGGGGCAGGGCGAGGGAGGTGGGAAAGCAACTAGGGATCTCCTTCTCAGAGTTGCTGCTGTTTTGCCAAAGACCAATAGGCCACTTCCTCTTCCCCACCACCCCACTGAAGACACTCCTCCTGGCCCCAGAACAGTATCCACACTGCTACATATACCGGGAAAAACCGCAACGTATAAAGAAGTTGTGATATAACTGGTCTGAAGAAAACTGGGATATATCATATAATGGTAGAAATACCGCGAGGAGGATGGTTAGGGGTGAGTGTTCACTTGTGTATTTCACCTAAGTATGGAGACAAAGCCAGGTAACAGCTGGATGCCATATTTTCAAAAATGGGGAATCAACCACTCTTTCTTTCTTTCTTTCTGCATCCCAAGAGCCCTAGGGACAGACCTAGGTGCAACCTGAAATCAACAGTCTAATCTGAAACTCATCCCACATTCCATTTTAAGAGTGTATCTAAGCTCAGACTCCATGGCTTCAACATCAGCCAGTCTTTTCCCTCCTCATCCCTCCCCCCACCGTCCCACTGTGTTGTGTTACTATCTGGCTAGCACCTTGGGGAGGAGAGCTTCCAACAAGTTGGAGTGGTTTTTTAAAAATTATTTCATAGATCTCATAGATCATAGAGTTGGAAGGAGCCTACAAGGCTATCGAGTCCAACCCCCTGCTCAACGCAGGAAACTAGAGGAGGGGTCTCCCATCCAAGTAATAACTTACTTATTATTACCCTGCTTAGCTTTCCACGCTCAGACAAGCTGAGCCAGTGTAAGCCACAGGCTTACTAGCACACTAGCACACTCTAGCCACAGTGCTAGAGCTTCCGGGAAGTTTGTGCTTTAGCACAGAAGTAGGCAACTTGTGGTGCTCTAGATGTCCTTGGACTACAATTCCCACAATCTCTGACCATTGGCTATGCTGGCTGGGGCTGATGGGAGTTGTGGTCCAAAACATCTGAAGGGCACCAGGTTGCACCTCCCATCCTTAAAATTATGTGCTGCTCTCAAAAAAGAGTTAACACCAGCAGTAACTCAGTGAAAAGTGTACATAAATAAATAGTCCTTGTATCTGTGATCCTTGCAGCTTTCTCTTCCTTTTCCTATCCCACATAGCTATGCCAAAGCAGGTATGGGTTACGGACGGAAAGCACATTCCCCACTAGATTCTGCTTTCTGGCATGCAGAATTTATTGCCTAGAAAGAGGAAGGAGTGATGGGGAAAATAAACAGAGCAGCTGTAACAACAGGAGGATCAAGGGCAGAGGAAGATTGCACAGATCTGACTTGCACCTCAAACGATACTAGGCAATCCTGTTGATGCAGCTCAAGCACTCCCCTTGACCCCCAGGAGCCTGCCTGCTGTATAACTGTGACAGTATAAGGAGACTTCATTTCCCTAGATTTGATGCTGAAGCCCACAGTATCTTCCTACAGAAATGCCTGGGACAGCATGGCATTGGAAACAGTGATCTCATTTTTAAACTAGATCTCTTCATCATCTTGTATGCAGAATACAGTAGTGGGGGAAGGAGAATGCCGAGGTCAAAGGCATCCAGATTAAATTCAGTGGAGCAAACCACTGTCTTATGACTACCCATATATGTCTGGTTTGTCTAGCCACAAAAGAATGTGACCACTCTGGAGTGGAGATGGCTTTCTTTTGCTGCAAACAACATCCTGTGTGCAAAATGAACATTTATGGCAAGCCACATGATATGCCAGAATCTAGCAGGAACGTTGCCAGTAAAAGTCCTATTGACTTTCTAATTCTACCACCACCGCCCCACACATACACAGAAATCTTAAATTAGATGCAATATTTCTTTTGCAGATTTATATCTAATATTGGAACATGCCATTCATGAATGTGCATCCAGGGCACATCTGCTCCCTCCCTTTGCATATGCCAATGCTTCCTGTTAGCCATTGTTTCCATGCAGTAAGGAAACAGCAAGTATGAGCTCAGCCAGTGGAGGCTCCAGGTTTTTAGGGGGTCCTTGGGGCAAACCCTCTCAATGCTCTCTCTCTCTCTCTCTCTCTCTCTCTCTCTCTCTCTCTCTCAGTGAACAAGTAGTGAACAAGTAGGCGGTGGCATCTGTTGCTGCTCCTTCTTACCACCACCATTGTCTGGGCCAGAGCAAGAGGCAGGTGAGCAAGCAGGTTGCAATAGTGAAGAGGAGGAGCAAGTCCAGGGACTCTTGTCAGTGGGCCCCTGTTGGATTGTGGGCCCTTGGCAGTTGCCCAACCATGCCTACCCTTGACGCCGGCCCTGAGCTGTGCAATGAGACATCCACATAGCCATAGTAATGTTATCATACTACCAAGATTGGGAGGTGGTGGTGGTGGTGGTGGTGGTGGTGAGGGTGGCATTTTTGTAGCTATCTGTTTTGTCATCATCTAGCTCTATCTTTTGGCTGATATTTGTTTGTGTGTGTATTTGTTTGTTTGAGATATCCCACCCCACCCCTACCCCTACCCCTCCGGCTCTTCAACTATCAGGACTCCCAAAGTGGTTTACATAAAACCAATACAAGCAATAACACCCGATAAAGCAGTAAAAATGGAAGAGTCAGAGCCAGCCTAAGACATTTTGCTGCCCGAGGCAAAGGACAAGATGGCATACAGAAACTGACTGGACTGGAAGTTGAATTTCACTTCAAGACCAGCAACAGGACACCATACCAGAGGTCTGCAGGGGAGTTTAAGGGGTGCAGGGCAAGCTGCCTGGCAGCCATACAGGAAGCTTTCCATCGGTCCTCCAATGGAAGGGAACGGCCAGGGGGTTGCTGCCACCACTGCCCCTATGCATACCCCTAGCATCTGCTGCCTGAGGCAGCCTTCTCACTCTTACCAATAGCAGAGCTGGCCCAGAAAAGAGTTCATCACTGTGGCAAAACAACATCGAAACCAAGATCTAAAAGGCCTGGGCAAATAAGAAGGGTTTCACTTGGCACTGAATAAAGGGGAGATTCGGTGGCAGGTGGACCTCCAAAATCAGGGAACTGCCACTTTTCTGGCCACCCCTTGCTTAAGCTTTCTATCACAACACTTCCAGCAGGACAAAGCAAAACAAAGAACTCTCTAAGATGGCCTTCCCCAACCTTTAGCCATGCTGGCTGGAGATAATGGGAGTTGTAGTCCAACACATCTGGAAGGCACCAGGTTGGGGAAGGCTGCTCTAAGGACTCCAGGTTTGGATCAGTTTCTACACTATTCAATACAGGGGACGGGACATTTCAACTTTGGGTGTCACATCAAGTAAGATGTCATCACTTATGCCTCCACTGTAAAAGATGGAACTCTGTAAATTGCATCTTTTTGTGGGCTAAATAGACCTCTGATGCGCAAATTGGCTACAACAAAAAACAGTTATTATGAGCCACTGTGAAGAATGAATCAAAGCCAACAAAGAGCAGGAATCCTACCCTGTTTTAGACCAAATGACTACATGAGCAGATTGTTTCACCACAGGGAAACCTGAAAGAGTAAGGAAGGATCTCAGTTTCAGATGGGCTGATAAGGGCACTTCTCTGATAAGAGATGAAAAGAGATGTTGTGGAGTTATCTTGCACACAGAGGAAAATAAAAAGCCATGCAACCTTGGTGAAACCATTCAAAAAGAAAACTGAAGTTTAGGACATAAAAGAGATCCTAATCTAAACATCTATGCTTAATTACAAAGCAGAGCAAATAGCTGCAAATAATGAACAACCAACCCATGGAACTCTCTGCCTCAGGTTATAATCAAGGCAAGGAGTTTATGAGATTCTTAGAAGGGTATGAATGAGATTAGCATCCTCATATTACTAGTTAGAATGGAAATTACAGAGGCTCTTGGTATTCAGGATTCAGGCCACTCTGTGAATGCCATCTGGGAGGCAAGAAGAGATGTTCCCCTTCTCATAATTAGGGTGGCTTGTGTCCTACTTTGCAGAGGACAGTTCTCTGTTTGAAGGCATCCTCTATTTCAGGGGTGGGTAACCTGTGGCCCCCCAGATGCTTTGGCCTACAACTTCCATCAGTCCTAGCCAGCATAGCCAATGATGAGGCATGAAGGGAGTTGTAGGCCAAAACATCTGGAGGGCAACAAGTTGCCCACCCCTGCTCTATTTGAAGGGCTATTCAGGCCAAGTCCAGCTTAAAGACAATGAACCAGGAGACGGGGGAGCAACAGGGGTCTTGAAGTTGCCCATCAAGTGTTAGCACCTGGACAGCAGACTGAGCAGGCACGCAGCTCACTTGGTCATAGTCTTCCCCACTATGGCGAGATGCAGTTCTATTTAAATTATAGGAATTATTTCTAAATTGGCAGTATATGCACATTTTATGTAAATCTCAGTCCACTTTTGGTGATGGATTCCCTCTTTTTTTCCTTTTTCCTTTTGGCAATGCATAAGCGGCCACCCTACATGGGATCCTAGTGCTAAACAATTATGGCCATTCTATGTGGGATCCTAGTCCTAAACAAATATAGCCACCCTACATGGGACCGTAGTCCTAAACGATTATGAGTTTTATTCAAGCATTGTACTTCCTCTGAAGCATTCTGCATGAAGTAATGTCAGAGACAGGATGCAAGGCTAGCTGGCTCTCTGGCTTCTCCAGCAATTTTTACATTTTCCTAAGAGAATGATTCAATATGCATAATTACTTTTCCAAAAGGTGCTTAGAACCAATAACCTGTCAGGCGTAAATTTGATAATACTCTTTACGGCCCACCTCTTCTGAGTGCACCCAGTTGCACATAAATCAGTTACCGTCACATCAAGGTACTTTTAGGAAAGGCTACATTTGGGTAGAGCTTTGAATTTGTTGGCTTGTTTCAGAGCACAGTCGACCTTGCACTCATTTTTTGTTTTATCCGGGAAGCAGAGGCCAGCTGTGTGCTTCTGGGAACCGACAAGTAGAGTATGGAGGGAATAGCCATCCCCTGCTGTTGTGTCCCCTCCACCCCCAAAGGTCCCATTACATAGTCACCAATTGCCCCGAAAATGGAAAATGCTTTCTGGACCTGGACCCTCAGGAAAACCCTTAAGCCATCAAGGCTTCTCACTTTGTCATGCAGAGTCCCTGAAGAATTCCTTTGCCACCCGCAACTGCAAGCTACTTAAAGGGGCCATGGGCAAAATTGCAGCTAAGCTTGAAGTTTTAGCTTAGCTGCAATTTTGCCCATGGCCCCTTTAAGATAGCTCTGCTTAGGCTCGAACAGCTGCAGTAAGCAGGGAGGGAACAGACGCTGCTAAGCTGGGAAGGCCAGGTGTGTGTGGGGGGGGGTGCGTGTGCGCACGCATGCTCTACCTGCTGCCTCTGCTGCACATTGCTGTGGGAAAGGGATTAGCTGGGTGAAAGCTTGGACCAACAGAAAGGTGAATGAGGGAATTTATCACATGATTCCTATCTTTATATTGCCAAATATTTTATTTCCTAACAGAGCTAACTCTGTGCCTCTAACAGGTGAGGTTACAGTGTCAGAAGGAAATGCAAGAAACTTCCCCTTCTCTCTGAAGCACCATGTTTGGGGGTGTGGGGTGGGTGGGTAAGCTTCACCTGCTGAATTTGTGCCAATCCTGACAATTTTAAAACAAAAAGAAAGCGATTGCCCTGCAAGCACTGACACACACACCCATGAAAAACACCAGATATCAAGGGTTTAAGTAAAGTAAAAACAATATTACAAAAGCCACTTATAAAATATTATAAAATAATATATAATATAATAATGTAATAATTACAATATATAAGATTTTGTGTGTTTCCTCTAATAACTTTTGTACTTGACCATGCTCTTTGGTTGCCTGGCCATACCCTTGGCCACACCCTCATGTTGCCTGGCCACACCCTCTTGATCACACCTTCATGTTGCTTAACCATACATCTTACAAATTCATTCACGTGTGTTTCCCTATTTTCATCTGTGAAATGTTGGAGGGTATGCCATTAGCTTTAACAGCTCAAAGTCATTGATAGACCTACCGGTATTCTTCAGGAATGTGTCTAATCAAACTAACCCCCCTTTAAAGCCATCTAGGCCAATGGCCATCACCACACCTTGTGGCAGCAAATATAATAAATTACGTGTTCCATGAAGAAGTACTTGACCCTTCACTTGGTTTTGCTCTCTTGCAAGTTGTCTAGTTTGAGAACAAAAATCCTCTTCCCCAAGAATTGACATGGTCATTCCAGTAAACTGCTTACACAAACTCAAGGGTTTAGCAGCTGGAATTTTGTTGGGGTGTGTGTTGATCTCCCCAACTTTTTGCCAGTTCTGTTGATGTGGGTATGGCTATCTTATCTCATATCCAGCAAAATATAATTCTTGCCATTATTGCTGATAACACATTTTTTATCTGCAGGTGCTGTTCTGCAGCCTACCTGAGCTCTGCAGTAATCCACTGTTGTCTGGAATGTGGAGAAGGAGAAGGAGGCTCTGGAGCTGAGGATCCAGACTAAAATACCCATCGAAATCTCTGATATATTTAGGACTTTTCCCATATGCAAAGTGTATTATTATCAGCAGCAGCAGCAGCAGCTGGTTTGTCTTCACAACTACTTTTGTGTCACTCTTATTCCCATTTTATCATACATAACTTTTACAGTGAGCATGACTTACTCAGTGAGTTTATGGCCAAGGAGAGAATCTGAATCCAGTTCTCTCAGGGATCAGGTCCAATGCTCTGACCTTCAGGACTATAACAGCTCATCCTGCATTTGGGCTTCTCAGAGGCTGACCACTGTGGGAAACAGGATGCAGGACTAGATAGGCCTTTGGTTTGATCCAGCAGGGCTCTCCTTATGTTCTTATGTATATGATTGTACTTAGTAGCACAGATCAAGTGTATTTAGAAACTCATTATTTTTCAGCACTGCCATCCAACGGGCAGGATACAGGGAATTTGATCCTGGAAATGCCACTGACCTGCTGGGTGACCTTGGGCAAGTCACTCTCCGTATATCAATTTCTCTCACCCTTTCCTGGAAGTTCTTCAAGGTCAGAGCTTATTCCTCAGTGTTACCCTGGTCTAGGCTGGAGCCTTTATACACGGAGTGGGCAACCAGTGGCCATCCAGATGTTTTGGCCTACAACTTCCATCAGCCCTAGCCAGCATAGCCAGTGGTGAGGGATCATGGGAGTTGTAGTCCAAAACATCTGAAGGGCCGCAAGTTGCCCACCCCTATCCACACCTTTCTCTAGTAATATATAACCATAACGATATCCATCACTTGGTTGGCACCTGATACTATTCAGAGATACGTTGCAGGCAATACACGACACAAAAGGTGTTGCCACGGCTTTCCATTACCCAGTTTGTGTGGTCACGAAGGGGAAATAATCCATGGTGGTTTATTCTGCTCCCCCACAACCTACATGCATGCACACCCGCATGTGTCCTGGTTGCGTGCTGGGCGGATTTGCATAACTACTCTTGGCAGTACGGCCTGTCATGGTGTGTGAACCCAGCCAGGTAGCTTGTTGCTGTGGGTAACAAGCCACCTAGAACCCTACAACAGCCCATGGGAACAAGCCGCCCTGGCAGGACACAACAAGCTGCACTGTGGAGGGTAATTATGCAAATCTCCCTGGCACACACGTGTGTGTGTGTGTCTGTGTGTGTGGTGAGAATAAGCCACCATGGCTTCTTTCTCCTCTGTGATCATACAAACCCAGTCACGGGGGCATTGGGTTAGGAATCGGATTCGGTATGCCTTTAACAACACTGTGGAAGTCATTGGCACCAGCCAGGATCAGAGCCCGAGAAAGACCCCGATGCGGGTATTTGTTACTGTATCAGATGGAGAGGCAGCACATTCCCTTGGTTTAATTGAAAGCTGGTGCTGTGGGTTTGGCTTAATCCGCCCTTCTCCTCCTTCATTAGATAACGTCTCTCGCTGAAACCACACTCTGCAAGCTCACAGCATTCCAATCTGCTGATCCCAAGTGGCAGCCCGCTGGGGCGGCTCTCTGCTGTGTGAGCAATACATGTGCTGATGGGGCAGAAACAATAGAGCCAGGCCCTTCTCGTGCTGCTTCCCAATCCCGGCCTCTCTCTCTCAGCTCTGCTGTGTTCGGGGCGTGTCCCCAAGCGAGGCACAAAGCAGGCAGGAGATGCTGCTAGCAGCACTTCAAAATACTGGGGAAATCTGACCCACCCAATGTGAGGAACATGACCTCTGCTGCTGGAAAAGCAGGTCACTGTGAGGAAACAGGGAGGAAAAAACAAGGGATGGCGGTGGCCCCTTTAAGAAAGAACAGGGACAACTTCTTTAGAAAACAGGATGGAGGGGTAGCAGGATGGGAAATGGTGACCATGAGGACAGGTCTCCAAGCGGCATATTGTGGGGGTTGGAAAGAATGTGTGAGGATGTGCTGAACTGGCACAATAGTACCTGAAAATGCATGTCCATATTGCAAAAAATGAGGCATCGATGGAAGGGAGTTGAGGTGCAAAGGGCAGTGCTTCTTTTGCAGGATCTTTATTTTAAGCAATGCTCCCTAGGCAGGAGTTAGCATGACATAATGAATATGATTTCCCTGCACTGTTTACGTCCCAGGAGGATCTCTACATATTTTGTGGGAAAGCCCTATGGAAGGGGGCATAGGATTGCATGGTCACATCCTCTGGAGTATCTGTGCATGTATCTAGATTATTTAGACCCATTCCAGTCTGGGTTTCGACCTGGTTACAGGACTGAATCAGCCTTGGTCGCCCTGATGGATGACCTTCATCAAGAGATGAACAGGGGGAGTGCAACCCTGTTAATTCTGCTCGATCTCTCATCGGCTTTCGATACCATTGACCATGGTATTCTCCTGGATCAACTCTGTGGGCTGGGCATTGGAGGCACTGTGTTACAGTGGTTCCGGTCTTACCTGTGGGGTCGATTTCAGAAAGTAACATTGGGTGACTATTCCTCGGCCCCTTGGCAACTGAGCTATGGGGTTCCACAGGGTACCATCTTGTCCCCAATGTTGTTTAACATCTATATGAAGCCACTGGGAGAAGTCATTAGGGGATTTGGAGCCAAGTGCCATCAGTATGCTGATGACACACAGCTCTATCTCCCTGTGACATCTTTATCAGGTGAGGCTGTGCACGCCCTGGATCAGTGCCTGAAGTCAGTGATGGGCTGGATGGGGGCCAATAAACTGAAGCTGAATCCTGGCAAGATGGAAACCCTGTGGGTGAGTGGTTCCCGAGTCTGGGAGATAGGGCCATTACCTGTTCTGGATGGGGTTGCACTCCCTTTGAAAGATCAGGTTTGTAGTCTGAGGGTACGCCTAGATCCATCATTGTTGCTGGAGTCCAAGTGACTGTGGCAGCTTGGAGTGCCTTTTACCAGCTTCAATGGGTTCACCAGCTACGGCCTGTCCTGAACAGGGATAGCTTGGCCACAGTGGTACAGGCACTAGTAACCTCATGACTGGATTACTGCACTGCACTCTATGTGGGGCTGCCCTTAAGGCTGCCCTGGAAGCTGGAGCTAGTGCAGAATGCAGCAGCTCGGCTGTTGTCTGGAGCTGTCCCTTTTCAGCATGCAACTCCTTTGCTGAAGGAACTGCACTGGCTGCCTATTAGCTGCCAGGCCAGGTTTAAGGTTTTCGTACTAGTGTATAAATTCCTAAACAACTTGGGACCAGGATTCTTGAGAGAGTGCCTTCTCCATTATCAACCTGCCCGGTCACTGAGGTCATTGGATGGCATGCTCCTGGTGGTTCAGTATGGACCTCTTGCCCATTTAGAGGCCACCTGGAGAAGAGCCTTCAGTGCGGCAGCTCCATTTCTCTGGAACTCCCTGCCTCTGGAGGTTATATTGTTTTTGGCTATTCCTGAGAACATCTTTATTTCAGGAAGCTTTCCTTGACTGACCAGCCATGGTTTTTATTGATTCTGTTTTAACGTATTGTTTTATTTTATTTTTTTATCTCTTTCCCCCCCCTTTTTATTGTTTACCACTCCAGAATCTGTTTAGATGTGGAACGGTATATAAATGTGGTAAATAAAAAAAATAAACAAAAATACATGAGGGGCTGTTTTGTGTAGCTTGGTGGGTAGAATCATAGAATGGTAGAGTTGGAAGGGGCCTACAAGGCCATCGAGTCCAGCCCTCCGCTCAATGCAGGAACCCAAGTCAAAGCATCCCCGACAGATGGCTGTCCAGCTGCACCTTGAATGCCTCCAGAGTGGGAGAGCCCACCACCTCCCTAGGTAGTTGGTTCCATTGGCGTATTGCTCTAACAGTCAGGAATTTTTTCCTGATGTCCAGGTGGAATCCTGTGTGCCTCCTCAGTCTGCTGTCCAGGTGCTGACTGTTGGAAGGGCAACTTCAAGGCTCTCCCTTCCTAGGGTTGCTCTTCCTTCTTAGGGTTACCTTTACACTGGATGGGACAGCCCTTCAAATAGAGGACAGCTTCAAACAGAGGACTGTCCTCTGTAAAGTAGGACACATGGCCACCCTAGAGAATATTGGGGGGCGGGGCAGGGGGCATTCTATCGTATGATCACTTGCTGTAAGCAGTGGGGCTGTGTATCCACTCCAGATTTTACTCTGAACTTTTAAGGAGCTATCCATGGTGCCAAAGCTATTTTGGGGGTCGGGTTCAGCACCTTGGATAGCTTGTTTAAAGTTCAAACTAAAATCCGGAGTGGATACACGGCCCCGCTGACATTGGAGCCACCAGCCTCCACTGGCTGTAAGAGACCCTGAATCTTTTTTAGAGAAAGACGTTCAATAAATGTAAACAACAACTAGAACTCTCATGTAAAGTCAGAATAGATGTTGTAAAGAGGCGTACTTACAGTTTTCTGCATGTGAGAATGTAAACTTGTGCTCAGGGTAGTTGCTGCTGGAATAACAAGGATCCCTGCCTCTTACACATCCAGCTTGTGTCTCAGTCACAGCAAAAGAGGCTGTGGGGTGGGGATGCACTGCACTCCAGGCCTTCTCTATCAGCCTAACCCCTCTTTATCTGACAGCGCCAATGATTGCTGTCTCCCAGGCAGATTGGATAAATGGGTTTATTTATCCTGTATTGAAAGATGGTGCTCTCCATGTCTGCCACTGTGTACTCATCAGCTGAGCATGTATGAAGAGGTCATAATGACACTTTAGTTTTGTCAGTCCCCTTTTCCGAATGTGAGTGACACGGGCAAAAATAAGAGAGACAAATCCCTGCACAAAATGGTTCACGAACTGATTTATACAGGCCTGTGGCTTACGCTGGCTCAGCTTGTCTGAGCGTGGAAAGCTAAGCAGGGTCAGGCCTGGTTATTACTTGGATGGGAGACCCCTCCTCTAGTTCCCTGCATTGAGCAGGGGGTTGGACTCGATAGCCTTGTAGGCTCCTTCCAACTCTATCAGATCTATGAAATCTATACAAAGTTATCAGGGGAGCAAAGGAGGGCAGGAGATGGGGTAAAAGGAAAAGAGAAGGTAAAAGTAACCTCCTCATGAATGTCACTGTTGGACATTTGTGCCTTCATCAGTTACATAGAGGGGGTTGGGAATGACATCTTGAAAGGAGATGGCCGCTGAAGATAAATTTCTCATGCAAACAAGCCTTAAAGCAGCCATCTCCAACCTGGCACCCTCCAGAGGTGTTGGACTGCAACTCCCATAATGTCAGCCAATGGCCTTGCTGACTGGGAATTATGGGAGTTGTGGTCCAACACATCTGGAGGCACCAGGTTGAGGAAGGCTGCCTTAAAGAGACTGATGGATGGATCTGCCTTGACAAAAAATCACACGGGGAGGCCTGCTCTTTTATCCCCATCAAGTGCCCCTTCCCACAATCCTCCTCTTTTTATCTACTGTTACTCAGGTCTGTTCATATTCGGCATGTATATGAGTGAATATACTTTTGGCTTCTTGAGAAACTAAGCTTCGTGTCTGTCTGTCTGTCTGTCTGTCTGCTGGGTTCTGAAGTTTCTAACTCACTTGGTATCATACATTTATTAATTCAGGCTTGGTTCATTACAAGGCACACTACAAGTTCAGACAGCATTACACCTTACAATGCAGGACAACATAACTCCAAAGCCCTGTTCAGACAACAATCACACATTCAGTGAATGTGTTGATGGGAGAGACGGGATTGCTCCCACTGGGCTCATCCTCAGGCTTCTCACCCTGCGATGCATTCAGCCAAAGCTCGGAACAGAGCCGACAAGTCTACAACAGTAGCTGGCTGGGGCATGCTGGGAATTGTAGGCCAAAACATCTGGGGACCCAAGGTTGGAGAACACTGGTCTACAAACTCTATAGGCGTGACTGGGGATCCTGGATTTTTCAGGACTCCCGGTCTTGCAGAGAAAGCTTGCCTACATGCATGTACAGCTTCTAGAGAGCATAGCTACTGACACATCAGCCAAAAAGCATCGCCCAGAAAGAGAAGAGGACACAGATTTGCATAAAATGTGCACATGCCAATTAATAAGTATAGATGCTAGCTAAGAAATACAGTAATACCTTGGATTGCAAGTAACTTGGTTTGAGAGCGTTCTGCAAGACAAGCAAATTTTTAAATATTTATTTATATTTTTTTGACTTGATATACAAGCGACGTCTTGCAATACAAGTACTGTAGTACAGCTTAAATTAAAAATCTCTGTACAACTTTTTTTGGGGGGATTTCGTTTTGATATAAGAGTGTTTTGGATTACAAGCATGTTTCTGGAACGAATTATGCTCTCAATCCAAGGCATGACTGTACTTAAAACTGTGACCCGGTGAGCTGTGTGCCTCCTCGGTCTGCTGTCCTGGTGCTGACTGTCAACAAGCAATTGCACCCTTTCTTATGGTCCTTTAACTTAAAACAGGAGTGGGGCTTGAAAGCCCGTCAAACAGAAGGCACTTTCCAATAGAGGGGTGTCCTTTGACATCCCTTCAAACAGAGAATGGTTTCTTTCAGTCCTTCAGATAAATATGAGGAGGGCACGAGCAGGGAGAGCAGGTGTGACCTGTCCCTTTCTCTCCACACATTCACCTGAACACATGGAACTGGGCTAAGTTTATTGTGCTACATGAAGTCACTCTCTTTCCCATGAACAACGCTATTTTGGTATGACGCGTTCATTAAAATGCATTCACTGCAGTACGAGATCACCCTTGGGGGTTTGAGGAGTATCTTGGAAAGGGACAGGCGTTGTTCTCTGAAGGCTTTGTGATCATTCACACTATTCTGTGTATGGAGCTGGCTGAGGACTGAGCCAACCCGAATTTAAGATGGCTGCATGCCAAAGTAATTGTGGGATGGCAGCTGAAGTCATCTGTCTGTGCACAGTTAAGTGGAAAATGTACACGTGTCCATTTGCACTGATGGCTGAACTGAGCATGTGATGGGACCGTCAGACAACCACATTACCTTGCTGCCGTCTTAAATAAGGATTAATGCAGCCCACGTGTGGACACATGCCCATCAGCCCTTAGAATCTAAAAGAAAGTTGTGAAGACCTTCCTGTGGAGCAGAGCTTCTTTCTCTCCCAGAGCCCTTCTGACTCTTGCCCTGACTTGTCTTCCTTGGCATCTCTCTTACAGCAGGGGTGCAGCAGAACATCAGGCCCAGAGGCCAGATCTCCCCCTCCCTGGGGTCCCAATCCAGGGTTTCCCAGAAGGCCATGCCCCCTTCTCCTGGCCCTACCCTGTTTCCCCCATCCTCCAATCATTTGGTGGTTTCCTGGCTTTTGTGTAGTTTCCCCCCCATTCTGAAAGGTTGAAATGCCGCTCCTCATGCCCAGTTACTAGCAGTAAGAGCTTCAAGCAAAGTTATGCTGGTGTTTTTGCCCCTGCTCCTTTTGCCCCACCTTTGCATGAGGCCACACCCCTTTTGCCTTTGGCCCCACCCACCACTAGAAGGAGGCCCCCAAAAACCTTTTCCAACATGGAATTTGGCCCTCGGGCTGAAAAAGATTCCCCACCCCTGTCTTACACCTACATTCCCCCTTCCAGCCTATGCCTACTTTGTTCTCTTGCCAAAATAATCTGGACATGCAAACATTTAAATGACAGTGAAGTATACAAATGAAGCACATTATTCAGACAGAATGATTTGCCAATGTAAACGGAGGCCAGAATTGAGTTTCCGTAGGGAAGAATCTGGATGTTTGAGGGCACGGAATACAATGCCAATTATTTTGTTAAGCTTCTCTGGCTGCTGTCCCTGTTTTGAGGAAGGAGGCCTAGAGACATGCCAACCATGCTTCTACAGGAAGGCTGAACAAGGGCCTGGTCTCTGATTCCCGTGGTAACACCCAACTACCACAGTGGCAGGTCCAAGACATGTTGCTGCCCCAAGCATCCGCACTGCATTTTCCAAGAGGGGCATCCCGGGATCCCCTGGCACAGAGGATATTGTGATGTAGGCCTCATATGGCTGTGCACGATTCAAAGGGTTTCTCCCTAGCTAGCATCTCCTGCAGCATGAGAAAGGAGCCAGTGGTGTTCCTGTTGGATAGGGTGGCCCTTGTGTCCCACTTGACAGAGGACAGTCCTCTATTTGCAGGGCTGTCAGAGAGCAGTTCTCGATTTGAAGGTGTCCTCTACTTGAAGGCATGTCCAGTCCAAGTCTGGTTTAAAGGTGAAGAACCATCAGAACAAAGAGCTGGGCCTTGAAGGCCTGTGGCTTATGCTGGCTCAGCTTGTCTGTGCGTGGAAAGCTAAGCAGGGTCAGGGCTCATTATTACTTGCTTGGATGGGAGACCCCTCCTCTAGTTTCCTGCACTGAGCGGGGGTTGGACTCGATAGCCTTGTAGGCTCCTTCCAACTCTATGATCCATGAAATCTATAAGTTGCCCATCAACTATTCACACCTGGATAGCAAACCGAGCAAGGGCACAGGACATCTGGTCACCGTCTTCCCCATCATGGGGAGATGCATTATATTTTTATTTAAATTGTTATAATAATTATTTCTAAATTTGCACCTATACATATTGATTTGCATAGGCAAATTCTACATCTTCATCTTTTGAAATTCTTCATCTTTGGAGATGCGTAAATGGCCATCCTACTCATGGATCACAAAAATATTGCTGCCCTAAGCAACCCCTCCTCTTCACTCCTGGGTTGATTATTCAGCCAAGCTGACCCTGCAAACCCAACCTTCAAATTCCTTCAGGGAAACAGTTCCCCTTCCCAATGTTCCTATTCCATGTGGGCCAGCTGGGTCTGGGTTTTCCCTATTGCCACCTCCTGTGTTATTTCCATTTCAAATGCACCAGCCCCACCACTAACATGCACACCCCCTCCACCACCACCTCCTCCTCTGGCAACAGGGAGATGGACGGACAGGGGGAACGCTGTGTGCGGCGCCGTTTCCCGAAGAAGGCAGGACGTTCTCTGCTTTATCAGCTCATTGCAGATTCACACAAAACATTTGAAAGGAGAGAAAGGTTTTTCCCAGCGGTGTCTTATCAGACTGCGGAGCCTGGGATGCTGCTTTGTTTCAGCTCATGTTCCAATTAAAGATGGAAATGACATTCAAGTGAACAATTGCTAATTCTCAGAAGATTATCTGCGCCTGACAGCTGCCCCAGTGCCTCCGTCTTGCTTCAGAACACACAGTTGGTGAGGCAGGCCTCTTACTCTCTCTGTTGGGCCAATCCCCGGCACAGTGAAGGCATGCTTTCCTAGCTTTTTTCATATTTGCTCATTCAGGGTGCTTACACACAAACAAGAGTTATAATCTCCTGGCCACTGGGAGCCTTACCCTCTGTGTCATCTGAGCAAACAATAATTCTGTCTGTACATTTCTTTTCCTCAACTCCCCTGAGGTCTAGAAACTTTTTATTTAATAAAAGCCAAAAGTTGAAAGTGTCAGGATTCTGACAAAGCCACCATACTCTATGGTTTCATGCTCCACCTCCTGCCTCTAATGACTGCAAAAAGGCAAGGATCCTGTGGCATGATCAACTAGCAGAGCCACCTGACTGAGCAAGCCCTTCTTATAGGACATACCTGAGGATATGAAGCCATGGAGTGCAGAGAGCAAGATCAGGAGCACAGCCTATGCATGTACAACTGAACAGGGACTATGCAATCACGGAGCCTGCATGTTCACGGGACTTTGACCTCCGTAGACTTATTTATGTATTTATTTATTCAATTTATTTATTCAATTTATATCCCACCTATATACAAATACCCTAGGCCAGTGATGGCGAACCTATGGGCACGCGTGCCAAGGTGGCACGTGTGGGACCGATTGCGACACGGCGAGCCATAGGGAGAGTCACCATGTGGGGCCGGGCTCGGCGTGACGCGGCGGGTTGGCCGGGCCGACGGGCTACCTGCTGCCCCCTTGCGCCCGCGATGGACCCGTCGCGCCTGTCGCGTCATGTCAGGCGCGGTATCCCGCGCTCTGGTTTTGGTGGGGGGAAACAGGGCAACAGGGCTTAAACAGCCCTGTTGCCCTGTCCCCCCCACCAAAACAGGCGCGAGTGGATCCAGGCCGCCGGACATTGACGCGACGGGTGGCACGGCGGGTCAGAGGCCGCGGTGGCGGTGGCTTGGAGGCGTGGAGGAGTTCCGCGCTGCTCGAAGAGCGATGGGTGTGGCGGCGGCAGCAGTAGTTCAGGTTCCGCTTCGGGGCGGCGACGGAGGCCAGGCTGGAGCCAGTGGCGCTGGGCGAGCCCGAGCAAATCCGCTGTGTGAGGGCGAGCTGGAGCTTCGTCGCGATCGTGCCCACCGGTGAGCGAGCCCGCCCAGCCATCCCCGTCCCAGCGGGCTTCATTTGGACCTTTTGCCCAGCGAGGCGGCAGCCGGTCGTCAGTCCTGGGAGACACCGGCCTCTCTTTGAGCTGCCAGCCGTGACTACAGTGGCAGCGTTTGGTGCCTGAACGGGGCGGGGGCTCGGGCTGGTTTCCCGCAGTTTGCCCCACCGAAGGCTGCGTTTGGGACCGGGGGCTCTCCCGCCCGCTCACCCGCCCCTGCTCTCCTCTCCCTCCACAGGCTGTTTGTCTCATTGAAACCCCTGTTTCAATGAAAAAAACTGTTTGTATCATTGTATCATTGAAAGCCCTGTTTATTTATTTCATTTATTATATTTATACCCCGCCTTTTTCCTGCCTTTTTTCCTGCACTATATGCAGGAATATAGTGGGGTTGCACTGGGCTTAGTGTTGATTCTACATGGGTATTCTACATGGCAGGAATATAGTGGTGGTGTCCCCTTTGTGGAATCCTTTCCGCATATAGGTCCACCAGTTGCCAAATATGATTATCCTTTCGGTGCCAGGCAAATGCATTTTTATTCTCCTACTAGGCTTTTAAATGTACTTTAATATATTTTTCTCATGCTGTTTATTTATTTTATTTATACCCTGCCTTTTTTCCTTCAAGGAACCCAAGGCAGCTTACATAATCCTCCTCTCCATTTTACCCTCACAACAACCCTGTGAGGTAGGTTAGGCTGTGAGGTAGGTTAGGTTAGGTAGGTTAGGCTGAGAGTCAGTGACTGACCCAAAGTTATTGTGTTTTTCTTTTAAGACAAAATATGTTAATTAGTTCAGACAACTGTATGAGTTGTTTTTACTAAACTAAAACCCCAGTATTCAGGTTTAATTGCAGTGTTGGCACTTTGAAATAAATAAGTTGGTTTTGTGTTGCAGTTTGGGCACTCGGGCTCAAAAAGGTTTGCCATCACTGCCCTAGGCGGCATACAAGATTATAACCAATTTACACCAAACAAATATACAATAAAAACATGACAAATGCCATTAAGCATAAAAACAAGATGAAAATTCCATTAAAATTCCATAAAAATTAATAACATTCCAAAAGTGTGATAAAACACTATGAAAGGAAGGCTTGCCCAAATAGTAAGGTCTTCAGTGCCTGCTTAAAAGCATTCAGAGAAGTCAGCAGACGCATTTCAACCTACAGCTGCCAGTCTCGCATTAGGCAGCTGCAACATATTGCCCTCAGTGGAACATAGGGGAGGAGGCGCTCCCTAAGGTACCTTGGACCTAGACCATGAAGGGCTTTAAATTTAAATTGTAGAGCTTTCGATGAATGCAATGAGCAGGGATGGGCAACTTCCAGCAGTCACACACACGCACCCCGCCACCACTGAATTTGCTGCTGCCACCACTGCCCCATTTGCCATCGCAGTGGTGGCAGCAAAAATAATGGTGATTTTGCTGGAAACAAGGCATGCAATGAGCACATACCTTGCTTCCAAGCAGAATCTGCTCCCAGGAGGCTTCTGGGAGCGCAATTCTGCTTGCATACAAGGTGCATGATCCCCATGTGATTTATTTCCCTGCAAATTCACCGTAATTTTTGCGGCTGTGGCGCCAAATTCAGTGGCCAGAGCAGCAGGAGTACATAGCAGGCGCAGCAAGAGTGGCCACGGGGTTGCA
The DNA here is from genome assembly GCA_021292165.1 of Shinisaurus crocodilurus. NCBI lineage: Eukaryota > Metazoa > Chordata > Lepidosauria > Squamata > Shinisauridae > Shinisaurus > Shinisaurus crocodilurus. The sequence continues at coordinate 202,314,631 of CM037877.1, forward strand.
TGAAGGCCATCCGTAGCCTACCCCTGCGGGACTGGCCCTACCATTAGGCAGAGTGAGGCAGCTGCCTCAGGCAGCAGATGTTGGGAGGTGGCTGCAAGTTGTTGGAGGAGAGCTTGTATGGCACACGCCCTGCCCTGCACTCCCTAAGCTAGCCTGATGCCCTCAGGTGTAGGGGAGGGAAGAACGGTTCAACTGCCAGCCCAGCTGGCTTTTGTACATGGAATGAGAGCGGGTGCCATCTTGTTCTTTGCCTCAGGCAGCAAAATGTCTTGGGCCAGCCCTCCACCCCTGACATAAGAGCTTAGAGGCAGGGCCAATAGGTATGATCCTGCTTCCACCATCCATGCATTCATATTTGCAGATGTGGGGTTTTATTTATTATTTATTTCTCTGGGGTTACCTTTCAGGGAGAAACCTGCCCAAAATGTGGCATGAACAGGACTACAGTATCCACTTAAAAGCTTACTGAATTATACCTACATCCAGTGTAGACACCTGCAGCCTTACACTGTGTATTTAAGCCTGGTATTATCAAACTTCTGCTTCCCTGGATTTCTAAGCAGATGAACAGGAGTCATAATACTGAGCTTAACATGTGGTTGAAGGCAGAGGACCATCTCCTCACAGGCACCACATCTGATAAGCTTTTAAGCAGCTATGGCTTGGATGTCTGTCATCCGGATCCACCCAGAGCAGCTGGTCTAGGCAGTCATACTCTCTGCACAGCGTACGCCCCGATCTATTCGTAGGTGTCAGAAGATGGTGGTAGCAACAGGTTCTGTCTGAAGTGGCTTAATTCATACAGGAATGCTCCTATGTAAATACAGGGAGTCTGGTGGTGGTTCCAACCGTGGGTGCACTGCAGTGTAAGGGCTTGTTTCAAACAGGGTTGGCCTTTGTTTGCTTTTGTTAAACCACTTCGAAATATTAGCACTAGGGTGGCCACGTACAAATTGCTAAAAAAAAAAAAGAGAAGAGAGGACATGCATCATCCACAAATAGGACCAATGATGGTGCTGATCTGCATAATATTTGCATATGCTAATTTGTATGTAGAGGTGCAAATTTAGACATAATAACAGTAACAATAATAATACAGTAATACCTTGGATTGAGAGCATAATTCGTTCTGGAAACGTGCTTGTAATCCCAAACACTCTTATATCAAAGCAAGTCTCTGGCAGGGTGAGCGGGGCCAATTTCGGCCCGCTACGCCCGCTCGAGGCGAGCGGTTACATCCCTACAAAAAAAAAAATTAAAAAATTTTGCTTGTCTTGCAAAACACTCTCAGACCAAGTTACTTGCAATCCAAGGTATTCCTGTAATTTAAATAGAAACACAGTACAACTCAGCATAGTGAGGAAGGCTGTGACCAGATTAGTGGCCTGTGTGCCTGCTGAGTCTGCTGTCCTGGTGCTGCTGATGAGCAACTTCAAGGCCCAGCTCTTCCTTCTGATGGTTCTTTGTCTGTATACCGGGCTTGGACTGGACAGCCCTCCAAACAGAGGACACCTTCAAAATAGTAGATGACAGTCCTCTGGCAGAGCATTCAAATAGAGGACTGTCCTCTGTAAAAGAGGACACATGGCCACCCTGTTTCCAAAGTATTAATATTTTTAGAATTTCAAAATCAAGTATGACTTAACAAGTATGCCAGATGCAGCATCCAAATGGGCAGAGCAATCCCAACCCACTAGAACAGCCGTCTGAGTGCGGTTCGGCTAGAGCAGAGGTCCCCCTCCTCCAGCAGGCAAGAGCTGGGCTGGTGGGAGCAGCCATTCAGCACGGAAAGCCCAGTTATGCTTGCGGGAAGCAGCTCTGCAATCTGCAGAGTGCAGACTTAAATCTACCACTGGCACTAGGCAGCAGAAGGCCCTGAAATGGGGCATTCCAAGGACAGGGCAAGGGCAGGACAGGGGTGTCCTTGGATCTGCTGGATCCAAAGCCTTTTTGTCAACAAGGGAGACCCCAGAATCTCTCTCTCACACACACACACACACCACACGTGCCACGCCAGCCTGGAGATGGCAGAACTATTTCCCCCAGCATTGGAATTAAGGTGGAAATAAAGAAAACAAACAAACCACATGGCACCAGAAAAGGTGCCCCCCCCCCACCCTACACCTCTTGCCTTGGCCATCATGAGCCGGCAGGGCTTTGGAAGTGGCAGACAATCTGCCCTCATGCACAGCCCCATTTAGGATTGCGCTGTAAGACAGAAACATGTCCTCCTGTTGAATGGGTGCTGGGAGTTGTGATCTAACACATCTGGAGGGCACCAGGTTGGAGGAGGCTGCCTATTATTATTATTATTATTATTATTATTATTATTATTATTATTATTATTAGGCTAAGTGACAGCCATTCCCTGGAATTTGTGCACTACGAACAGCTGGTTTGAGTAGTTTGAGATGATGATGATGATGATGATGATGATGATGATGATGATGATGATAATAATAATAATAATAATAATAATAATAATAATAATAATAATAATAATTTTAACATGTCTGGGAACTAGAATTCCAAATTCTCAGAACATTTCCCCCGAAATGCAGAACAGTTCTCAAAACAGTTCCCGCCTTGCTTTCTTCAAAGATTGGTGGTTTGGCCCTTAATGGTTTCCTGCGGGGTTAACAGAGACCATTATCTCTTCTTCACAGGCTGCCTTTCTTTGCATCTTCTTTATTACTTTAGCTCCCTGCCTCTTGGATCATGGATGGAGTCCAGGAGAGTTTCAGTAGAAGCCTGCAGGGCCGGCCCTACCATTAGGCAGAGTGAGGCGGCCACCTCAGGCAGCTGATTTTGGGTAGCAGCAAATGGTTAGTTGTTTATTATTGTTGTATTTTTACTCCCAGAGAGAGGCAACTGTGGGATATTCTGTCTCAGATGCCAAAATAAATTGGGCAGCCTTGGTTACTATGCACCTTCAACAGGGTGTGGGGGTGGTGCCATTTGCCATTCTGCCTCAGGCAACAAAATGTTTTGTGCTGGCCCTGGCAGGAGGCATGGGGTTACCATACATGGGGTTACCATACATCCCCTGGCCTGCCCAGCACTCTGACTTTTGTCTTTCTGCCTTATTTCTGACATTTGACCCTTAGGATGCATCAGGTGGCAGATTCGCATACAGTCTGCTACCAATTACCATGTAGAAAGGTGGCGCAATCCACAGGGTAGATCACTGTTAGTTGTTACCCATTGTGGAAGACCAGCAACTGGGTCTTCTGCACAAGTGCGGCACTTAACGGGTTAACCGGCACTGAGATATAGCCCGTCAAGGGGATATTAAGCGATTTAAATGCAACCGCTACCTAAAAAGCACACAGAACCATTCACATCAAAGAATAGACGCTTTATTTACGGTAGGTTAATGGAGCGGAACTACGTAATAGACTTCTAGGAATACTACAGCATAAACAAAACTAGGTTGTGACCTCATAAATCGGAAATCCTTATTTCCCAGGCTAGCGTATTGCAGCAATAGAGTTACCTTGCACCAGAGACTTTACGCTTCCAAGCTTCTGGTCTGCCTAGCCTGACTCCGAGCCCGTCCAGTGCTTGGGGAAGAGAACTGCTTGACCCAGCCGGGGCTGGACTTGGAAGGTATCAGCTCGCCCGTGTTCCCAACAACTCTTTTCGGGTGGGTAGAGGGGTTTTCTACCCCGTCCCTTCCCCCTTCCCGCCCCTTGCTGATCAGGTGGGCTTATTCCTGCCCCTTTGCGGTCAGGTGGGCTTATTCCTGCCCGGGGAAAGGTGACATCTTGCATTTATGGGTTCCTTCAGGGGATACTTTGCAGCTCTTTGAGACTGCCCTTCACCTCCGGATGGTCCCTGTGTCCTCTTGTGGATTCGGGTAGATGTTTCCCATTGTGTACCTGTCTGGCCAGACCTGCATCTCCTGTTCCCCCTAGGTGGGGATTATGCAGACAGGGGTTGCCAGGGGAAAACTAGGCGTGGTCGCTAAGGGGAAACTATGTCAGGGTTCGTGTCACTGTGTGTGTGCTCAGGCTTTCTCCACACCCATTGTTCCAGATTTGTGCTCTACTTCCAGGAATGTTTTTCCCCACAAGAAAATGTTCATATGAGTAAAGTAGGGGTAGCAAACCTCTTTTTTGGGGGGTGTTAAGGGCTGAATTCCAATCTGGGAAGGGTCTTGGGGCCCACATTCCAGCAAGAGGGTGGGACTAAGGGCACAGGGCAGGGCCAAGGGCAGGTGTAATTCTTAGCAATTGGGACATTTCCCCAACAAGCATACAAAAACACAGCTCAATTCTAAGCAAGTCAACTCAGGAATAGGTCCCAGTGCAACAGCTGTCATGCAAAAACACAGCTCTATCCAATGCAGGGTATTTAAAACTTAATTGCCCTTAAATACCCTCTTATCTCTGATCATTGATCAGAGAAAACAGCAGAAGAAGCTTGAGGATGGAAAATCTTGGGACAGGCTGACTAAAGTGATAATAAACTTTCTTGCAATTACTGTGGCCTTTCGCAACCTTGTGTCCTCCAGCTACCTTAGGTTATAACTCCCATCATCCCCAGCCAACATAGCCATTGTGTTTCTGCTTTTCCTTCATTAGCAGAGCCTTTTTCTTTTTTAATTGATTAATTGGGTAATTTAAAAAAAAAAACTTGAGAAGAAAGCAGCAGTTTAAATTGTTTCATTTAAAAAAAAATAAATACAGGCACTTATACAAACTGCAGGTGGCAAGGACCATCTTAAAAAATGCCTCTTCTAAGACAATGCCTTCCCAACACATGCACATGTCTTCTAAAAACAAAGCAAGTATGCTCTTAGCTTCAGAAATAGTCTTTCCCATATGTAAATATATGCAAACTTAATTGGCAGATTAATCAACTGATTGACAAAAACTCATATGATTCATGGACTGAAATTTATTTCAACAGACTGAAGCCTGCTACTTTTTCTACAGTACAAGTATATGCATGGGTGCAATAACAAACATTCAGTTTTACTTTAGCGGGGGGGGGGGGGGATGAAGAAAACAAAATAGTGCCTGCAGTCCCAGGTGGAGGAATAGAGTGGCCACTTAGACATAACCAAAACAGAGGGGACTGCTTTGCATAAAATTGACATATGCTAATTTATATGCATAGATGCCCATTTAGAAAGAACTACTATAATTTAAACAGAAATATAGTACATCTCACCCAACGGGGAACCCTGTGACCAGGTGCCCTGTGTGCCTGCTCAGACTGCTGTCCAGGTGCTGACTGTGTGGATGGCCAACTTCAAGGCCTCTGTCGCTCTCCCTTCTTAGGGTTCTTTATCTTTAAGCCAATCATGGACTGGTCTACTCTTCAAATAGAGGACTGTCCTATGTAAAGTAGGACACATGGCCATTCTAAGGAAGTATGTGTGAACAGGAAACGTATGAAGGGCAGTGACAGGGCAGTGAAGTGCACTGGGACCGGGACAGGACAGTGGGCCAGTGCTAAAAAGACGGCTTCTTCTCTCGCGTTGAGAGTCTCTTGCTCAATGGCCAATGTCTTTACATGAAGGGAAAGGAGACCCAGTTGTTTTAGAACCCACAGGGCAATCTTATACCCACTTACCTGGGAGTAAGCCCTATCGAACTCAATAGGGCTTGCTTCTGAATAGGCACATTTAGGATTGTGCTGTGCAAGGCTAAGTGACGGCCATTCCCTGGAATTTGTGCACTACAAACAGCTGGTTTGAGTAGAACTGGGATCTGTGGGCCGTTAATATCGAGGAGCTGCTTTTTGTAGTTGCCTGCTGAATGAGCCCCACTAAAGGAGTCTCATGCCTGCATTTCTAGGAATAAAAAAATACTCTTATTCAAGGGAGTTTTCCCTGGATGAAAAAAGGGCTGCTGAACTGCCTTAAGGAAGGATGCCTCACAATTAATGCACAGAAGAGGCCAACCGGTGAGGGGCCTCTAACATCATTCTCATACTCCCCTGGTTTGAAGTTGGCTTGTTTTCATAAACCAGCCTCCCCCAACCTGGTGCCCTCCAGATGTTTTTGACTTCAACCCCCATCAGCCCCAGCCAGCAAGGTCAGCAATGCTGGGAGCTGTAGTCTAAGATGTCTGGAGGGCACCAGGTTGGGGAAGGCTGCAATAAACTATAGTTAAGGCTAACCGCAATTCGTCCAGGTTTGGACGCAGAAATAAACTGTGGTTAGCAAAAGAACAACAAGATGGAAGCAAAAGCTTCTCACCTCCTTGCTGAAGAGGGATGGGGAGAGTGGAGGAAGGAGCTGGCCAGCTGGAGGCTCACCACTATTGAGGATTACATCCCAAAGAGGCCAGTTTGTCCCTGCTTGGACATGAATGATGACTAACTGCAGGTAGTTAAAAAATGGAAGGGGATGCTTGTGGTCTCTGCCTTGTGGCTGCACAGGAGAAAGAAAATGGAAAGGGGACGTAGGCTTGTGCATGAAAAGCTAAACTATGATTTGGTGTTATGTCTGAATGAGGCCAAGTGCATGTTACAATACACGCAGCAAAACATTTTCTCTGCAGGGGTTTTGATATCTCTGAAGCATGCCTGACTGTAGGCTAGATCTGTGTCTGGTCCTTTTCTTCCTTTTCAACTGCTTTTGCCTGCCTCTACAACTTGTGTCCCTCCCTCATTCAAACTTTGCTTGATTTACTGTAAATTGGAGGTTAAGTGCCCTGTTTGAGGTCTGCTGAGCTGAGCTGAGCTGAGCTAATTACTCTGAAGCCACAATCCAGTCCAGAGTTAAGTGTGCTCAAGTCCATTTATTTCGAGGGGCATAAACACACTTAGCTTTGTATATTGGGTTGTAGTCTTGAGAGAGTCAATGAATCCTGTCTCTGGCTTGGAATGTGCTTGCTGCTAGTCAGAAAGACTTACTTGGCAGGACTTTTGGTAGTCTGAAAGGAGCTGATCCGTACCTGGAGAAACTAGGGTCAGAGGCATCTGGTCGGCCACTGGGGGAAACCAGTTGCTGGACTAGATGGACAATCAGTCAGAAACAGCAGGAGGCTTCTTATATATTCTGATTAGAGATGCATGGGTTTTGTTAAATCCATTCCATCTGTGTTTTGCCAATTGTTAGGCATCTTTCGTTCCACCATCTGCTCTTTGATGGAATTGAATATTTTTGTACGAGAATTTTGTTTGCAAATGCACATTTACACTAATGCACACTTGTGCAAGTGTGCATTTGTGCAACCCCCCCTTTTTAATGGTCCAGAAGTCCATGGAATCTGCACGACTCATAAAAAGCCAGCCTGCTGTAGAATCCACAGGTCAGATTCATAGAAATCCAAACTCACTTGAATCCATTGTGGATTTCGCCAACATCCCAAATTCTGATGGCCATATATTATTTATACTACATAAATAATGTGCTACTAAGCACAATGTGCTTGCATAATGTGCTAAGCACACTGTACTAAGCACAATGTACCTACTAGTGTGCCACTAAGTACAAGTAGCACTTATGTCAGTTTCAAACATAAGAAAGATAGCTTAGAGGCGAATACATAAAGGAACCATCACTACTGTGAACATCTATGGGGGCTATGTTTCCACTGCACACTGACATTTAGGACCCAGAAACCTGTGCTCAAGGAATCTTATCTGCATTGGAGACCTTTTCTATTGCCTTGAGATCACAGAGTTGGAAGGGACCTCAAAGGCTATTTAGTCCCAACTCCCTGCTGATGAAATGGACAGTATCCATGAAAGCTTATGCCAGAATAAATGTCCCAGTCTTCAAGGTGCCACAAGACTCTTTGTTGTTCTTGGTAGAACTGATACCTAGGCCCTGTTGCTGCTCAGCCACCAGATCTACCAGAAATGGTAGAGCTGCTCTCTGATGCTATCAGGGCTTTTTGAAAATATGCAACCATATACAAAATGTGCAGTTCCAGGCAAAAATATGCAACTCCAAAAAGAACATGGCTGCAGTTTAAAATTCAGCCCACACAAAAGTTGTATTGTTCGCTGATGTAAAACATGGCTGATAACAAAGTGAAAAGTAAAGTGAGTAGTCCAGGCTCCTCTAGAGGTTAAACCCTGATCAAGCACACTCATTTCTCCTTCCACTGCTAAAGACACACTCCCCACAGACTCCACTGCTACTCTCTACAAGGTGTTCACCAATATTTCCAATATGAAGGAAATCATTTTAGTACAAGCCATGTGAAGTTGTCGATGTTATGACAAGGGGCACTGATGTCATAAAATATCCAATATGACATTCGTAAGACTGCTGTACTGTGTTTGTAGATCTGGGTTTCCCCCCCCCCTTCTCTTGTTCCTAGTTTTGTTTTGTGTTTTTATATCCCACACTCCAAATTAAGTTTTGTTGGCGTTCATGATGCCTCTTGTGTGAAGCTTGACTATAGCACTTCTTCATTTGTGCTGTCAAATTCCCAAGATTTTCTGCTACTCTGTGTAGGCTTCTAAATGCCATGGAATGTGACACTAAGCAACGAGGCACACACACAAGGAAAATGCACAGGTGTGATGTAGCAGCATGAGCTATGCACGCAAATTACAATCACACATTGCTGTGCAGCTTTGCCCACCACCACCCTGGAAAAATTCCTGCAGACACCCATGCAGATAGCAATCGATCTTTGATTCCCCACCCCCAACCCTTCTAATTTCCTGACCATTATATGACAACTCTATTAATTAACAGCACATCTTTGGGACTGTGCAGTTTCCATGCTCTGTACTGATACTGTTTAGTTTTTAAACCTAGTAGTTATTCACTTGGCAGTAGCTTGTAATTATGCAGTCAGAAATGCTACATAGATCAAAGGCCCATTAAGGGGCAGCTAAGAAGCAAATTTCCTTGGGGACAAGTGCAGAATCCTTGCGCATAGTGCATTTTAAAGGCATATTCTACCAGCACCTAAATAAAATGAGACGCCATAGCTCCTGAAACAACATATGCTTAGACAAATGGTCCATTAAACCCAGTAACCTCTTGCCTCCCCGCAGTGACCAGATGCTTTAGGAAACTTCAGCACTGTATTCCATCTCCAGCAATTCAGTCCAACCTTACTGGAATGTTTAAGATCTTAGCTTTAGGTTGGACACACTGAGTCTCATGCCCAACAGGTCCCCTTAAATACTTAGATTGCAATCCTATGCAAGTTTAGACAGAAAAAAGGCCTACAACTTCCAGCATACCCCAGCTAGCATAGCTGGCTGGGGCATGCTGGAAGGTGTAGGCTCCTTTTCTATCTAAACTTGCATAGGATTGCACCTTTAGCCCTTTTAAAAACAAAACAAAACAAAACCTAGTAACACCATTAGCTATTGCTGCTCTTGGGCTGCAATGCTGTTCATGGTCACTTGGGAGTAAGTCCCAGAGAACTCAGTGGGACTTACTTTTGAGTCAACGTATTTAGAATCATGCTGTTAGCGTTAGGTATAATTAAAGGTGTACATCAATGAACATTTTCAAATGATACCTTTTATGAGAATAATTTCTTCTAGGCCTTTTAAGAGAGCCATAAGGGAGGGAGTCTTTGACACCAAAAGATTGTCCTCAAGTAGACGGTGCCATCTGATTTGGACAGCTTGATCCACACTGGCAGGATTTTGATTTTGCTCTCCCTACCACCTTGTAGATTGACTAGAAACCTGTGCGATGTATATGTGGCGATCAGAACCCCTGAATGAGCTCCTATGCTCCAAGGCAAAAAGTGAACTCAGAAGGTGTTGCTATGTAGCACAGAGAAGGACCGGCTTCAACCTTCCAGGATTTACTTTGCTGTGTACTAGAACTTCGAGGTCCATCAACTAGAGCCAGGTGCCAAATAGTGGTTTAGGGGCACAGACATGCACTTCAGATTAAGGAACAGGGTGCCTCTGAGCACATGCCCAGTGCAGGGATTTGTTTTCAGTACTGAAAGTGAGCTTACAATTCTTTCCATACAAACATCCATTCCTGATTTCAGCAGCCCAGCTTAGAGTGGGGGTAAACCTTTCTTGTTTTTGCTATTGTTAAGCAATTGGGAGTCAGAAATCTTTGCAGATCTACTGCAGATCAACCAGTAGATCCCCACCTTTACCTTCACCCCTGATGTAGCACACCTTGAACATTCTTTGGTAGTCAGGTCAAGTGGATTTAGTGGAAGGTATCATTGCCCTGGGCTTTGCCTTAATGGGCCTTTCCATTTTAAAGGCTTCTTGTTTTAAAAACAGAGCATTAGTGTTTTCAACTTTTTCACAGCCCCTTTTTTATAAGGTGGAAAAGCAACTTATACATTTAACACTGAAATAAATAACAGAGAATAATTTGGTGCTTTCATACAAATTTGAATAGCGTTAGACTGACCTCGGCTGTGCTCCAGCAAACTAAGGTGGCCAGGGTTAGACACCTAACCTTGGCAGAGATTATACTGAGATAAATGCTCTCCTTCTGCAATGTTTACCTACTTTAAAAAATAAGAATATGTTCCTTACTCCTCCCTCCCCCCTCAAAAAAAAAAAGAAGAGGGTGAAATTAAAAGAAATCATGTGTTGTTGAATGGGGTTGGGTATTCATTTATTTATTACATTCATATCCTGCCTTTTTTCCTCTTGGAAGGAACCCAAGGAAGGTGGCTTACATAGTCCTCCTCCTCTCCATTTTATCCTCACAACAACTTTGTGAGGTAGGGTAGGCTGAGAATGAGTGACTGGCCCAAAGTCACCCAATGAGCTTCATGGCTGAGTGAGGACCAGAACCTGGATCTCCCGAATCCCAGTCCAACACTCTAACCACCACACCACACTGGGTCTCACACTAGGTATATGGGAAAATCCCAGAATGCATATTTTCTGTACTTTCCCATAACTCTTTGCAAGGCTTCACAGCCCACTCTGTTGTCATTAGAAGTAACTGCAGAGAAGTGGTCAGTGAGCAGCGGCATCAGTAGTTAAGAACAGCTAGAGCAGTGTTCTCCAACCGTGGGTCCCCAGATGTTTTTGGCCTACAACTCTCAGCATGCCCCAGCCAGCTACGCTGGCTGGGGCATGCTGGGAGTTGTAGGCCAAAAACATCTGGGGACCCACGGTTGGAGAACACTGAGCTAGGGAATCGGGGTGCAACAATAATCTCATTAACAAAATGGAGGAGTGGGTATAGCCTTCTTTTCAGAGAGAACAAAACACAAATGGTGCTCGTTAAACTGAAATAAGGCTGTACAAACATGGGCCTACAGGAAAGCCAGTGGTGTATGGTGGTTAGAGTGTTGGACTGGGACTGGGGAAACCTGGGTTCAAGTCCCCACTCAGCCATGGAGCTCACAGGGTGACTTTGGGGCCAGCCACTGACTCTCACCCTAACCTACCTCACAGGGTTGTTGTGAGGATAAAATGGAGAGGAAGAGGAGGATTATGTAAGCTGCCTTGGGTTCCTTGCAGGAAAAAAAAAAGCTGGGTATAAATATAATAAATAAATGGTACTCACTCATGTACCATTCACACATGCAAGAGCGCACACACTTTTGCATGCACCAGCAAGACCTCTAGATGTTGAGATGGCCTTGTTAGGCTCTGCTTGTGTAAAAACCTACTGCATCCCATTTGAAAATAAGCAGCAATTAGCCCTCTCCTGCTGCTTGTAGCTCTTGGTAATGTTGTCTCCAGGAACACAGATTCCCTTCCCCCCACTTCTGCAGTGTGGCATCCTTAGCAGGACTTGCCGCCAGACTGGAAGACTGGAGAGAGAGAGAGAGATGATGGATGACTCCGGCAAGGAGGAGAGGGCTGGAGGCAACAGCTGCTTGGGGGGGATTATTAACGAGCAGCGAATGATGGGAAATGCGAAGATCAATTGAAACAAAAGAGTTTAATAGTAAAAAGAAACATTTGCAGAGTAATGAGAGTCCATTTCTCCAGCCCAACTGTTGGAAATGCATCCTGTTAAACATCCATCAATTATCTTGGCTTACAAATGCATTAAAGGAATGAAGAATTATCCATTGGGAAGATACTTAGACCTAATGCCCTCCTTCCAACAGGCCTCTCTTGAAAGGCCTGATTCACGGAAAGCAATGTTATGTAGCTTAATCCCCAACCATTTTGCACTGCAAGTGCAGCAAACTGCAATATCTGCACCGGTAACATCACACAACACATCCTGTAGGCATTATGCGCTGACAGGTTTGGTTTTCACTATGAAGTACATCAAGCAGTCTGGTTCAAGCAGTGAATTCCAGAGCAGACACAATTTTCCTGCCTCCACCCTCCATCTCTCTGGACATATCTGGACTGCAAAGTTAAAGTGGTTTATGGGCCTTCTTCTCCCAACGGCTGGCTGGAGAATGCTGGGAGTTGTAGGACGTTTTCCTGTCTAAACATGCATAGGATTTGCACCCTTTGTTGCCTGAAATGGAGCCCAGTTGGTGCCACTGGAGCCAACACTTTATAAAGTCTTTTTGCATCACTCAGACACCAGCTCCTGCATTTGTCCATCTCCCCACCCAACCTTAGGGTGGCTACTTACAAATTGCCAAAACAGAGGACAAAACAGGACACAGATCTTGATACAATGTGCCAATGCTAATTCACATGTATAGATGCTCATTTAGAAATCATAATTAAAATTTAAATAGAAATACAGTAATCTCACCATAGTGCAGGTGACCTGTATGCCTGCCTGTTCAGTCTGATGTCCAGGTGCTGTTGATGGACAACTTCTAGGCCCAGCTCTTCCTTCTTATGGTTCTTTATCTTTAAACCAGATGTGGATGGGACAGCCCTTCAAAGAGAGAATGCCTTCAAATAGAGGAAAGTCCTCTGGCAGTTCTTCAAACAGAGGACTGTCCTATGTAAAAGTGGACATGTGGCCACCCTACCCTACCCTGATGGTGTTTCCTAAAGGAAGTTCCTTCCTTCTCCCTGCTGCATGGCTTGGCCATCTGGCCCTGGCAGATTGAACCTATGACCTTGATAAGCATTCAAGATACCATTGATAGGGATATTGTGGCTGTACTACTAGCCTAAAAAATAACAAAAGGAGTATAGTTCAGGGTGAGCCAGTGCCACTTGTGCACCTGTGTTCCCTTGCTGTGGAAAATCATTTCTCCAGGCTGAGTGATCCACTTTAGTGGCAGGAGAATCTCACCCCCTCCTGCCCAATTCCCTGCAGAATTAATGTACTCTTGGATGGTAAATAACTATCTTGTGATATGCAGAGGCTGCAGTCGGAGATAAATGAACCCCCACCCCTCAATGATGAGCTTTGCAAAAGAAATGGGGGAGGGGACTCAAGAAAGGGAGGCAAGAGGAAGGAGACAAAGTGAAGAGTCCACTTTAGCTTGTTGACAAGAGCAACATCCTTCATGGGGAAAATATTCACATCTCCCAAGGGATGGCTTCACTACTAGAATACAGTTCATACTGCAAGGGTTGTGTGAGGTCTCCAGTGAAAAAAAGATGGCAGATGAAGCCCTCCTTCACTGTTCGCCTTATGGATAAGGCTGCAAATCCAGGTTTGAATCTGAGGCTTTCCTAGCTGATGCATCAAGAATGCACTTTTAGTTTCCTACATCTGGAATCTGACTGTGAAACCTACGCTAGCAAACCTGCCTGTTTGAAGTCAAGATGGCTCTCTTTGGCTTTCTAAACTGTAGCAACATTCGCAAACATTCCGAGATTTTTTAAAAAAGAGTTCTTGTGAAAAGGCCCTTAGCTTGCATGAAATCTGAATATGCTCAGAATGAAAGGGTCTTGAGTTTTGGAACATTTGATATTTAGGTTTTGATCCTTGATAAAAAAAAAATCTAGGTGCATTCATGCACATATACAAGAATCCTTCCTATAGAATTGTGAAATACAAAATGCAACATTCCAGTCTTGCATTTAGAATTACGCAGATCATTATGTTCCAGACACTTCCCATCCTGCCCCGCTATCTGAGCTGCTTGTCCTTATCCATGCTTGGGCATAGGCTTAAATGGGGGTGTTTACAAAGGCTTACTTACAAAGGGTGCTTACTTCTTCCCAAGGGTCAGGGGGGTCGCTAGGTATTGCCCCTGCCCCCAAATCTATTTCCCAGGGCCCTGGATATATTCCACAGAGCCCTGAATGTCCATTGGTGCCAATGGAAGGGTCCCCCCTCAGCTTAATTGCTATGCAGGGGGCAATTTCCAGGGAGGACTGCAGCTGGGGAGGGAAGGGTTAACCCTCCCCTACCCACATGCTGCAACTCTCCCCCCCTCCCATTCTTCCCCTGCATGACAATTAAGCCTAGAAAAAACATTTTCAACTGATTTGGGATGATCTGGGTCAGGGTGCAAACGAATTGAAGAATGTATTTTATTTGTGATTATTTGGATGAGAAATTAATTGGCTGGCTTTGCCTCTTGTGAAATTTAAATGAATCCTAGTAATTATTTCCACATTTGCATGTATAGATACAAATTATTATATGCAGCTTTTCTGCAAATTTGTGTCCCATGGGTCTGGGTCCCAAATCTTTTAAGTACCTGGCAATGCCCCTGCCAAGGGTCTATTTCCTTCTGCTTCCCAGGGAAGGGTGGACCTACCTGGAAGCCCTTGGCATGGTACAGAGTCCATAGCATTTGCTGGATGGCAGACCCAGCCTGCTTCAGAGTGTGTAGCATGAGTGGGAAAGGCTTCTCTTTCTCTCAATGACACTACTCAGTCCAAGCTCACACAGCATCTGTAGGGTTCTTATAAGGATTGCTGAGAAAGCAAACATGACGTGACAAAGAGCTTGACCCGTGAGCTAGAGCAGTTCTTCTGATCTTGAGGGTTTGTGTCACTGCTCGTAAAATGTAACCTTCAGGGAAAACAAGGAAGTTATATAATACAGAAAAGTGGGGAACTCCCTATCAATAGAAACCACTCTCTAGTGATATTGACTGGGTTCACACTACACAACCCACACTCAAGGTTGGGTATGGGTTGAGTGTAGGCTGTTGTTGAACTGTGGATTGTTGTGTTGTGTGACCCCAGCCACGCTAACAAACCATGGTCTGTTAACCATGAACAACCCACAGTTCACAACCTAGTGTGGCTGGGTTCACACTTCACACAACACAACAACCCACAGTTCAGTGACTGTCATGTTGTGTGAACCCAGTCAATCGGTCGTAATAATCAAATCCTTGCAGTGCCAGCTCCAAGTTCTTAAGGGCCCTTGGGCAAGACACCCTCAATGCCCCCCCTCCCTCAGTGAGTTTCCCGGCTTATTGCCAGTGTTGTTGTTATTTATTTCATTTCTATACTTTCCAATAGCCCAAGCTCTCTGGGAGGTTCGCAACAATTCACAAAACACAATACAATAACAAATAGCATTAAAACAGCATAAAAAATTGTTAGCTATTGCTCTTCACCCCCTTTCTTGTCAATCTAAAACTTGCTTGCTTGACAGGCAGAAAGTAAGCAGGCAGTAGCATGCTTACTTGCTACTCTTCCTTCTCACCACCACCGTTGCCTGGGCAGGAGCGATAAACAGGTGGACAGGGGGTTGCAATGGTGAAGACTGAGGAGGAGCAACTCCAGGGGCTCTTGTCAGTGGGCCCCCATTGGAGTGTGGGCCCTTGGGCAGGTGCCCAACCGTGCCTACCCTTGACGCCAGCCCAGGATCCTTGAATTGTGACAGACATGCAGCCTGCACAGATGCCCCAGCAGTGGTGATGCCATAGGCTTCCTCTAAGCCACTCCTGTGAGGAGGCAAGCCAGAGAATTCTGAACCAACTGAAACAAAGGCATTCCTTCACTGGAGGTATTTAAGCAGAGGCTGGAGGGCCATCTGTCAGGGATGCTGTGGTTGCAAGATTCCTGCACTGAGTAGGAGGTTGGATTGGATGACCCTCAAGGTCCCTTATTACTCTATAATTCTATCATTGTATTATATGTAGAGTGTTTTACAGTAGTCTGATCTCAAGGTTACAAAGGCATGAATGAGAGTCACCAGGACTTTATGGGATTGAACGTGTTGCAACCTTCTCACAAGAGCATCTCAAAGGCACATCTCGCCTCCACCATAATCTGGGCTGCTGGTGGATGCAGAAGCACACCAAGTCTTCTGAAAAACTGGGGGGATTCAGAACCACCTATTTTAGTTGTCCCGAGTCACCAGATTCCCCAACCATCAGTCAGTCTTGCCTGGGCAGGGCCGGCGCTACCGCTAGGCAGACCCAGGCGGCTGCCTAGGGCGCGTGGCGGAAGAGGGCGCAGAAACGCTGCGCTCCTTCCTCGCCGCCGGCGCGCTCCTGCCCCGCCTGCCGCCTCCGCCGCACCTCCCCACCCACCGCCGCCGCACCTCCCCCCCCGTGCGCGCGCGCCCACCAGCCACCTACCTACCTTCGCGTCGTTTCTGGAGCCCCGCCGGCGTTGTTTTGGCGGGAGGAACCAGGGCAACAGGGCTTAAACAGCCCTGTTGCCCTGGTTTCCCCGGCAAAAAAAAAAAAGCGCGGGGGTCCCGTCGTGTCGGAGGAGGAGGTGGCGGCGGCGGCAGCAGCAGCAGCAGCCAGCAGCAGCAGCAGCCAGCAGGGGGGGGGGGGTAAGGTAGGTGGTGGTGGTGGTGGTGGTGGTGGTGGCAGCGGCGGCGGCACGGGGGGGGGGGTTGCAGAGCAGGGCTGCTTTGCTCCGGAGCCCCCCCCACGGCACGAGAGGGGGGGGCGCTAAATATAATTTGGCCTAGGGTGCCAAACAGCCCTGCACCGTTCCTGTGCCTGGGAGTCAGTTTCAGTCATCTAGTCCAGGATTGTGTATATTGTTCAGTGGAAGAAAGGAAGGAAGGAAAGAAGGAAGGAAGTTGAAATTCTGTGTCAAGGTAGAAACGTGCTAAGCGAAAAGCACGTCAAATGAATCCTTTACAGGACCATCTTCTATCTGGTAACCTGTGTCCTCACTGTGGGAAGCTGTGTGGATCTAGAATTGGCCTCCACAGTCACTTACGGACCCATCGCTAGAGTCTACACAATCTTCTTTAGAATTTCCTCCTTTTATCCCGGAAGACAATCTTACTCGGTCACGAGTGATCGCCTGATGATGAACCCAAATTCTATATTCCAGTTTTTCTGTGACAAGAAAATTTCTATGAGGTATATAAATTATGCAATTTAAACAAATGGGCATAACTTCTCTGATTTTGCATAATTCATTCTGCAATTTTAGTACTTTCCATATGTTAGTGGGCTTCTGGTAGTTATGCAGGCCTGCTGTGCCTGGACCGCTGACTCAGCAACTCCTCTAGTTCCTGAGATTTTACTATGCATTGCCCACAAAATCATAGGGGCTAGACATTTGTTTGGGCACAGATCACTGAACAGGGTCACCAGTGAAATCCTGGCCTCAGTTCCATTAAAACATTACCACAGCAGCATGAGTTGCTGACCTGTGGCTTTGTCCCATCATGCCATCCTGGTATCTTCTGTATGTCAGAACTACATGGGCAAGTTGAATGATATGGCTCTTTCTAAAATGAACATCAGGGTAAAAATCCTACAGAGAGTTTTGGGATCCAGTTGTCTCCATAAACCTCTGGGGTAGACCAACCCTCTTTACATGCCTTTAGGTGAGCTGTTAAAACAATTTCATTTAAACAGATATTTGGAGTCTTGAAAGTTATCTT
The DNA here is from genome assembly GCA_021292165.1 of Shinisaurus crocodilurus. Classification (NCBI taxonomy): domain Eukaryota; kingdom Metazoa; phylum Chordata; class Lepidosauria; order Squamata; family Shinisauridae; genus Shinisaurus; species Shinisaurus crocodilurus. The sequence goes on from CM037877.1 coordinate 202,332,209, forward strand.
GTCTTGTTGATTTGTTGCTACCTTTTAGTGTTGTCTTATGGGTTGGTTTGTGTGGTTTTTAGTTGATTTGTTTTATAGTTTCTAGGTGTACACCACTTTGGATGCAGATGTGTTGAGAGGGGGTCTATAAGTAATACAAAACAAATAAAATAAATGAATAACCCTAAGGAGTCTGTGTGCATCCAGGAGGTATGGTTTATACTTTCCCCTTCCCCCCAGAAAGCAATGTCTGATATGAGAAGAGTCACAGGGTGCTAGTCACAAAATAGACATAGGATTGGTATGTGGATTATCAGGGCCAGCCCCACCATTAGGCATAGTGAGGCAGTTGCCTCAGATGGCAGATGCTGGGAGGTGGCAGCAGGGTGGTGGAGGAGAGAGCTGTGCGCCATGCAGCCTGCCTTGCGCCCCCTAAGCTAGCCTGCTGCCTTCAGCTGTGGTGGAGGATACTGCCCCACTGCCAGCATTGAAGAAAGATTCAACTGCCCATCCAGTCAGCTTTTGTGCATGGAATGGAGGTGGTTGTCATCTTGTGCTTTGCCACAGGCAGCAGAAGGTGCTGGGCCAGCCCTGTGGATTATAACATGGATCTTTGGTGCTGGCCAGCAGCCTACATCAAGGCAGTACAGTCAATGGACTGTGGCCGTCAGCCAGGAATAGATACACTCTACCTGGCAGAGGTGTTTGCCAGCAGCAGATGTCATGGGCTGGTGGACCCCGGCTTTAATAGAAGGTCTCCAGGCCCTGGAATATGTGGAAGCAATATCCAGAAGCAGGCTGTGCAAAAGCAAAGCTTGGGTTTGCATGTGTACTTCCAGTTCGTTTGCCAGTGACTTGGCTTTTTGCTCTTTCTAAGAGAACGGTCCCATCTTGAGTCCAAAAACTTTTACCCATATATAGAATGCAGTTTCAAAGTCCATTCCCTACCTGAATTTCCAATCTTAAATCATTTAGTAAGGGCTAGTAAATGCCTCGGCCCTTCCAAGCGTGAAATACAAAGCACTCACCATCTCCTTACATCCTGTTCCCTGAGTACCCATCTCTCCACATGAATCCTTTTATATCTCTTCTTACTCCTTACCTGACCAGTCAAGAAAGCCCTGGTGAATTAGCCCCATGAAAAATCCTTCACTAAATCATTCTTGATGAAAAGCTGTCTGCAATTTTCTTTCTCAACGCCCCCCCCCCCAGCCCCTTTGACTTTGGGGGAGTGAAGGGGAGTGGGTTAACTTGCACAGCAAGCAAAACCACACCATTCCTTTGCTCAGAAGGAGCTTGTGTTACCATTACAATAAAAATATGATTTCAGGTGATGAATTTCACCAAAAAGGAGCCAGCCCTGCAATTACACCTGGAGCAAACTTCCAGTTCTAAGCTCATGCACACACACGCACCAGCACTGGGGAATTTAAGAATGGTTGTGAACTTTAAGGGGTTCTTTGACCGCTCAGACAAATTATTCTGTTCGGTAGCTGTTGTACAAAAACAAACAAAGCAAAACAACTCTGCTGACCGTGCTGCCCAAGGTCACCAATTTTCTCCTCCCATATCAGCTGCATTCAGGGGCAGAGTATGCTTTACTGCGGTAGGATGCAGGAGAAGGGCCAATGAGAAGCTTAAACTCTGATATTCCACCTGGACTGCTGCATTTCCCAAGACCTGAGCAAGCTAAAATTCAGGTCTTTGTTTACCATTTTCTTTTCATTTTTTTGTAACTAATTTTTATTTACTTTCCAAAACAAAATATAACAAAATACAAGAATAACACAAAAATATAACATAAACCGCATACAATAAATCATAAAGTGCACCCCCCCACCCTCCAAGGGACCAATTAATATACTTCCATCCCCTTGATCAAATAAATTCCAGATTCCAAAAATATAACATATCCTGACAAGGCATGCTCCCCTTCCCCTTTATTAATACATACTCTAGTAATTGATTCCATATATCCTTTTGTTTACCATTTTCAATCATCATTCCACATTGAAAAGAAAAGTTACACAATGTAACTTTAAAAAAAAAAAAAATCAACACCAATACATTACATGACCTTTGATACCCCCCCTTTTGAGCACCTCTGGGAGTTGTGCAGAGGGCAGATTCCCAATCACCTCACCCTAGCTACATTACTGAAAGTAGTAGTAGTAGCAGTAGTAACAACAACAAGAAGAAGAAGAAGAACAACAACATAAAATCAACTACTCTCCATAAAGTTCAGATTTCAAAACAGTGATTTCTCGCCATTTCCATTCAGTGCTGTAAACGGCAGAACAGTTTCCACTGGGAATCTTGCCCCTCCACACCATGCTGGTATCTGTGCTATGAGGGCCTTTGAGGAAGGTATTTGTGGGTGCTGTTCATTTCTAGCCTACTCTGTACCAGCCTGGGGAAGCAGCCCCCCCCTCACCCCAAAAGGATGGCAGCTTCTGTGAGTAAGTGGCCCATCTGTCTTCTTTGGGACATTAACTGTGATGATTTGTCAGATGTAGGAGAGTGACAGACTTGTGCAAATTACCCAGAGGAGGGGAGGGCTGAGTCGCTGTGCTTATTCAATCTGGAACAACCCTGACCTGCTGACAAAGGCAGAGTTATTTTTAAAAAGCTACAAGTCAGCAAAAAATCTCCTTAGCAGCTTTTGCTGCTGCTGCTGCTGCCGCCGCCGCCGCCACTACTGGTATAAATTAGCCCGTGGAAAGTGATGTCAGCCAACTGGATAATGGCTTCACATGGGGTACCTGAGAAAAACCTGAACCAGTGCCTCTCTCCCCTGCTCTTCCTTGCCTCTTGGGGTCAGTTATCACTGGAAGCAAATGCATGCCATCCTTGACCTTCCTCATAAGCTCCTTTCCAAGGAGAGCAATCTGATGGAAGGCGGGGGGGGGGGCTTGTAAGCAGCAAGTGCCTCTGTGGCAGGGCCAGCATCAAGGGTAGGCACAGTTGGGCACCTGCCGAGGGCCCACACCAGGGCTGGCCCAAGACATTTTGCTGCCTGAGGCAAAGAACAAGATGGCGCCCCCACCCATTCATTGTACAAAAACCACCTGAGGAGCAGATGAATCTGTCTTCAGCACTGATGGTGGGAGAGCATCCTCCACTGCACCTGAAGTCAGCAGGCTTACTTACGGGGCACAGAGCAGGCCACTTGGCACACAGGTCGCTCTTCCAACAGCTTTCTGCCACCTCCCAGCATGTGCCGCCTGAGGCGACTGCTTCATTCTGCCTATTGGTAGGGCCAGCCCTGGCCCAACCCCAGCACGGGCCCATGTATTCAGCTGTGACTAAGTCCCATTTCATTGCTTTCAGTGGGATTTAGCTGTGACAAGCCCCAGTCAGGCATTCTGCACCTGAATAGAACAAACAATGGGCAAATTCGCACGACATGGCAACCCACCCTGTGAATAAGCTACGCAGTGTAGTGCGCCCAACAGACAATCGGGCTTACCGTGGGTTGTTCTCCTCCTCCTTCCCCACCCCGGTCCTCCAGCCAGTATCCCAGGGTCCTGCATGGCAGAACCTGTCTTGTCTCACCCTCCCTGCTCTAATTGCGACACCGTTTTCATTTGCAGGTGTTTTTTTCCAGAACCCTGTGCCACTGCCAGTGACAGCCACTCCACCGATGCCGAAGCAGGCACTTTGGAGTGACCGTCACTGGCTCCTTACCCCTTAAAAAAAATATTGGGTGGCAGAAATGTGTGTAATTGAGAGTGCAATTTATTTATTTTTTAATTCAGTCTTTCACAGGTGCGCTCTTATACCTGCCCGAAATGACCTGGCCAATGACCTGGTAAGTGTCTGCAGTCAAAGTGCAGTAGGTAACATCCATGGACATTGACCAAGCGAGGCTGCATATAGGATTGCTTTGCGCACACTTGACAGCTGTCAATTGGCAAGCTGTCAATTGAAAAGCAAAGCAGCTGAGGGGTTTTTGCCCCAAAAGAGGGTGGCAAGTATATCTCCCCATTAGCAGTGTGATTCTCTAGTTTTTAAGTATTGCCCTGATAGTTCTCAGTGCCCTCCACCTTTTCCACACTTCCATGAGCCTCTAGGTACTCCAGAAAGGGGAGATCTACATCCCACCCCTTTTCACGAGCACTTACTTTTGACAGCTGTCAGAAGAATGGGTTCTTAAAAAAAAAAACCTTATCTGGCAAATTTGAGCATTATTTTTGGACAGGGAAATATATGCATGCATAAACACATTACTTTTTTCAAGTGAACTTCCAACACATGGTATGTTGGAAATAAGTTATCAATACAACATTTGTACGAAGTATCTCATAAACAAGAGCCAGTAGGGATCTGGAATCCAGCTTATTCCCAGAAAAATTAGTGGATAAACCATTCTGGTGTAAATTTTCCAAGCAAATGTGCTCATAAACTTTTAAAAAGAATTTTGTGAATGCCAGAGTTTACATTGGAATGGCTCCAATTAGCTCCTTGTCTTTAGAAAGCATTCCTTTTGATAGATTTACCAAGCCTCTGATTCAGAAGTCATTATGAGTTTCCTCTTGGTATATTCCCAGTTCAGTAGAAGGAAACATCAACAAACTGAAAAAATTAATGGAAAATAAAATTGAACTAACTAAGGACCTTTCCAGATGATAGCTTTTCAACGCACCAAAAACGCACAGACACATGAATTATTGCAGGGAATCCAAAAGAATTTCCTCTAAGTTGTCACTCAGTAGTTGCAGATGAATCCAGATGTCTTTTCTCAATGTAATGCTTTTGTTGCAGGAGAGTCACATTTCCAGTATTTTATTTCTGGGGAAACTGTCATTGCCCTCTAGCTAGTATTTCCATTGCAGTTGTGAGTTCTGAGGCTGTACAAGTGTCATGGGCACCCACTGGAGAGTGAGTGTCAAAAGACGCACAACTCTATGTGATGCCCATGCAATTTTGTGTACTCTCTCAAAACGTTTAAAAAAAAACAAAAAAAAAAAACCTGTTAATTTTTGGAGATTGAGTGGTGCTCTCTTGCTAAACTTTGGCAGGTGCTCCACCACTGAGTTATGACTCTATCCCAAAATGTTCTGATGCTGATGGTCAAAAGGAAAAAAAAAAAAAAAGGCAAACATAAGCACTGCTACCCCTTTCTCCAGTAGCAATGCTCTGAACATTTCAAAAACTTTCTAAATTGGGGACATAGGGCAAAATTAGTTGTGATGTTATTCACACCTTTAGCTCCAGACTTTAAAAAAAAAAAAAATCAGTGGGAGAAGAAAGCTAGATCAGGTAGCTACCACCAAGTAGGTGAAAGGAGGGCATTAACACACACCCCCACAATCCAAACTGGGGGAGGGGGCTCTCACCTGCAGTGGGTGGGGGGAAGTTCCCATTGGTTTTCAGCTTGCTTCAGCAGCCAAAATGTATAGCCTGCTTCCTCCCTTCACCAACAGCTCCATCCAACACATTATTAGGACCTTTCCTCTCAGGATTTGAGGTGCTCAGGATTGCAGCGGATTAGGCCCTGTTGCTAAGTATCATGGGGGAAGGGCCATATGATATAGCTCAGTGCAAAGCTATACTCAGGGCTGGTCCTCCTATGAAGCAGAGTGAGGCGCCCACATGAGGCGACAGAGCTGGGAGAGCAGTGAGTCGCCAGCCCTCTGTCGCTGCGGGGCTCTGGGGCTCTCGTGGGAACTTGCCAGCCACATGGCTGGCACCTCATGATATCTCCGCCATGTGCCAAGATCTCGTGAGAGCCCGGAGCCATGAGATCGGAGTTCCCTGCTGCCACTGCTGCGCAGCCCCCCTTCTCTGCCACCACCGGCCCCAGCCCGGAGAGCTCCCACAGGGCAGCAAAGGAAAGGCAATGGGATCTCCAGGCTGGGGCTGGCGGCGGCAGGGAAGGAGGGGGCGCAGCAGCAGCAGCAGCAGCAGCAGCAGGGAGGACAAGAGGGTTGCACCACAATGGCCGTGGCAATGAGGGAGGGTTCCACTGTGGCACGAGTTCTTTTACTTCAGGCGGCAAGAGAGCCTGCCCAGACTCAGTCCCCAGCATCTCCAGGTAGGGCTGGGAATGAAACCCTGGAGAACCACTGCCAGCCAGGTTTGACAAAGCTGAGCTAGGTGGACCAGGCTCTGATGCATGGAGAGCACACAATGCAGGCCACATGCTGAAGCTAAGCAGGTATCAGCCGGGTCAGTGCTTGGATGGGTGACTGCCTGGGCTGCCCACATCTGTTCTCCTGCATTGAGCAGGGGATCGGACTCGATGGTCTCATTATAGGCCCCTTCCAACTCTACGTATTCTATGATTCCATGATGCAGTAGATCTGTGTTCTCCAACCTTGGGTCCCTAGATATTTTTGGCCTACAACTCCCAGCATGCCCCATGGGAGTTGTAGGCCAAAAACATCTGGGGACCCAAGGTTGGAGAACACTGCAGCAGATAAAGCAGCTTTCTCTTAGACAACTGATATACTGGTATGGATATAACACCCTCAAGATTTTGTGTCTTAGTTGTTGCTGTGTTGGTTGGTTTCTCACAAAATACTTCCATTTAAGATATTACAATGTTTTTATTTCCTCACTGAGGTTTCCTGAAATAATTCAGTGGTCCTAGTTTGGCTGGCATAATGATTAATCCAGCCTGCAGTACAATAATCTAAGTATAGTAATATAACTCTAGCATATTGAGGGTTGCCAAATAAATAAATCTGGCATGGATCCTGTGTCAGGCAAAAGTTCAGTAATGAAGCTTATTCAGTAGGCAACATTTTAGGAGGTAAAACTTTCCCCAACACTTTATCTCCATGCTAGGAAAAAGTTAAAGCGTCAGTTTTCTGTTATGTAGGTGCTAAAGGCACAAGAGCCCTGGCAGAAAAAAAAATATGGCAACCTTAGGTATATCCCCTTAAGTGTGGCTGTCTCCTGATTCAGGGTTTCACTGTATCCCTGCTTGGCATGCTAACTAAGAAGCTACCTTTATCCCTGTTACAAAACCCTTTACATAAAATTCAGTCTGACATACATCCCATATCTTACTAAAAGATACAGGATGCGTTCCAGAATTTTCTGTAAAGTGTTTTATAACAGGGATAGACATAGCTTTTCAGCATACCAAGCAGGGGTACAGCCAAGGAAACCTAAACACCATGTTCTTCTGACATGACGGCAAGAGTACCCACAAACCAGTTAATCCTGCCATGTAACACCAGCAGAGTCAAAGGCAGTTGTTTGAGAGCTTGATCCTTTTGGCTCCCAAACCTCGCAGAGCTTCTAGCTGCAGTTCTCTGATTTCTTTGCCTGTTTCCGTATCTGGATCGTACCAGGCGAGCAGGCAGAGTTCAAAAGTCCCCAGAGTGGCTGCTTTTCTACACAAGTTACAGAAGGTCCTTGGACCTCGTGAGCAGCTGGTGTGAAGCTGTAATTACCTTAATTAGCTCTGGGATTGCATTCCATCCCAGTGCCAATTTCGTTTCTACAGTAACCAGACTGAGAGGTGTGTGCGCCCCAGCAGGAGAAAGCGCTTTCGCTTGCCTGGAAGGAAGATCTGAAAGATTATAAAAGAAACAACATGGGTGCTGATGCCAAGCTACTGGTCTTGAATGGGATTTCAGACTGCACAATATTGGATCAAGAAAGCAGTCCCTTCATTGAGCAGAGAACTGAAGTAACTGCCAGCACCATCAGCATGCATTGCTTTCTGTAAATGCACTGCAGCGACTTCTTCATCAGTCATTTGTGAAAAAAGTCATGCAGATGCCCAAGGCCAATGGTATAGCCTATCTGTGTTTATCTAGCAAGTAAGGCAGCCAACTTTTTTTCTGGCAGACAGAAACAAAATTCAAAGTGACCTCGATAGGCTGGAGCGCTGGGCCGAAAACAACAGAATGAAATTTAATAGGGATAAATGCCAAGTGCTGCACCTAGGGAAAGGAAACCAAATGCAGAGTTACAGAATGGGGGACACTTGGCTCAACAATACTACAAGTGAGAAGGATCTTGGAATTGTGGTAGATCACAAACTGAATATGAGCCAGCAATGCGATGTGGCTGCAAAGAAGGCAAATGCAATTTTGGGCTGTATTAATAGAAGTATAGCTTCCAAATCGCGGGAAGTGATAATTCCCCTTTACTCGGCACTGGTTAGGCCTCATCTTGAGTACTGCGTCCAGTTCTGGGCACCTCACTTTAAGAAGGACATAGACAAACTGGAGAGGGTTCAGAGGAGGGCAACAAGGATGATAAAGGGACTGGAAACAAGGCCCTATGAGGAGAGACTGAAAGAACTGGGCATGTTTAGCCTTCAGAAGAGGAGACTGAGGGGAGATATGATCGCACTCTTCCAGTATTTGAAGGGATGTCACACAGAGGAGGGCAAAGATCTCTTCTCGTTCATCCCAGTTTGCAGGACAACGGAATAATGGGCTCAAGTTACAGGAACCTAGATTCCACCTAAACATCAGGAAAAATTTCCTGACTGTCAGAGCAATAAGACAATGGAATCAACTACCTAGGGAGGTCGTGGGCTCTCCCAGTCTGGAGGCATTCAAGGTGCAGCTGGACAGACATCTGTCAGAGATGCTTTGACCTGGATTCCTGCATTGAGCAGGGGGTTGGACTCGATGGCCTTGTAGGCCCCTTCCAACTCTACTTTTCTATGATTCTATGATTCTCCCATGTCTTTAAAATCTGCACAAGAGGCAGAAATCCAACATGGTTTGCTTGGCACAGGCATGCGGTTGTGTTGCCAACTTTTTTTCTGGTAGGGCTTCTGCGCCTTTGCAAGCTACCTGACATGCAGGTGATGTTTCATTTCAGGTGGTGCTTCACTTCATCTCTATTCCAAGAAAATAACTGACTTTTCTGTATGGTAGACAGCTCTTAAATCAAAAAAGAAAGAGAAAATAATTTGGCAAAACTAAGTTGCAATGATGGGAGAAACTTCACTTACTGAGGCTTTTGCCTGTTTAACAATGTGGCCTTTTTAAAGGCAATAGATCAGCTCAGTCTGATTATAAAACTGCCTCAAAAGATAGCACTGTACTTTGTTGCATTAAGATTTTAAAGTGTTGTAAGCCGCTCTGAGTAGTGCACAGGCAGTAGAAGAGTGAATAGAATTTGTATACAAATACGTGAAAATGGTTGCACTTCCCCACAGCTCCATAGAACGGAACAGAAGTTTCTTTGCTCTGAACACTGTGCAACACAACAATGGTCTTGCCATTTAAAATGATGTTATTTCTTCATGCTAATTCACTCTGATATCAGGAAATTACACTGAAATAGGAATCTGATTCCAAGGATGCAAGCCTAAACATGGGGGTGAGCTACATCGAACGCAGTGGTCTGAGTAAATATGCATATGATTGCTTTCTGGCTGACCCAGGACATTTTGCTGCCTGAGGTGAAGGACAAGAAGGTCCCCCCACCATCCAAAGCCAACCAGACTGGCAATTAAGGATGCAATCCTATGCATGTTTAGACAGAAAAAGTCCTACAAGTCCCAGCATTCCTCAGTCAGCATGGCTGGCTGGGGAATGCAGAGGAAGTCTAAAAGCACTGCAAAAAGTGGAACAAAATAGATTTAAACAGAACAGACTGAGATTTAAAAACAACCCTATTTAAAATCCTTTATACAGGCCTGGTACTACTATTTATTATTTATTTATTAAATTTATACCCCGCCTTTTTTCCTGCAAGGAACCCAAGGTGGTTTACATAATCCTCCTCTCCATTTTATCCTCACAACAACCCTGTGAGGTAGGTTAGGCTGAGAGTCAGTGACTGGTCCAAAGTCACCCAGTGAGCTTCATGGCTGAGCGGGGACTAGAACCCGGATCTCCCGAGTCCCAGTCCAACACTCTCACCACTACACCACACTGGTTATATTGATTTCCTGCTTTCTTCCTCCAAGGAACTTGGGGTGGCATCCATGGCTGATTCCCCCAGCTTAATTTTACTCTTAGGAGACCCTTTGGAGGTAAATTCAGTGTCTGAATCAAATGCACTTCATAGCCTAGCAGAGATTTGGCTCTGGGCATCCCTACCCTGAATGCAACCCCCTGTCTCAGCTGCAACACCAGGAAGCAACATGAGACAGCAGCCGCCATAGAGTAGAAAGTTGTCAATGTATTCTTGCTGGGGATGTCCTGTGCCAAGATATCCTGCTCTGGCCCTCACTTTAAATTCGGCAGGAGGCAAAGGCCAGCAGCTGCCGCCCATAGGGCCAGTTTGCCTCTGACAGGCTTATCCTTTTCTGCAGCTGATTCAAAGAGGAGCCAGGTGTATATGTGTGAATAAAACAAGAGAGGCAGATGTCAGAGCTGGATACAGCCCAAAGGAGCCTCTCAGATGAAGAGCTACAGCTGTTCCTCTCCTGTCTCCCAGGTGGGGTAGTTGTCTATTATTATAGGTAGGGTCAGTTGGAGCTTACATCTGGAGGCTGAGAGATATAGGATGTGTTGGAGGATATGGGAAGGAGTTAGTCCTATACCGGTTAGGGCAAAGCAGAGTTTTCCCCCTTATGCACAGCCTGGTTATTGAAACCGGTTATCACCACGTGGGTTGCTAAACCCTTACTAAAAGGCTCTTAAAAGGAAATGGATTGTCCATACAAGGTTTAAAACTAATAAAGACATTTATTAGTTTTACTTACAGTCCCTTTATTCATGTATGCAGGATGCATATAGGCAGATTAGAGTCTTAATTGGAGATCACTGGCTGGAAGCCAGCTCAGACCCTGCATCCATTGGGGTTGGTGAGGTAGAGAGAGGGGGGGAGAGCAGCAGAGAGCCCTGGCCAGAGAGGCAGGAAGTAGGGAGGAGGGGATTGTTCAATTAAGCCTTTCCTCCCACTGTAACTAGTGGTGACATTACCTCATTGATTTAAACAGGCAATATTACAATTTCCAACAGGATGGATAGAGGAGTTTCCTCTGATTCACCAATTGCACTGAACTCAAGTCAATGAAGGCACAGCAGTGTAACTAGCATGTGGTCAGGTTTTTCTGTCTCAGACCCTTCAAGAGGAATTACCTGTGTGCACGCGTGTACACACACACACGCCAAAGAACTCCTGCACCTCCTGATCCACCTAACTTTTGCATGAGATGTCTTTGAATCAGTTACTGGGTTTAGACAACACGATAACCCACACTCAAGGGTTGAGTATGGGTTGTCATTGAACCGTGGGTTGTTGTTGAAACATGGGTTATTAAGTTGTCTGAACCCAACTGGGATAACAAGCCATGATGAACAACCCACAGTTCACAACCCAACAACAAAGCATGGGTTCTCTTCATGGGTTGTTCGTGGTTAACAAGCCATGGCTTGTTCATGCAGCTGGGTTCAGAAAGCAACCCATGGTTCAATGACAACCCATGCTTAATCCTTGGGTTAATCCTTGTTGTCTGAACCTGAATCTCTGATTCAAACATTAGTTTCCTTTCTCCTCACACATAGACATCTAGATTACATCAGCTGGAGATTGGGGGGGAGGCTGCTTTTGCCCCATTCAGAAAACATAAGGAAGCTCCCATCGAGACACATCACCTGAATATCCTAGGCTATTAACACTCCTTCCTCAAATCCTAGATTCTGGCCAGGGATTGCCTTAAGGCAACCCACAGTAATAGTCCTGTTCACAGAAATCTGATCATAAAACCCATTATAGTTCAAAACCAGCCAGGTTTATGCTAGCTAGACAATTATCACTAACAGACAAGCTCCAATAAATGGAATCTAATCAACCAACTGGTACACATTGTGAGAACTGAGGTACAGTGAAAAAGGTTCACTCAGGGAGTATGCAATGAAGCTCCAGTTCCCTGTGCTATCCACAAAAAGAAAAGGAAAAAGGACAAGTTGTTTGTTCCATGAAGGCCTATATGGCCTGGCCTGCAAATCTGGAGCCAGAGGCACTGAAGCCGGCTCCAAACTGCCCCTTAAAATGGAGTCCTCGTTGCTATGCAGCCCATACTCTGCTAACTGGGTAATTGCTGGATTCATCCCCCACCCACTGGCTCCTCTCTGGCAGCCACATTCCCAGTTCCCCCTTTTCCTGGCTCCAAGAATTTTCCAGAGACAAAATGTAGCCAGTCGCCCATTGAGTTTGGAGAGGTTGAGTTACGTCCACAGAGGCCAGTGGGAGTGTTTAGTCTGGGATGCTCATAAAGGACTGGACTGTGCTCCTGCAGATGCACTGCGGAGCTGGCGGCGGCTGCTTGGTGAAGGCCCTGCCTGGATCACACAGTAAGGCCGGTCTTTGTTCTCAGCCAGCCCGTAACTCCTTCCGAAGCGTCACTCTGCTCTGTGTTAGGTACTGTGTTAGCAAAACTCGGCGTCTGAGGGTTTCGACATGGGTGTTAACTTCATATATTTCACGAGCTCTGGTAGTTAAATAAATAAACTGGTGCCGTGCTGAGCTGTAGGCAGGCTTTGGATCTGCGAGCACGGGCGGGTGGGTGGGTGGGCGGTACATGGTGTGTGATTTCAACTGATGGGCAGGTCTAAGAATCACCAGCTTCTAGATGTGATTTGAAAATGCTTTACTTTTCAGAATACGTTCAATTACCCTGCTGGTTTTGAAGAACTTCTAAGACAAGGGACATCATGTGCTTTCCTGCCCTGGAAAAGGCATCACTGCTCCTCCTTAGAGTTGCCTGCAGGAAGAAACCGTTGGGAAAGGCTGCACACCTTCTAGAATGGGAGCCCTGGATATCCATGACTGTCTACGTCCATCATCCCCAAATTGGGAGCCACAAGAAATGCATTAATTTAAAGCCCTTCTGTGAGTCCAAAGCCCCCACTCACAAGAAGAGATTGCCCACTACATCTCTGCAAGATTCACAGCTCTGGCCATGTCTCCTTCTAACAAGCCCTCGGCTGAAGGCGTTTCATATAGCCCCATGGTTGGATCAGGTGTGACTGGAACATTCAGTCACTCCTGATTCAGGGACTCAGCCAAACTGACCATCCTGAAAGGAGGCTGCATGTAGAGTCTCTGCCTGAGTCTCTGCTCTGAATGTGCCTCTATCCAATCGGGAGCCATGACCAGAATAGCAACTAATGCAGAAACAGAACAGCTGCCTCTTCTTAGGGTAGGTAATTCTTACAAGCTATAAAGGGGAAAACTTTGGGGGCAGGAGAGCAAAATATACCTACAAATGTGCCCTGCTATGAGAAGTTTGTAGTACCCTAGATTCAGCTGCCAGTCCAGTCAGTTTTTGAACATAGAACAGGAAAGGGGTGCCATCTCGTGCTTTGCCACAGGCAGCAAAAGGTCTTTGACCAGCCCTGTTAATAAGATAGCCTTGAAAAGCATCAACAAAAATTGAAATGTAGTAAGTATCCTGAAAGCCGAATTTCAAAAGGGAAGAGTCCCATTCAGTTTCTGAAATCTGGCCAAATTAATAATGGCTATGTTTTCATTCATGTCTGCAGTACAGAATGGGGAGAGAGCAGTGTAGGCACAGCATGCACCAAACATAACTCTTGAAGACTAGACCTGCTCATACAATCCTACATGGATGCATACGAAGGGCCAATACCAGCAGTGGTGTGGCAGCTGTGGTTCCTTCCCTTGATGTTCCAATAACATGTGCATGAAGGAACCACATAGGCTGCACCAGTGACATGAATCTTATATGAATATATGGCCTAGCAGGACTTCATGATGCAAAGGAACCAAGTCATCCTCATTCCCTTGGTGTGGTTTCTTCATGCACATATTACCAGAAAAGCATGGGAAGTAAACCCCATGCTGCTGCCATAACTGCACCATCTGATCATGCATTGAGGCATGTTTTACTCCCTCCTGACAAACCAGGGGTATACATACATATATTCTTGCCGTTTACAGGTGTAAACGGGGGAAATGATGTTAAGGTGCTCAAATGAGATATGAAATTCTCATATGGAATTTATCCTTACGTCACTAATCATGTTGACTCAGAAGTAAGTTCCACTGTGTCCAAGCGGGGCTTCCTCCCAACTAAGAGTGTATAGAATTGCAGCCTGGCAGAGTCCTAAGGTGGTTGGGGAGAGGGTCAAAGTGGTGGAGCCACCACTTCTTAAGCCCTGTTTGTATGTGCCAGCCAGGGCAGAAGGTGGGAGGGGGGGTCCAATGGGTGGGAATTTATTACAGCAGCTCTTGGACTGGCATAATTTCCTGCTCTGCTTGGGGTGTGTGTGTTGGGGGAACAAAGGGCCCTAGGATCCTATGGATTCTTGGTCACCCTTGACATCCCCTGCAACTGCCCTATTTTTGGCCCCCAGCAGAGTAGCCACAGCAGCAGAAAGCTCCACTTCCACCCAGGGAGGACTTCCATGGGCAAACCTCCCCCTCCACCCTTGGAGGTAGAGGTCTGCAGTAACTTATGGCTCCTGGGAGGCCCTCCCAGGAACCATAGGATTGCAGGCTAAGCCCCACAACAGGTCCCTTGTAAAAACAAAGACTGAAAACCAGGGCTGATTCCACACTAGACACCTCTCTCTCTCTGTAACATTTTTCTCACCCAGTTGTGATCCAGAACCCACAAGATACAATCGGAAACCCATTGTATTCTCATAATTTCCACCTCCTTATGCCATTCTTTTTCTCAATTTGTGGTAGGTTTTGTTTGTTTGTTATGTTTTGTCTTTTGGTCTCCTGTGCTATTGCTGCATGAGCTTTTCAAAGTGGGGATAAGCGACAAGCTATTCTTACAGCTGAGTGGGGAAGTTGTTGGACCTGCAGAACAGGTTTGGCAGTAGACAGACAGCCATGCAATCTGAGGTGGCTGAAGAAACAGCATAAATGTACAGAATGAATGAATGAATCAATGAATGAATGTCTTAATTGGGACCTATTCTATTCTGCCCCATTTTCACCTTTGGTGTCAATTTTCACCATTTCCTGTCCTTCACCTTCCATGACCTCAGCTGCCTCACCTGTGATAAAGTTTCAGGGATATTTCAAGTGTGCACCTGAGCAGGATAGTGCATACTGGTCTGCCTTCCCCCCCTTTTCTTTCTTTTTCCCATCCCATGCGTTCATGAAGCTGTGCACAACTGCAAAATTACTCTTCTCGTTCCCTGGGCTTTCTCCACACTTTTTACCTTAAATTGTTGGACTGGGACTCAGGAGATCCGGGTTCTAGTCCCCTACTTGGCCATGAAACTCACTGGGTGACTTTGGGCTAGTCACTGACTCTCAGCCTAACCTACCTCACAGGGTTGTTGTGAGGATAAAATGGAGAGGAGGAGGAGGATTATGTAAGCCACCTTGGGTTCCTTTCAGGATAAAAGGCGGGGTATAAATAGAATGAATGAATGAATAAATAAATAAATAAATACCTTAAATGTCCAGCAGAAGCAGACACACACAGGTACTAGGACAAGACAAAGTGTGCCATGGAAGCACCTGGAGATTTTGTTTGGATCTTTTGGAGATTTGGGTGGAACAGAAGATTCAAGAACTATTGCACTGGAGTCACTACAACATTATTTTGGGATTAGTGCTAGTGAAATATTCAGCCATGGTCACAAAGCCCCCAAAACTAGCTCTAACCTCATCAGTGTTGCCACCCACAACATTCCAGTAGATACATTGCACAAATACCAACTCCAGATGTTGTGCAGGTGCACATGAGTCTATCTGAGTTGTTTTTTTTAAGGGTTGTGCCTGAGAATTGCAAATACCACCCAACCTGCCATGTGCTTCAAGATTGCTGTGTGGACAAGAATTGTACGATCTGCAATGTCTATGGTGGATATAGCAAAGCATTGATATACATTTGGAAAAAGAATGATAATCCTGCCTTTTAAGAAACAGCCAGAGAGCATTGCCTTGGTAGCCCAAAGAATCCCTGTGTGGATGCACCTCTCCAAACATCCCAGTTCATGAATGCCACCAAAGAATCATGTTCCTTCACAACCTCACAGCACATTTTTCTGTCTTTCTGTCGCCGCCACCCACTTTAATGTATTTCTGTTCATTTACTAGTTGCAACTGCAGTAACAGATGCTAATACTCTGTCCATCTGGAAGCTGTGAACTGCCATGTAAGAGCCTTGTCCGACACCAGTATCTATGATTATCTGAATTAACCACTGTAATTCACACCCTGACTGCCATGGAATTGTCTAGGCACGAAAAACTTCTAAGCATATGATAGGCAGTAGCAGAGCAGCAAGGTTTCATACCCAGGACTTCTCAAGGGTGCTTCTAGATAGATTTGATGTCCTTTCCAGAAACCTCAAGAGACATTAACACGGATGAACTAAGGGTAACACCTAGACAAATTTTAATTATGAAATGCAAGGTCTTTTCAAACAGGAAACTGAGGCTGCAATCTAATAACTCTGGGGTGGGGAACCTCTCTCGGCCCAAGGGTTGGATTTAATTTTGGAGAAGCTCTTGGGGGCCCAGTGGTGGGTGGCAAAATGAGTGGGGACAAAGGCAAAGATACAAAAATGCCAGCATGTTGTAGCTGAAAGCTCTTCCTGCTAAACCTTAGGAGAGGCATCTCACCCTTTTAGAATGGCCGGGGGAGGGGGGAGACTGCACAAAAGCTGGGAAACCACCAAACGATTGGTGGTTAGGGAAATGGGGTGGGTCCAGGAGAGGAGGGGTGGTCTTCTGGAGTACCCCAGAGAGTTAGATTGGAACCCCAGGAGGCCTGGATTTGGGCCCTGAGCATGAGGTTTCCCACCCCTGCAGTAATGCTTCAGAATAAACCTACCGTATACAGGAATACCTTGGATTGCAAGTAACTTGGTTTGAGAACGTTTTGCAAGACAAGCAATTTTTAAATATTTATTTTTAAAAAATTGACTTGATATACAAGCGACGTCTTGCAATACAAGTACTGTAGTACGGCTTAAATTAAAAATCTCTGTACAAATTTTTTTTGGGGGGATTTCGTTTTGATATAAGAGTGTTTTGGATTACACAAGCACGTTTCCGGAACGAATTATGCTCTCAATCCAAGGCATGACTGTATAGGATTGCACTATGAGACTAGTAGAAATGCATCATCAAGAGGTCTCCTTATCACCTGGCAATTTCTGAGATAGCTTTTACAGAAAAGCAAGATTTAGAATATCAAAGGCACAACACAAGGAGTTTAGTTGCAAAGGAGGAAGTAAAAAAAACAACACCTTTGGAAACTATGCACCATAAACCGGGTTTCCTCTAATGTGCAATTTGCAGGGTTGCATCTTTACGTGCAATTTTGCAATTCTGTACTAGATACAAAATTTCATTTCCTGATCATCCTGGCTTTCTTGTTTTGAAAAAGTGAGTTTCTAGTCCTTAAGTCTGTGAACATATGCTTAAAAGTTTAGGGGCATCACCTGGTGAAATCTCAGAAGCCAGGAGGAAGGGGAGAGATGCTGAATAAGATATCCAGTTATCTGAGCCAGGGGCAGGGGGCATTTAGCGCTTTGTAGAGCTCCTCCTTGCCCTTCCCATGACTGCAGAAGCAGAATAAACAATGTAAATTGGGGGGGGGGGGATGTGCCATTTATAAATGTTGCAGAATTTGGCTTCTCTTGGTGCAGACTTTTATTTTTTATTTAATGTACACACAACCCTGACCGTAGATTCATCATATGGGTCAACAGGAAAAGGCTCCATGGGAACTTTATTTATTGTATACATTTATGTTATGCAGTCTCTTCAGCTGCCTCAGGTGGAATAGCTGGCCATCACATGGACAGGGAAGCCTCCTGGCATCCCTGGAAGATGGTAGGAAGCCAGGTGCAGCCCCTTCAACAGTCTCAGAACGTCCTCAGCATGAAAGTCTCCATATGGAACTGAACAACACATACCGTATCTATGACCAGGGCTAGTGCTGGTCAGCATTATAGGGCAGCCTTCAGTTACCTGGCTTTCTCATTCTGGGCAGCAGTGCAGATTGGGCACAGAGGAAGAGGGCAATGAATGGGTAAATGAGGTGGGACCACTTGGGGCATCTTGCCCTAGCAACCCTGCTCCCCCCAAATTCTGGAACCATCACTGTATATGGCACATAGCATACCCTCCAACATTTCACAGATGAAAATAGGGAAACATATGTGAATTTCTAAGAGGTATGGTGAAGATGTGATCAAGAGGGTGTGGCCAGGTAACACGAGGGCGTGGCCAAGGATATGGACAGGCAACCAAAGGGCATGGTCAAGTACAAAAGTTATTAGAGGAAACACACAAAACTGCAGTATTTGAAGCACAGAAATCTTTGAATTTATAATAATATTTAACATTTAGATATCTCTGAGTGTGCAAAGTGGTTCACAGGCTCACCCTGCAAGCTCCTATTTTCTCCACTCAGAAAAAAAAACACCATGTGGGCTCTATTGTACTTTATTTAAAAAAAACAAGAACAACAACACTGTGATTGAACAATAATGCCAAAATGGAATGATGATGTTTGTTGCTGCTATTTGAGGTAGTTGGGATTTTTTCTTTCTTTCTCTTGAGGAGGGTGTGTTTTCTGCTAACTTGCTTCTAATGCATTTTTTAAAAAAAACAATCAAAAATCCCTGCAGAATAATCCTAATCATTACTATAGAGAGCTTTCTCCATCGCACTTCAGCATGTGTTAGAAAAAGACTTTCACATGGGGTACACAGGTAGAGCCAAGTAAAATTTACCACTGCTCTGAAAACAGAAGAACAGTGCAATCCTATGCATGTGTACTGAGGAGTAAGTCCTATTATGTTCAATGGGACTTACTCACAGGAAAGTGTGTATAGAATTACATCATAAAGTACAGAAGTTCTTTCCATAAAACTCAAACTGGAACAACACAACACAAGCAAAGGAGTTACTGCCACTTAGCTTCAGTGTTAGCAGGGAGCCTGTTTCATGTTTTATACCAAAAGAAAGCACTCTGCAACTTTTAGAAACAAAAGTCAAAGTTACATAGTGCATCAGTTGTGGATTTGGAAAGAGCAGGAAAAAGATGGCAGGGGTGAGAATTGTGCAGCCCTCCAGGTATTGTTGGAGGACTGCAACTCCCAGCTGTCCTCGCCAGCAGAGCCAATGGTAAGGAATGCTGGGAGCTGCAGTTCAACAACATCTAGAGGGCCTCACAATTCCCACCCCTGTTTTATGTAAACCAAATATTGAGCACATTTGGCACAGAGAAAAGTGCATGGACAAACAGAACTGCTTGCAGGGCAATCTCTTTTTGTTTTAAAATTGTCAGGATTGGCACAAATTCAACAGGTGAAGCTTACCTACCCACCCACCCCACACCCCCAAACATGGCGCTTCAGAGAGAAAGGGACGTTTCTTGCATTTCCTTCTGACACTGTAACCTCACCTGTTAGAGGCACAGAGTCAGCTCTGTTAGGAAATAAACTCTTTGGCAATATAAAGATAGGAAACATGTGATAAATTTCCTCATTCACCGCTTCGTAGGTCCAGGCCAGCGGGTGCAGCCTCCGCCTCCTTTTCTTTTCACCTAGCTAATCCCTTTCCCACAGCAACATACAGCAGAGGCAGCAGGTAGAGCACGTGCATGCGCGTGCGTGCACGCGTGCGCACACACACATCCTCGCCTGGCCCTCTCAGCTTAGCAGCGTCTGTTCCCTCCCTGCTTACTGCAGCTGTTTGAGCCTAAGCAGAGAGCTGCTCTTAAAGGACCCATGGGCAAAATTGCAGCTAAGCTAAAACTGCAAGCTTAGCTGCAATTTTGCCCATGGCCCCTTTAAGAACACCTTAAAGTAGCTTGCAGCTGTGGGGGGCAGGGGAATTCGGGACTCTGCATGACAAAGTGAGAAGCCCAGTGATGGTGGTCCCAGGCATTTTTGGGGCAATTGGAGACTATGACATAGCCACCTACCACCTGATCTGCAAATTCAGTGACAAGCAGCAGACACCTAACAGAGAGTGAGCTGATGTAGTGGTTCAAGTATTAGACTAGGACCAAGGACACACAGGTTCAAATCTCCACTTAGACATGAAGTTCTTAGGCCAGTTACCTGCTCTCTCCCCCCCCCTCTCTCTGTCTAACCTACCTTACAGGGTTGTTGTGAGGATAAACCAGGGATGGGAAGAGCTGTGTCTGTCATGCTCCTTGGAGGAGGGTGAGCTAAAATGTACTGGATTTAAAAAATAGGGTCCTGTCTTCATCCCGACTTCTTGAACTCTGACAGTGGTTATCTAGCTTGTGCCAATAAGATATTACTGAAATGAACTGATACTATGTCTGGTGAAAGCAATAGCGGGAAAGAGACATCATTTGGAAGAAACATCATGGCCACCAATTTGGATGGCTTTGAAAAGGGATTGGACAAATTCATGGAGGATAAGGCTATCAGTGGCTACTAGCCCTGATGGCTCCAGTATCAGAGGCAGTATGCAGTATGACTACGTACATCAGTTGCTGGGGAACATGGGTGGGAGGGTGCTGTTGTACTCATATCCTGCTTGTGGGATTCCCGTGGGCAGCTGATTGGCCGCTGTGTGAACAGAATGCTGGACTAGATGGACCCTTGGTCTGATCCAGCATGACTCTTCTTATGTTCTTATCATAACCAGAGAGTTCTTGCTGTTATCTCAGAAACTGTTTTCAGTGGTAGAGATCAGCCTGGAATGTATGAAATAGCAGAGACAAGAGTGCCACTGCTAATGTGCGGAATGCCTTCCCCTTATCTAAATTTACGAAATCTGATAGAAGTAGAGAGAAAAGCCCAAGTTGCACTATGATTCTGAATTGGAGCCAGATTTAGGTCCCGTCTATACATGGAGTGGAACGAAGTAGTAGACTTCTGAGGTGGTAGAATGGACTGCACCATTTCACACTTGCAGGTGTGTGTGTGTGTGTGTGTGTGTGTGTGCTTGCGTGTAGGGTGTGTGTCATATAGATTTCATAGATCATAGAGTTGGAAGGAGCCTACAAGGCTATATCAAGTCCAACCCCCTGCTCAATGCAGGAAACTAGAGGTGGGGTCTCCCATCCAAGTAATAACCAGGCTTGACCCTGCTTAGCTTTCCACACTCAGACAAGCTGATATGTTTACGGTAGATGCTCATCTACATTTATGAACAAGTAAGCAAACACATACATCCCTGCAAGGATTTCCAGGCAGTTTTGTGGCAGTGACTCAAAAATGGCACCCCTCCCCCACCCCACATCTGCAGCCTGAAGATGTAGGACAATCTAAGCCACCTCAGGATCCTACTACCATATTCTGCTACCTACTTTAGGACAGGAGTGAGGGGGGGGGAATTCTGTCGAGGGCCACATCCCCTTGAGGGCAGTGTGTCAGGGGCTTGTGCCAGTGGCAGGCAGAGCTAGCTAAAAGTGGGTGGGCCACCCTTTTTCTCTCTCTCTTTCTGCTCCCCCTTTCTCTGTCTCTCTCTCTCTCCCACCCTCTTTTCCCTCTCTCTTTGTGCCATGCCCTTGTCCCTCTCTCTTTGTGCCATGCCCTTGTCCCCTCTCTCTTTGTGCCATGCCCTTTTCTCTCTCTCTTTCTGCCACCCCTTTTTTGCTCTCTCTCTTTGTGCCACCCTCTTTTCCCTTTCTTTCTGCCACACCCTTTTCTCTCTCTCTCTTTATGCCACACTCTTTTCTCTTTATTCCTGCCATGCCCTCTTCTGTCTCCATCTCTCTCTCTGTCCTTCCCTCCCCACCCTACAGATAAAGAGCCTCATGAAACTAGGCTAAGGCCCATATGTGTCCCTTGGGCTGTAGGTTGCCCAGCCCTGCTTTTGGCCTTCTGAGTCTTGATAGCATTTCTGTGTTCAGTTTGGGAATGTCCCAGAAAGACAGCAATGAATGAATGGTTTTCAGCATCCCTTTGGCTCGAACTGTAGCAGACATTTGCTTTCTTCTTCTAAATGTTGCCCAATATTGAGAGACTCTGACCACCTCCATCCAACTCTTGACTTCATGGTGAATCACAGGAGCTCAGAACTGGCAGGCTGCAGCTCTTTGCCTGTTTACCCTTTGACTAACCCTATCCCACCAACAATGTCTGTTTGAAAATTGCCTCAGGCACTGTCTGCCATAATCTGCTTTCTGTTAAAACCTACATGTTATGGAAAGTCCCTCTGTAGTGGCACTTAGAAAATGTATCCCTAACAACCCACAGCAGGTACTAGAAGGCATCCATCCATTAGACTTCCTATCAGGAGCACCTTTCATGTTCATCTGTTTTCTTTTCTCCTTTTTTTCTCCTCAGTTGTCTGTCTCTGGATTGAGTAAGAATGGCTTTCCCTTGATACCTACTCTGTGTGGTTTACTGTGATGAAATAGGCATGCATGTGGGTATTGTTGATGCTATAGTTTTTGCTGCTGCTGCTGCTGCTACTACTGCTACTACTGTTTCTAGGGAAGGCTGTCTCATTATGGTGAGTCTCTCAGGAGCTCCAGCCCACATACATTGCATGATGAAAATGTGACTTGAGCAAAAGTTCGTGTGTTGTTTACGGTGTTTGGGTCAAGCATTTACTTCTCCATGAGCACAACTATGCACATTTGCCACGCCATCTCTCTCTCTCCCTCCCTCCCGCCCCCCATCCTTTCTGTAGGGTTGGACAAATCCATTTCCAGTCCATATTACTTTGACATCTTTTTACCCATAATTCTGTTTCATTCCATTTCCTCATTAATCTGTTTAAATCATCATCATCATCATCATCATCATCATCATCTCAATACATATGTACTAAATACATTTAAATTGCAGGGAATTGCTTTGCAACATTCGAAAAACTGAGAAATCTGGTAGATAGCTAAGTATCAGCCTCCACATTCATCCAAAAGGTGGGGATCATGTCATTTTGTGTAGGAATTTGCAGAGATTTTATTCCTCAAACTGCTCCTGGATTGAAAGATGAAGTGTGCTCATGCATAGCTTCTTCTTCATCACAAGAACTTGGTTCATGTTTGTGCAACCCACGTTTCCCCCCATGCCTGCTTGATCAAATTAACTGGCCCTCTTTCAATTCTACAGCACTAATCCTAAGTAGTGACTGACTAGGTTCACACAACACAATAAGCCATGGTGGTTTATAAGCCATGTTTGTTTCAGAGTGGCTTGTCGTGTTGTCTGAACCTGGCCATTGTGTCCCTTCTGGGCAACTGAGCAAGTATTTCCCTTGCCATCCTGTGCCACCAGATGTGGTCATCGAAGATGAGGTACTCCCAGGCAACACCATCAATCTGGATATCTTTGGTTCTAGAATCTCCCAAAGAGGACTGTAGCTCAGTTCCAGGTTCGATCCCTGGCATCTCGAGGTAAAGGATCTCAGTTAGCAGGGCAAGGGAAGCTGAATTCCTAAAGGAGAAGTGCCAAGACTCAAGCCAACCTAGAAACCCATCCCGCAATCCCAGATGTATGGAAGCATAGAGATGTATGGATTTTGTTCATAGATTCATTGATTCATAGATCATAGAGTTGGAAGGGGCCTACAAGGCCATTGAGTCCAACCCCCTGCTCAATGCAGTCTGTTCTGTCTTTGTTTCGCAGATTGTCAGGCATCTTTCATTCTGTCATTCGCTCACTGACGAAATTGGATTATTATTATTTTTAACCAGAATTTCATTCTACTTGCGCTTATTCACATTAGCGTTAATGCAAATTAGTGCAAATCCCACCCACCCCCACCCCCAAGTGAAAAACCAGTCTGCAAGTCTGCAGAATCCGTGTGACTCAGAAAAAGCCAGTCCACTGTGGAATCCACAGGTTGGAGCCACAGAAATCCAGACTCATTTGAATCTGTTGCAGATTTCTCTGACATCCCTAAGGAGGCCCAGACCTTAAAAGTGTTGAACTGTTTACAAAGCTGGGATGGGACCAGACATCACCCACTGAGAAAAATTACCTTGATGCAGAAAGTGCTTTCTCTTACTATTATTTCTCCCGCGATCCTTCGCAACTGTGTGCAAATTAGCCTATATGTAACCGCATCTTGTCAGTTTCCTTGTATGTTATCTACTCCATTTCACTGCTCCCTTTGACAGCTGAAGCAGACAAGGAAATTGACCAGGAAAGACTACACATATTGGACAGCTGCAACTGTGCACTTGTGCACTTGCGAAAGACCACCACCACCACCAACAACAACAACAACAATAAATACAACCCCAATTGTGCATTTTTGAGGCACTGAAAACATTTTTTTAAAGCCAGGGAATGAGTGACGGTTCTTCCAAAGTTCTGTTTCACCATTGGTGGAAGGGCAGTCACTGGTGAGATCATGAAGAATAAGCAGCATGGGCTTTTTTGCCACTCTTGCTGAGTGACTCTGTAGCTGATCGCAGCAATCCATGATAAAATCAATCTCCCGGGTTTGGATGACACACCAACCTGTCATGTGCACAAACACACCTACAGGAAGCCATGGGGTTTTTTTGGCATTGCTTGTTCACAAAAAATACTTCTGAAAAGACATGGGATAGGACTGCACAGCTAGTTTACTCATTCCACTCCTTGTCTGACTGCCAAAGTTTAGCACAGGCACTTTGATCCCTTCTGCTGCCTTTTTGGGTCAGAACTTTCCCGAAAAAGCTGTGTGTGTAATATGTTAGGAGCATTTCGGTTGTGATGAAACATGCAAGAAGTCGGAACATAGAGAACTTTCAGGGAAATTGCCAGCACTTCAGTTCTATGACTATGATCCAACCATTTTATTGAGGGCATTATATGGGCATAAATCTCTTTGATTTCAGTGGAACTAATTTTCATTTCTGTCTTAAAAGATGCTGCATCTACAGGTCAGTGTTTCCACTCAGGCCAATCAGCCTTTCCTAATTTTCTCCAAATACATATCATCATTCCCCACCCACCCCTCATGCTTTACCAAAACTTTCACAAGTTAAAGCTCAAAAATGCATTTCAAACAAACAAGCATTGCAGAATTAGGGTCTTGCAATAAGTGTGCTGCAAACAGAATGACTTCAGGAGACTCTAGGAGAGCAATTCCCAAATGCCAGTTTGAAGATTTAAAGCAGATGTTTCAAGGTTACAGTCTGTAATGATGGCCTTTGGTTTTATCATTCTAGCTCTACCAACTCACATTTCAGTGCCATATTGGACAACCACCACAAATCACAGGAAACACAGAAATCAAGTTTCCTAAAATTTCTCACTTTCCCATCCTACTCAGATAGAAGCCTGGATTTTTTCTACCAGAAAAAAATCCTGTCTGGTAGAAACCCTACCCCTGCCGTCTCCAATCTAGTGCCCTTGAGATGTGTAGAACTGCAATGCCCATCATTCCCAGCATTGGCCATGCTGGCTGGGAATGATGGACATCACAGTCCAACATATCGAGAACACCAGGAGGAGGTTATAATACAGATAAACTTTTTATTGGAACACTTTAATATTTACTGATACACACGTTCTTTTAAATTATCTTCCTGTTTCCTGGAAGTTAATGCATCGTCAACGTACATGGATTTTCTGCACCCTTTTGACAACTAAAAGACTAATATTACAACATTGGAAGGATAGATGCTCACTTCCTATGATGCAATAGATTGAGCACATAGCGGCATTTTCAGCATTTGAACGGATGGCATATAGAGATGCCACTCTTGAATGGATACATATATGAATATCCGGTCTCCCTTTGCTGAAACGTAAGTATAATTGATATATTCAAATCTGTGTAGTTATATATATGTGTGTGTGTTCTCCTTTTTCACCTTTGATGGTTTTGATTTGTTTTGTTGAAATTTACAATAAAAAATAAATTAGAAAAAAGGGTTGTACTTTTGTAAAGAATTGTACTTTTGTAAAGATTCTGAGAACTCTGTTCCACATCCATATCCTGCTTATAGTTACTTGGGAGGAAGATACCATAATTTTTGAACTGGTTGAAGTTTGGAAGGTACACATGTGAATCTGTGAATGTTCAGATTGGCACAAATGTATTTTGCATGTGTAGACTTCTCCATTTATTTCAGGAGAGGGACTCTATGCGCACAAGCAAAGGATATGTGGACTTCCTCCATTGTAGCGAACAGAGAAATGCGCAACTCTGCGTACATATCCCCCTCTCTCAGTCACATTGGCTTTCCCTGGATGAGGGTGACTTTCTGTTCAGTATATGCCCAGAGTTCCTCAGTGTTATGGAACTAAAAGCAGTGTGCTCTACCTGTTTACTGCAGGTCAGTGCAGATCTGAGGCACCTGTAACCTGCATCTGTAACCCACATCTCACTTGCGCAGCCTACACCAACATGGATCATCTGGATTGACAACATGTGCAGGAGCAGGAGCAGGATTCAAAACATTTCTGTCCTGCCTTTCTATCCATTCAAAGCTGCTCACAGACAGGGAGAGCCAGTGTGGCGTAGTGGTGAGAGTGCTGGACTGGGACCCGGGAGATCCGGGTTCTAGTCCCCGCTCGGCCATGAAACTCACTGGGTGACTTTGGGCCAGTCACTTGCCTCTCAGCCTAACCTACCTCACAGGGTTGTTGTGAGGATAAAATGGCGAGGAGGAGGATTATGTAAGCCGCCTTGGGTTCCTTGCAGGAAGAAAGGCGGGGTATAAATATAATAAATAAATAAATAAGTAGAGCAGATACTGTGGGGTGTGGACTTAATCGTGCCAAAACTTGTACCACGCTGAAGTGGGGCAAATTTTCTCAAAGCCACACTGTCAAAGAGTGTGTACGAATGGCAAAATGGGCCATTGTCCACTTGTTCTTGTCCAGTTCAAAAAAGGTGAGGTGTAACTGTTCCCTACACCCTTGGTTATATTTCACTAAACAGCACACATGCTACCCCAACAGATCAGAAAATATGAAAGAAGCAGCTGTGGCTGGTACCCAGGTTGCACAACTATTAACAGATGGTTATGTGAGTTTTGGCCCTCCCCCACTTTGCCTTGATTATACTTTGTGCAATTGCACAATATTTGTGACAGCAGTTAAAAGGGCAGCAGCAGGGACTAGAAAGTTGACACAAACCTGAATAACCTCTGGCTGGAGACTGATGATAGTATTTCAGGGAGTTGGATGCAATTTGAAAGGGGGATCATGGCTTGCAGTGTGTGAACTCATCTCACTTTCACCTCCAGCTCTTACGTCTGGGCCTTAGGTTCCCTTAAAGAAGAGAGGCTAACCCCACTTTATTGCAAAACGTTTGGGATCTTTGGCTGGGGTAAAGATGCACACAGTTGGGTGAAGTGCACGCTTCGCCCTTTAACACTAAGCATAGACTTGACACACTAACACTAAACTGAGACACAACATATAAACACTACACTGAGACACAACACGTTTAGAAGGGAAAAGAGCTGTTTATTCAAGAAGAAATATAGAGCAGGTACAGTGTCTTAGTTCCTGGTGGTACAGAGTTTTACACAATAAATTCAGGCAGCAAAATATACCTCCAATCATACTCTATAATTCTGAGGGAGAGGTAAGAGTCCCTATGCCCCAGCAGCCTATGGATGGCAAGAAGTGGGGGAAAGGCCCCCACACTGGCAAGGCAAGGCAAGAATCCATAGCTACCTGTTGGTCCTGCACTGAAGGGGTCCTCCTGGCAGAGGGGAGCAAGAGGTGCACAAGTCCCCGCTTGCTAGCTTCTATTTTCTAAGCTTGAGTTCTTATACCCTTTCTCTGAATTCCTTGCTACAGGAGAGGGGCAAGGGTCCTCTGAGGGTATCTTATCTTTTCTGTGATTGCAGGGCTTTTGATAGGTGAATGGGTGTTAATGAGAGGGGGAAGCCTTTGTAGGTTCCCCTCACCTGATTAGTTAATGACTCTGATGGAGTCCTGTCTTGGACTGGGGACATCCTTTTCCCCAGGGCTGTTTTAATTTCTTTTCAGGAGTTTCTCTTTTGTCCCTTTAGGCCATGCCCATTAATCTGATCATTGCAAGACTTCAGCCACTGCCCATTCATGCCTTCTCTGCATTTCCTCTTTCATTCTGCCAGTCCCACAAGTGGTTTAGCTAGTCACTTCTCACGAACCCAAGCTTACCCAGACTGCTGGGGCCTGCTGTGGTCTTCCTTGTGCTTGACATAACCATAACTAAATTGTTATTCATTATATCTACCCATAACACAACAAACAGGTATGGCAGGTTTTTGTTTCAAAAACCTTCAAAACCTGTCTGACCAGACTGAGCAACCGCCGTACAAAAGAAACATGTGCATACATGTGCATACCCACATGTGCATACCCAATTGGAACATGTGCATACCCAATTGGAAGCAAACCCCCTCAAAGATCTTTCAGCTCTCTTTAAAATGTTTGTTTGTCTCCAACTTCCAAGGATATCCCAGAATATCCTAACTACATATAGGGTGAATGTATACTGCATATACCGGAGGACTAAAAAGGAGCAGACAACCAAACATGCTCAGTTTAAGTGACAGGAACAGGGAGCCACCCCAGTTTTTTTAGGATTTTGTGAGTTTTCTAGCTTGTAAAGACCTGAGGTGTAGGTATGTTGGCTTCAGCCTAAGAATTCAATTACAAATTATGATGACCATGATGACAAAGTGACAACATTCTACAAAAGAAGCTACACCTTATTTCTATTGCAAGAGTACAGTACATACACAGCTACCTCTCTAGAAGAGAATGAGTGATTAGGGAAATTTAGCTGTTCCCCCTGATCTTAAGTCACTGGAGACTGTGAATCAGCTGCCCCAGCATCTGACTCTGACTGAAGCACACTTATGACCTGCTGGTGAGAGATGGAGGCTCATGGCGGGGGCGGGGGGGGGCACTTTACAGACTTGAAGCCAAACCCGTGTGGCTCAATGGCATGGTTTGCAGGTACCAGGCCTTCCCCATCCCTGGAATAAGTCAAACCTCCCAAATACTGGCCTGTGGCTGGCCCCCTTCTACTTCTTTTCTTCCCGGAAAAAGATGAAGCTGGATGGTTTGGCGGGCGGGGCAGGTGGCACGCAGGGAGGGAGGGAAAGAATTCCCCACGGCTCCCCGTATTTCAGCCTTGTGCAGGTTGGAGGAAGGTGATTACCTAGTGGTCCCTTCCCACAAAACATGTTTTGGAGCAAATTCCCATCACAGTACTGGGGCACGAGCCAAGGGAATGCTGCCAGACGTGTTTGTGCAGAGTGAAATTGCCCATTGCATCATGGAGAGCGGGGGGGGGGAAGGGGGGAGAAGGCCAGCCATGCATTTACTGGACAGGGATTCTGAACATGCTGAGCCCAGGCCAGGCCTCTCGCAAAGAAGGCACATCAGCGTTCAGGCTCTGCCCTTGTGTGTGATTCAGCAATTACCATAATGCTAATATTTATTAGCCAGGCTCACTATCCAATGGAGGGAAACACAGCCCCATTTTCAGGCTTCCTCTGCCAGCTGTCCCTATTGGGAAGGAACAGTCCCTGCTTTGCAGCAAGAGATGAGCCTAATTTCCACTCAGACCTGCCAACAAACCTTTTCCTGGTCCCATGGATTTGGCCTATGTTTAAAATTGGAGTCTCTTGTTTTTTCCCTTGCTGTGTGTCCCGATTTGCTCCGCTAAAGCTGGCAGCGAGAGCCTCGCTGAGCGAGACAGAAAGGCACGCAGGAGGGGAAAGAGGCAGGCGGAATTGGCCTGATTCTCAGCTAGGACTTTTCAACTTGCAGCTCTCATGAGCCCCAGTCTGGTGGTGGCAAGGAGAGTGAGATTTCTTCTTCTTCTTCGGAATACAGTAGATGAGCGGGGTGGGGAATTGTCAAGCATTGGTGCATGCAGCCCACTTTCCCAGGTGGTGCAAAGTTCCAGGGCCAGCACAACCGGCTTTAGATTTTTGCGGGCAAGAAAGAGCATTGGAGACTTATGGTGTCCTTGTAATATTTGCTTCATATACAATGATACAAGTTGAGCATATACAAGTGGAGGCAAAAAGACATTCTGAAGAGGCAGAAGAGCTGCTACCCCATATCAGATCCCACAGAAAGAGGCCCTCCACCGCAAAGGTTGCTTAAGCTTTCTGCCAACTCACCGCTCTCTCCCTCTGTTTCTTCCAGACTGGCAACTGTGCTTTCTCTGTGTCCCTCTCTCTGTCTCTGTCTGTCTGTCTCTCTTTCTGGGTGCTTCCAGATGGATGGATCCTAGCACTAGACATTGTGCAGCGATTCCATCTTTTCCTCCTTAATGGATTTCTGTGGTAAGAGGAAAAGGCAGAAGAAATGGTGGGAAAACAGGGGAAGGTTACAAATGGAAGACAGGTCGTCCGGACCCGCCTGTAAAATTCCAAGAATAAGGCACAAAAAAAAGCCTCCTCTAGCCCCCCCCCATACATACACACACACACACACACACACCCTCAGCAGTAAGAGTGTCACCTTGTACCACAGCTATCTTCTTCAAAATACTCAAGAGAGATGCCAGCTATCAGCAGTCCATCTCCTCTCATCAGCTCCCATTAAAGAAACATCAATCAGCCATCCTGGACCATTAGCCTAACAAAAGGATGCTCAGGCCTGGTAAACTGGTTAGATGTGCACATATCCACTAGTGGAGGGTGGGGGAGTGCAGATAAGCCAGAATTTGTGAGGTTGGGGCGGGGAGGGATTTGAAGCTTTTTGTCAGTTTCCGCCTCCCTTGACCTTTAGCAGGGAAAGTGGCTTTGGAGGTGATGATCACACACAGCCAGTTCAAACTGTGGCCACTTCCGTCTTCTGGCGGAGGCGGGTGGTGCAGGATCATTGTACCTTGAAAGGGGATTTGTGAGTGCAAACTGCCAGTCAAATACCCCCATCAGCACAACTATTGAAGCCACAAGAGCCTTCTGTTGAAAGGTTGGCCGCCGGTGCTGGCACATCATGCAGGAACAGAATCCCAACCCGGGAATAGGCAGCCGTCATCCAGCCCGGACTGGGCTCTTGCAATCAAAACCTGAGTCAGTCTCTCCACAGCACCAAAATCCCCGGAAGCATCCCAATGAGCTAAAATAGTCTGTGCTTCATCCCCTCAGTTATTCCAAACTGAGCTGCACACTTTTATTCACTAAGCAGGCGTGGTGGCTGCGGTGGGTTTTGCTTTCCCATTTGTGATGCTTGCACACAGTGGTGTGGCTAGGCAATTTGTGTGTAAGCACACAACTCACACTTCTCCCCTCCCCCACCAATCACAATCCCAGGCTTTTACGGGTGTTTCTACATTTCCATGATAGAGCAAAAGTAAATAACTAAAAATGAATAAAAAGGTTGCCATTCCTGATTTTAATTTTTTTTGTAAAAACCCACACAAACTGAGCATGTGCAGTTTCACATTTTAAACTCACTGAAATCACAGCACCATAATGACTACAGGAATAAAACGGAGCTTGCTTCTGCACCTGCCACTCTGGGTGGTCATTTGGGGGGGCCCTGGGCTGTGGGGCCCTGCACCTTGGCCCCTGACGTCCAGCCCAAGCTGTACCACTGCTCCCCTTGCCTCTCACTGAAGCCCGTATGTGACTTTGGCTTGATGAAAAGGCAATATTGCAATACACCGCTGGCAATGGAGGGCATTGACAGAGTTTGCATGCCCACAAGAGCTTGCAATGCTTTGTGAGAAAAAGCAGTTAATTCTGATGTACTCATAAGACTGCTTCCAGCCATCAGCACATCAAAACATGAACTGGAATCAGAGGTAACTCGAGCAAAGGTACTTAGTTGCACAAGGGACAGGTCCCAGCATTACTCATTTTGTGCTATAGTGGTTGCTATGCCTTTTTGGGAGGGGGGATCAGCATGGAAATAATCATAGCTCTCATATGGATTGTGGGTGTCAGGGCACAGATCTAGCACACTTGTCACTCACAGAAGAGCTGCCTTTATTGGAGGAGGCCACCCACTGGAGCACCCCAAGAGACAGGGTTTATTAAGCGGTGTCCTTACTAGCACATGTCCATGCACTTGTTAATACAGTACCTTGTTTCACAACACATTGTTCCAATCTGTCCCACACATCATGTTTTGTGAGTACATTGTAACTTCTTTATGCAACATTTGTGCTTCTCACATGATCACTGGACTCTTTGCAATGGGGGGGCAGATTTTCTCTGTGTGTGTGTGTGTGTGTGTGTGTACGTGCTTTAATTGCACTAAATTTGCACACAGGCAAATATGTGTGACCTGTTGGTCACTACTAACTATTTTGCAACAGGGGGATGAGGAATCTTGAAATGATATCTCCGATGGTTGGTATAAGCAGGTAAATGTGTACAAAATCAAGATCTAATTCAGGGTGTCTCTGACAACTGAATCTCTCTATGCCCGAGGTGGGTGACCTGGGGCCCTTGGCCTAATATCAAAAACCCTCTGCAAGCAATCAATTCAGACCTCTGGCAAAGGAGGGGGGAGGGGGAAAAGGGAGTGGCAGAGAGTGAAAAGGAGGTGTCAAAGACAGAGGGAGGGAGGGCGAGAGAAAGGTGGGCCCACCCACTGCCAGCATACAGCCCCCCAAATATTACCCCTGAGGGAATGTAGCCCTCAATAGAAAAAAAGATTCCCCATTCCTGGTTTATGCAGCTGTAAGTAATTTTATTAAGATTTCTTTGTGCAAAACTGTTGGGCCGTAGCTCTTGGAAATCTGGCGCTTCGTTCTTTCTGTGCCACAAGGGCAAGGTATTGGGCTGCTTCCTTGGTCAGGACACCAGCCAAGTCCACAGAGCGGATCATGACCCTGAGCTAAAATCAATGCATGGTTCATGTCTCCTGAGATCTCAGTTCCCAGTGAGCCCCTTCCTTGTTCCCATGGGGTGTTTCCACACACCAGGCATGTGCTGCTTGGCTCCCAAGGTCTACACACCAAGTTTAGGACTTGGATGCCTCCCTCAGATGTGAGTGGGAACCACATGATGGTGATGATGATGAAAGGTGGGGGAAACAGGGCCAGCTTCCCACAGCTTGAGCCAAGGGGGATCTTTGGTGTCCCCACTCCATCATGATTCCAGGATGCTACATGAGGTAAGGAATCTAGCCAATCATCATCACAAAACGAGGCCTTAAATAAGAGCAGAGTGAAGGCCCCCAAAGGCCCACGCCTCTTCTCGCTGGAATTTCTTGGCATTGAGTGCCAGAAAAAATGGAAGCTGGCCAAGGTATTATGGAATTTCCCTGAGTTTATTCTCTCCTACGATTAAAGCCCCGGTCCAAGAGCAAAGAGCGGGCGGGCTGCCTGCACTTGAATTCCACAGCAGAGTTATTTCAGGTGATGTTTTTGAGCCTGTGTATCGCAGCCTGTATCACAGCAAGGCGATGAATCCAAGGCTGTTTCAGAGAGTTCACAGCCCTTGTGTCTGTACACACCCCTGAGGCTAGAGGGAAGTGGGAACCAGAGCACAATCAGGGACAGTGGCAACCATCTCTGGCTTATTTATAACCAGCTCTCTTGGATGGCTTCTGCTGTGCAGGCAGCTGTGGGAGTTATTTTTAGCCCACTGCAGGGAATCACAGTGATATTTGCAGAATGCGAATGTGTGAGCAGGAGAGGATGATTCAAAGGGGGCGTTCAGATGGGATCCAGGAGGATGGACCCCCTTGTTGCCATTCTAGCCCTCAAAGACATTCAGAAAAGCGAAACTGCCTTTGGCAAAGCAGCCCAGGGGCTCAGACAGGGGCTCCAGCTGGGAGAGCTGGTCCCTACCCCAGCATAAGGTCTCAAGCTACACACAGGGAAAGGGATGCATATCCCTTTCTCTCACCAGATCTAGTGTTGCCAGTCCACAACCTGGAGAACACATCTGTCTCCTTAACACAGGGGCAGAGAACAGTCCACAACCTGGAGAACACATCTGTCTCCTTAACACAGGGGCAGAGAACCGTTTTTGGCTCGAGGGCAAAATTAGCTCCAGGCAAGCACATCTGAAGCTGCGTGCCAGCAGTGAGTGGAGCCACATCCCAAAGTGGGCAGGGCAACATCACAAAAGTACCCCACTGCTGATGGCCCCCACAATTGGATTGCCCAGCCCACACCTAGGCACTCTCTCTCTCTCTCTCTCTCTCTCTCTCTCTCACACACACACACACACACACACATACACATTCACACACACACCCTTCTAAAATCCACACAAACACACCCCCGCACACACAATTAGACTTCTTTAGATTCTGGTTGCAGTATGGGGGGGTTGAGGGGGGTTGCAGCATTGGAGAGGGGAGGGTAATCTCAGAAAGACACAAGGGTTCCGGCAGTAGAACAAAGTAAACATTAAAATACACCTCTAATTTATTTGCTTTACTTTTACTTGCCCTTGAAATTAGTAGGGCAAGCTCTGTTCACAGTTGATTGGGTGTGTGATCAGAGTTGGGAGTAGAAGTGCATGATTGCAAGAGTTGGTGTGGTGACCTGGGATCATGCCTTTTACTCTTCCAGTCAGGCAGACAAAAGGAGTCTTGGGTGCATCCTCTCCAGCCAGCAGATAACAAGAAGCAGGAAGACTGAAGTTAAAAGTATCAAATTCAGAGGAAGTGCGGTAGGGGTGGACAGGCCTGTGGCTTATGCTGGCTCAGCTTGTCTGAGTGTGGAAAGCTAAGCAGGGTCAGGCCTGGTTGTTACTTGGATGGGAGACCCCTCCTCTAGTTTCCTGCATTGAGCAGGGGGTTGGACTCGATAGCCTTGCAGGCTCCTTCCAACTCTATCAGATCTATGAAATCTATGAGAATGATTTCATAGATTTCATAGATCATAGAGTTGGAAGGAGCCTACAAGGCTATCGAGTCCAACCCCCTGCTCAATGCAGGAAACTAGAGGAGGGGTCTCCCATCCAAGTAATAACCAGGCCTGACCCTGCTTAGCTTTCCACACTCAGACAAGCTGAGCCAGCGTAAGCCACAGGCATCTCTACGCTAAACAACCAATTATAGTGACAAGGCTTTCTATCTCTTTATACAAGGGCTCTGGTTTGGAACCAGATATATGTGTAGAACTGTGTGTGTGTGTGTGTGTGTGAGAGAGAGAGAGAGAGAGAGAGAGAGAGACTGCTAGCATAGCAATACCATAATGCAGCCTTCCCCAACCTGGTGCCCTCCAGATGTTTTGGACTTCAACTCCCATCAGCCCCAGCCAACATGTCCAATGGTCAGGAAGGCTGGGAGTTGCCATCCAAAACATCTAGAAGGCACCAGGTTGAGGAATCCTGCCATAATACAATGACCCAATAATTAAGAGCACTTAAATATGAAAAGGAACTATTTGTAGTTCCAAAGAAAGGAAATTCACCAAAATTAGCCCTTCAGCTAATAGTCATTGGAAATCTGCATTCCCATAGCTCTTGCAGTATTATTCATGGAAGATTTGGGAAGGGAATTAGAAGGAGAGATTTAAAAAAGAAAGACAGAAAGGAAAGGAAAAACCAGCCCTGATTTCTTTTTCTATAAGTAACCAAAACAAATTCTTATAAACCTGCCCTTCCCACAGCTGTTTTGCCTCTCCCTGGGAGCTGGTCAATGTTGGTAAGCTAAGGAACCAACCACAGCTTTCTGCTAGCCTCCATGGTTCCTTGTGGCAGGAATGGGGCAGAACTGGATCCTGGGGAAATGGCTGTCATATTATTACAGGCAGTGCCAGTATGGCAAAACCTATACACACTCTTGCCCTATCAGACAGTCTATGCTGTCTGTCAACATGCTCCTCTGATCACCATGTGTCCCCTGAACTGTCTCTGCACAGGAGTTTCATCTGCTGTTTTCTGTATACACTGACCAGCCTTTGTACCTTGGAGGTCTTCTCTCTACACACAACATAGACATATACACACACAAAAGGACATATATACAGAGACAGACACGCACGCACGCACGCACAGAGCACATACCATGGCAGTTATGTGTAGTATCACATAACCCTGACATAACCCTGCATGACTGTGTATGCCAGGGGTCCCCGACCTTTTTGGACCCATGGGCACATTTGGGAATAGGCACCACCACAAAATGCCTAATCAGTTGAGATGCCACCACAAAATGCCTAATCAGTCTAATTCAGCTAATTGTTGGTGGTGCAATGCAGCGAATACTTCTTTTAAACATATGTTTTGGCAATATCCACTAGTTGCTTCTTTTGGGGAGGAGGTTACTACCCAGATGCATTTTGTATTGGGACAGTCTTTAATATTCACTGATATACACGCTCTTTTAAATTATTTACCTGCTTCATGGAAATTAACAAATGGAAGGGGAAATCTGCACCCTTCTGACAGCTAAAAGACTGATATTACAAAAATGGAAGGATAAACACTCACCTCCTATAATGCAATGGATTGAGGACCTAACAACACTTTCAATATATGAACGGGCAGCATATGGACATCAACTTCAAATGGATACTTATTTGGATATTTTAGTCCACCTTTGTTGAAGCCTATGTATAATTGCTAGAAAGTTGTATGCATTTCATACAAATCCATGTATGTATATTTAAAAAATGGAAGACAAATATTATTTTTTCCAGGTGCAAAGTTGGGGACCCCTGGCATATGCCATCATTATCTACAATCCGCCCCGGCGACCATCCTGTTGGTGCATGTGCATACACGCATGCAAACAAACACACACACACTCTTTCTGTACTATCTACATGGCCTTAGTGCCAATCATTATACACATTAGAAAAAGACTGGATGGAGGCCACTGCCTCTAAGACTAACGTCTTCTAGACCTGCACTCCCAGAAAAGGATTTGCATTGGAGAAGTGGCAAGCTCTGGAGACAGTCTCTCTCCAGACGGGAAGAGATGAGCTAAGCTGCACTGTCTGAATTTCTAACAGGAGGACTTTCTCTCCCCACCCCCTGCCCCACCCTGTCTCTTAGTTGAGTATACAGAGACTGCAGGGATCTCCTCACCACAGAGATTCCAAGTATCTGCTGAGCAAACAAACAAGGCTTCTGAAACAGCTCCCTGAATAACTGCTACCTCAGGACCAGTAGTGACTGGTCTCCTTCCTTGGGAGAAACCCTTACAAGCTGGCAGTGGTAAAATCATTGACTAGATCTGATGTACACAAAGCTCACCTTGGACAATATACATTCACATCTCTTTTCCTGTATGCATGACAACCCTGCAATTGTCTGTACAGCCATCATTTCTGTGCCTCCCACAAACCTGAGTCTAATCAGTGCTAAACATCTTCAGCCCAACAAACATTGGAGGTAGCACAATCCAAAGAATCGTGGCCCATGTGTATTTTGAGCCTACAATATGGTTGCCAAAGTTTTATCCCCAGATGCAGCCCCTGATGCGAATGATGTGTACATTCTGCCCCCTCCTGACCCAATTGCTCTCTATCCTTACTGCCTCCACACATTTTATACCCACCGTTCTTCCAAAGTGCTTTCAAAACAAACAGATATTTCCAATAAACATAGACAGACTTTGTATGTGTTACGTATGTATGATTTATGGATTATTACATTTATATCCCACCTTCCCTTCAAGGAGCACAAGGTGGCACCCATAGTTCTCCCCCCCCCCATTCTATCCTCACAACAACGCTGTGAGGTAGGTAACTCAGGGATGTTGAAGAGTCCTTGGTCTCGAGTCACGAGTCAAGTCTCGAGTCTTTGGACCCGAGTCTCGAGTCGAGTCTCGAGTCCGAGGTCCAAAATGGTGACTCACGAGTCCGAGTCACGAGTCACTCCCAAAGTGGCGGCCCATGGAGGGAGCGGGAGGGTCTCCGCGGGAGGAAGAAGAGCTGCCCTTCCTCCTTCTCTGCCCCAGCCTTGTCCCTGCCTCTCAGTCTCAGGGATGTTGAAGAGTCCTTGGTGTCGAGTCCCGAGTCGAGTCCCATTAAAAATATTGGGACTTGAGTCTGACTCGAGTCAGAGGGGGGACTCAGTCTGACTCACGAGTCGAGTCCTCGAGTCCAAGTCCCCATCCCTGGGTAGGCTAGGCTGAGAGATAATGACTGGCAAAAAGCAAGCTTCAGGGCTGGATGGGCACTTGGACCTGGGTCTCCCCAGTCCTAGCCCAACAATCTAACCTCTACGCTACACTGGCTCTTTGTGCTACTTTTACGCAGATCTCTCTTTTTCACAGCCGTGCAGTGCCTTCTAGAGACCCCTTCTTTTTTTTGCATGCACCTGCATCTCCCCATGGTTCCAATTACCCCAGATTGCTACCCTTTCACTTTTGCTGTCCTCACTCCTGTGCCTTTTAACAGCAGCCTCACAGAGAAATGCCGTTTAGAAAGAAGTGGGCATTCCATGCCCGCCTGATGTACACAGACGGTACATGAGCACAGTGGTGCAGCTAGGTCATTTTAGCCCTGGACTTAATGATCTTAGTGGGGGGGGGGGCTTTAGAAGGGCCTTGTATATTACTTCAGTGTCAGAGCACACAGCTGACATTTCTCTTCTCCCCTCCCTGCTGTTCCATGCTTCACAACTGCTTCTATATTCCTGGTATTTTAGAGCAAACAAAACCATGACTGCACAGTATACAGTGGGAGTTTGCTTCTGCTGCCCTGATCCTAAATACATTTACTTGCGTGGGGGGGGGGGCACCATTTTGTGGTAGAAAAGGAGAATATACTTTTAAAGTAAAAATAAAATAAAATAAAATGAACACCTGTAACTATATCCATGCCTGGTCGGCTGCTCCCTAACTCCAAAATGTTTAATGATAAGAAGGAAGGATGCCGCAGCAAGCAGTGTCAGCGCTGGTGGGCCAGGTGATGATGCGGGGCCTGTTTGCCACTGCCCCCATCACCAGCGGCCCTCTGGAGGGCCACGGGACTGTGGTGCCCCCGGAACTCGAACTCGGCCCCAAGGTCCAGCCCTGGCTGCACAACTGCATGAGAAGTCACAAGACTCCTGTTCTCCCAGCCAGCCGCTGCTCACTGTGCTCTGCTACCTCTGCATTACCGTATGTGCTCTCTCTCTCTCTCTCTCTCTCTCTCTCTCTCTCTCTCCCCCTCTCTCTCCAAAGCTGCTTCTCCTGGCTTAGGCATGTTGGTCAGGCTCAGAGGCAGATTAATTAGCTCAGGGATGCGGGGAGCGAGGTGTGAGCCAGGGCCTTGTGGCAGATGCACTGTCCAGATGGGCAAAGTGACTGTTTGCGGTACTTTCCCTTAACTAGAGCCATTTCTGCTGTTGGCCAAAAAAAAAAAAAAAAAAAAAGCATCTCAAACAGCCTGGGAATTTTTCCAACTCAAAAGTTTTCTTCTCCAGCTGATTACATGGTGGGAGGCCCAATGCCAGGATGACTGAATTTGCTGCATACCAGCTGGAGGAACTCTTGTAGAAATCACATGTTTCCCCCTACCCGTGTAACAGGACCCAACCCACAGAAATAGGAGGGGCTTCCTCAGAGTCCAGTAGCATCCCTCCCCCCCCCCCAACAAGCCCCATCCCTGAGAATAGAGGGACTTCATTCCAGGAAGTGGTCTAAGTTAGCAAGATTCCTTGCTATCCTGGGGGTGCAATATCCTTGTGGATATCCTTGTATGGTGGAAGTACACGTTACACGCAAATGTGGGTAGCAAAACCCTGATGGCCACATCTGTTAGCTTTGGGAGGGAGCGATTTGGAGCAGTGAGGCTGCTGAGAAAGGGATGTGCATAAACCTTGCTTTGCCTGCCACTTTTTGGTCTGAAATTCCTCTTTCCCCCTTCACCTGCCACTTCTCTGCCCAACCGCCCCCACCCCTGACATGGGGTTCTAGATTCATGCTTATTTTTTTTTGTTTATTTATTGACAACATTTTCACCCTGCTCTTCAGCTAAAAAAAAAAAAAGACTCCCAGAGCAGACAATCCCTGCCCTCGGGTTTACAATCTAAAAGACATGACACGACACAAAAGGAAATCGGATTGGGAGGGAGGAGGGAGAAAAGCAAAGCTCAGGCAGTAGTTCTTAGTTTCAAAGTCCCTATAGGTGTTCTTGTGGGCAGAGAAGGGCGAAACTGGCTCCCTGCAGCTGTTCCTTCTCTGGCCAATTTCTAGACTTGAATTTAGAGCCCTGCATCTGGGGAGCGGGAGCTGCCGGGGAGAAGGGGCAGGCAGGAGGGGTAAGCATCCCCTCCCTGCTTCTTTTCTATGGCACATCAACTCCTTTCCCCAGACTAGGTTTGGCTGCATGCAGCCTGCAGTTGCATCCTCAGAAGGCATTTCATCTCAGACTGGAGCCCACTCCCTAGAGCAACCTTCCCCAACCTCGCGGCCTCCAGATGTTTGGGGCACCAGATTGAAGACGGTTGCCCTGGACTGAGGACATCCAGGATGTTTTTAATACTGGGGCAGCCAGCTCTATTTGCCTGGCTTACAGCTCTCTTGGCAGGTGGACAGGAGGCAGTGGCACGGAGAGCCTAAGTCAGCCACAGGCACTTGAATGGAATGCAGAGGGTGTAAGTCCTCCTGTTTCACAGTTTATTTTACACCCTGTTAGATTCCAGCTGGCGAGAACGCTCCCTATAAATATACATAAGGGCCCGTTTACATGACAATTTATTTGGACACAGATTCCACAACTGCCTGGCGGACAGCTAAGAATCCTGCATGCGCAGAGCTCTGAGGTAGCAGGGAGAAGAGCGGTTCAAGAACTGTTTTCCGTGATGCATGTGGACATCTTGACATCCTCTAGGGCAGTGGTTCCCAACCTTGGGTCCCCAGATGTTGCTGGCTTACAGCTCCCAGCATACCCAGCCAGCATGGCTACTGGCAAGGGATTCTGGGAGCTGTAAACCAGCAACATCTGGGGACCCAAGGTTGGGAACCACTGCTCCAGGGGCTGATGTGCAGATGCTAGTGTTTGCTCAAAATGTATCACCTGACTCTGCCACACCCTTCCTCCCAGGAACTCCAGGCAGCTTACATGGGAGGGGGAGGGGAGATCCCCTCTTGTCCTCACAACAATCCTTTGAGATAGGTTAGGCTGAGACAGAGTGACTGGGTTCGTATGATACGGTAAACCTCAGTAGGTTTACCGTGCGAGTAAACCTACTGAGGTGTAAAGTGTTGTGTGAGCCCGGGAAGGTATCGTTAAGGTGGTTAAGGAGAGTCTCCTTAACCACCCTACTAAACCATCGTTTGCACTAGGGTTTGCTAAACATACTGAGATTTAGCGTGTCATCCAAACCTGGATGACAAGCTGACCCTACTGCATGCCAAAAGGGGCATAGAGCCCCCTGCCCAGAGCAGCAAACAATGGCTGCCGCTCTGGGCACGGGGCTCTGGCCAATGACAGCCAGCCAAATGCCCAAGCGGCACTTAGCACATCTGTCATCAGCCGATGTCAGGAGAGCCTGCCAATTGGATGAAGCACTGCCCCCCCCCCCATTGCTGACATTGCCAGCGTTGGGGGCAGTGCTTAGGCTGAATGGCAGCTCATGTTGCCAATTGGGCTAAGCACCTTCACCTCCTGCTATCGCCGGCTCACACTCAGCAGTAGCAGGGTGCCAAGGTGGGGGTCTGACGGGCGGCCTGCTCCTGCCAGGAGAAGGGGCCACCTACCAGAGCCTGCTGCCAAGCCGCTGCACACCTCTTCCTCACCCTGGTGAGGAACAGGTGTGTGACAGCCACGTCAAGCTGAACCACCACCACCGCCGCCCTGCCACCGCTGCCAAGCCACTGGAGAAGAAGGTGAGTGAAGGGGGGGCACCCGGGTGGGGGGGGAGAGGCGTGGGGGCAGTGAGGTGGGATGGGGAGGAACCTTTCTTGGGGGGGCGGCTGCAGCGGCCACCCCAAGAAAGGCCTGGGGATGAGCCCCATGGCGCTGCGTTACCTCTCGAGGAAACGCAGCACCATGGGGCTCGTTGCCATTGCTCCGGGGGGACTGCAACTCTGGTGAGTAGCGGCCCCGCCGAGAAACGGCAAGTGACAGCTGGTGAAAGTGCCACTGGAGCACTTTTTGCCAGCTGTCATCCCCTCTCACTCCCCTCAGTGCTCCTGCATGGTGTCCCCAGGATACCGGGCGGGAGGACGAGGGGAGAGGCAAAGCTTCCAGACCCCCGCTGTGCCCGGG
Organism: Shinisaurus crocodilurus; assembly: GCA_021292165.1. Taxonomy (NCBI): domain Eukaryota; kingdom Metazoa; phylum Chordata; class Lepidosauria; order Squamata; family Shinisauridae; genus Shinisaurus; species Shinisaurus crocodilurus. The sequence goes on from CM037877.1 coordinate 202,374,025, forward strand.
CCCAGCCCGGGCCCAGAGCCACTTTAAACCCTCAGGGGTTCCAGAACCTCTGTGAGTTTGAAGTGACATGCAAACCCACCCAGTAACTTGCCCAAGGTCCCCTGGTGAAATTCATAAAGGAGTAGGGATTCGAACCCATGTCTCTCCAGCCCAAATACATCACACTGGCACCTGAATGAAAGTAAGTGAAGGAAATTGCCTTCCTAGCAGACAGTGATGAGGGATGATGCATCCTTATTGAAAGCAAAGGTTGTTTTGTACATTGTGCAGACGCCAACTTGGGACCGCCACAAACCTGGGTTTGCTCCACAGCAGTCAGGGACCCTCAGCCAGTTCTGTCCCCCTTTTGATGGCTGCACCGGCATGATACATACATTTACAAACACATGTTTGTCACATTCACATTCTTACATTTTTAGATATACACATAAAACATGTTATATGTCACTGTCCACCTCAGAAGTGCCACTGTCGCTGTGGTGTAGTGGTTAGATGCTGGGTTAGCATCACGGAGGACCCAGGTTCAAATCCCACACTCAGCTAGGAGGCTCACTGGGTAACCTTGGCCTAGTTGCTATTGCTCAGCCTGCTTACCTTCCAGGGTTGTCGTGGCAATATACGGGAAAGAACGTTGCATGTCACCTTCAGCTCCATGAATGTCAGGTTGCCTTCAGAGCGTCCAGGTGGGAACATCTGAAGATTTTTTTTACTCTACCTTCAATTTCAGGAGAAAAATGACACCTCCAGCTGTCTTTCCTGTTATAGCTGCCACACAGTGACCTGGTCTGCATGATCAAATCAGCTGTGGCATGTGAGGGTGCCCATGGGCGCCATTTAACATAACGCACCCCACAGCAGGGGTTGTCGTATCATCCGAACCCAGCAGGAGTGGTTTACACGAGGGTGAAACAACCCTCGCATAACCCATGGGGCTGTTTTAGGGATATGCCACTAAGTTGGGACGACATGACAACAACCCCCAGTGCGGGGGTTGGTTATGTGAAATGGCACCTGCGGGCACACACGCATGCCACATGCCACAGCCCACCGTAGGTCGAATAAGCCAAGGTGGGCTGATTTCATCATGCTAACCGGCCCTTAAAGAGCCCTTCATATAGCTCAAAATGGTGTCTTTCTTTCTTACCATACGGTGAGCTGTTTGGGTGCAGATGCTCAGGGCCACTTCTCGGCGATGGGTTGTCACACCACAGCCAGGAGGAGGCTGACTGTGCAGTAGCTGCCACCATGCCCCTTGTTTAAAGCAGCCTCCAGGTGGCAGCTGAGAATAGGCAGTGTGCTGTAGTAGTTAGTGTGTCAGACTAGGGTGCAGGGGACTCGGGTTCAAATCCCTGCCCAGCCTTGAAGTTCACTGGGTGATCTTGCACCAGTCACTCTTTCTCAATCAAACCTACCTCACAGGGCTATTGTGAGGATAAAACGGAGGAGGGGCGACCATGTATGCCACCCTGAGCTCCTTGGAAGAAGAGTGAGAAGAAGAATAACAAATAATAATAATAATAATAATAATAATAATAATAATAATAATAATAATCCACTGAGAAACTGATCTAGGAATTGCTGACGAGACTGGAATCTCTGAGTCATGACCAAATAGCAGCATGACCAAACAGAAACTCCTGGTAAAGCATGACACAGAGTCTGTCGACAACAACAACAATGGAGATGAATGATTTTTTTATAACTCAGAATCTGGATTCTTCTGGGTTCCAGCAGCGTGTCTTCCGGGTAGGCAAATCCTCAGCATGAACGAGAGCCCAATTTCCAAGTAATTGGCACTCAGCCAGTTATACAGAGATTTGATCTAAGCCATTCTTTTGTCCCTGATTTTGTTATTCTCCTACATTATTATCATTCCCCAGAAGCTCCAGCTGAGATAAGGGCCATATAGGACAAGCTCACACTGCTAAGGACAGCCCCTGCCTCAAAGGCTCACGTCATGAGTAACCAGGGTGATGAGAAGAAAAGGATTATCATCATGCGCAATCAGGAACCAAGGCACAGAAAACGGAGGTGATGTTTTCGCTTATTTTGTCAACCCTCACAAATCTCCAGCTCAGAAAATGTCACAAATCCAAAATGCCTGACCCCCCCCCCCATCATCAAGTCCCGCTTTTGCCTAAGTCGACAGTCAAGAGGCTCTTTCTTTCGTGTAAGTGAAGAGGGATTATGGCTGCCAACCCTCAATCAATGTACTGGATGCCAGTAAAAACATTGCTTGAAATGGCTGCTGTGAAGCCTGTAAAAGGAACAGATTGCCAGTAAAACGCTCATGATTCATTTCAAACACTCTCAATTAAGCACCATCAAATCAGAAAGAAAAAGAAAATGTTCTCCCATGTTCAAAATAGCATTCCCTACTCCCTCAAAAATCAACTTTTTATTGTTTAACCCTCGCATAAGCCATGGTCCCCGGGTTTGGACAACATGACAAGCTGTGGCTGGGGCTTGAATATTCAAAACCCGCCCGGCATGCTCCACAGGCACGGTGAGCTGTTTTGATCATGCAAACCAGGTTGCTGTTACTTGCTAACAGTAATTTGGATCAAATAGAACCAGGGTGTTGAACCTCTCTTGGCCCGTGGGCCTCGTTCCATTTCAAAGAAGATCTTGGGGGCTACATTCCAGTGGTGGGTGGGGCCAAAGGCAAAATGGGTCGAGCCAAAGGCAAAGGGGGCAGGACCAAATACCCCAAAGTGCCAGCATATTTCAGCTTAGAGCTCTTCCTGCCAGTAATTAAGCCTTAGGAGGAGAGGCATTTCAACCTTTCAGAATGGGGGGAAACTGCACAAAAGCTGGGAAACCACCAAATGATCATTGATAGTCGGGGGAAAGGGACGGGCCAGGGGAAGGGGCGTGGCCATCTGGGGAACTCTGGAGGGCCAGATTTCCCCCCCCCCCGCCGCCCCCGGGCCTGAGGCTGCCCGCCCCTGACATAGTGGCCGTTTCAGTATACTCCTTGGTTGAAGTTCATATTCTAAAGTTCAAAAGTCACAGGTTCTGGATTGCTTATGAGACCAGTTAATGCTCAAAGCTCATACATTTAAAAAAACATTTCTGTAAATACCTTGTTCCATACTGTGAAGCTTTTTTGTTGTAGCCAATGGCCAAAACCAGTAAACTTAACATGCAATGCAATCCTGTGCATGTACTGTATATTCCAAAGCAAGGCCCACTGTATTCAATGGAGCTTACTCCCAGCTAAGTATCAGGGCCGGTGCTACCATTAGGCCAACTAGGCAGCTGCCTAGGGCGCAGGGCTAAAGAGGGTGCCAGAAATGCCTTGAAAAAAAATACAGTGCTCTCAAGTGGGAAGGGGGGGGCACTAAATATCTGATCTTGCCTAGGGCACCAAACTGCCTTGCACCGGTCCTGCTAAGTATCTATAGCTTTGCATCCTAAAACTACAGTTGTCTCTCTCTGAGGAATCACCAAGAAGCAGCCATTCCATCACGCTGCAGCAGATGCAGAGAGACCAGGACCGGTGCAAGGCAGTTTGGTGCCCTAGGCAAGATCAGATATTTAGCGCCCCCCCTTCCCACTTGAGAGCGCTGTATTTTTTTTCAAGGCGTTTCTGACGCCCCCTTTAGCCTTGCGCCCTAGGCAGCTGCCTAGTTGGCCTAATGGTAGCACCGGCCCTGAGAGAGACCAGCTAGCTGCCTTCAGCGTTTCTTCTCCCTCAACTGTCACCCAGCAGCAGCCATTCTGTCAGCCCACCTGAAGTGTTTCTATCCCAGCCAGTCATTATGAGGACTGTAACTTCAAAAACTGGTACCAGAGTTTGCATTTTCCCTCCTTCCTTCCTTCCTTCCTTCCTTCCTTCCCATCCCTTTTTCCTTTTGTGTAGGGTCTTTTAGATCATTTCATTTCATTTCATTTATTTCATTTATATACCGCCCCACAGCCGAAGCTCTCTGGGCGGTTCACAACCCTCTATACATAAAAACAACATTAAAACATACAAAACAGTTTAAAAAAATTAAAAACCAAATTTAAAACACAGTTTAAAATAACAATACAAAAAGCCAATAAAACTGAGCCTACAGGTGACAATCCCCTCCGTGCTATTCCAAGCTCCTAACTAAATGCCTTGGCATAGAGGGAAGTCTTAACCTGGCGCCAAAAAGATAGTAAGGTTGGCGCCAGGCGGGTCTCAGTGGGGAGCTGATTCCATAACTGGGGGGCTACCACCGAGAAGGCCCTCCTCCTCGTTGCCACCAACCGAGCCTCTCTTGGAGGTGGCAATCGGAGGAGGGCCCCAGATGTTGAGCGTAGTGTCCGGGTAGATAACGGTTGGGAGAGACGTTCCGTCAGGTATTGTGGTCCTAAGCCGTGTAGGGCTTTATAGGTTAAAACCAGCACCTTGAATTCGGCTCGGAAGCATATTGGCAGCCAGTGCAAGCGGGCCAGAACTGGTGTAATATGCTCGGACCTTCCGGTCCCTGCAATAAGCCTGGCTGCCGCATTTTGCACTAGCATGGGGGTAGACAGAAAGTACACCCATTATCTACTGGTAGATCTCTGTGTGATTTATAGTAGATCAGCAAGGATTTCTGGCTTCCAGTTGTTAACTGCAGCAACAAAATGACACATACACACCCTCTAAATTATACTGCTGGAATGAAGAAAGCTTGGAGCAACCAGGAGTGGGTGGATGTTGGTGTGGAAGGACTGTGAGCACCATTTAGTTCGGGTCCTCAAAACGAATTTGTGGGCTCAGATTTCTTTAATTCTAAGCAGCCAGGTATCCTTTGTGCCAGTATCTGGTTGGCCTGAAGTTTGCACATCCCTGTTTTAGATTGTAACTCTGTATCTTCTTGCTTTTTATTGATCTTTAATCCATTCTGAGAGCCTTTTTGGCTGAAGAGTGTGGCAAAAAATGCTTTAAATAATCAGTTTGCACCATTTCTTGGGAGTAAGCCCTGCTGAACTCAGTGAGGCTTACTTCCAAATAAACATGTACAGATTGAGTTGTAACAGTGCCATTTTATATGTGTCTACTCAGAAGTAAGTCCCACGGAGTTCAATGGGACTTACTCTCAAGTAAGTGTGTGTAGGATTGCAGCCTAAAAAGTATTTTCTCTAGACAAAGTGGCATCAAAAACAATGACAAAAAGCAGAATTCCTAAGCATTGAAACAGTAAGCTTTACATTCCAGGAAATAAATTTAGAATTGGGCTGAACCTGTGTAAGAATCACAGTAAATTATTATCACAGGAAAACCTAACATCACAGGCAGAAGTAACTGTTTGGCAGCCATATTCAATTTCATAGAAATATGCATATTATTTGGTTGCCATTGATAGTACCGTAAATATACCAGCACTAGGGCCCTCGCATAATTAAAAATAACTTTTAGTTGACTAATCATATGAATTTTAATTGATTGATTAATAGTTTAAATCTGTATGAATCTGCATATGAATAAAATCAATCATTTTGAAGTGGGGGAAAGCTATCTTTCTTTCTTTGCTTTTAGATGATGCATGTACCTGTCATAGTAGGCAGCAATCCCTCCTGTGTGAGAGAGAAGGGAGGAAAGATGACAAAAGGGACAAGGCAGTAAAACTGGAGAATCAGCAAAATGTTATAGAAAGACAATCCAGTAGTTTGTCTTACTGTAAATACATATGATGAATATCTAGGGCTTTAATTGTGTAATGAAAAAACAGTTCGGTCTTATATAATGTATAATATGTTTTCCTTTTTTAATTTTTTAATTTTTATTAATTTTCCAGATCCAAAGGCAGGCAAACTTAGTAATATGTTTCCCAACACCAACGGGAGGCTGCTCCATTGATCCATTTGAAACCGGGTTCTTCCTCTCAGAGGAGGGGCTGTAACTCAGTGGTAGAGCACCTGCTTTGCATGTAGAAGGTCCCAGGTTCAATCCTCGATATCTCCAGGTAGGGCCAGAAAATTTGCCTGAAACTGTCCAGGGAGAGCTGCTGCCAGTCAGTGTTGAGAATACTGGGTCAGATGGACTAATGATCTGACTCAGTGTCCTGGTTCACACAATGCAACAACCCACCATTGGCAACAAGCCATGGTTAGGTTGTCGTGTCATCCAAACCCAGCCCGACTTACCCTGGAAACCCATGGGCTGTTCTAGGGGTTGTTTACCCACAGTGGGTTGTCATGTCATCCAAACGCAAACAACCAATCCCACCATGGGTAATGTCCAGCAGCCAGCGAGGTGCTCGGCAAGAGCGGCAGAAAAACCCTTGCCACTCTTCCTGAGCTTGCCCTGGCTGCTGCCATCCCGCAAGTGCCCAAGCAGCACTTGGGGGTGGCTGGCACTGGCTTCCCCCCCCCTCCCCGCCGTTCTCTTGGGGGAGGATTCCAAAAAATGTTTGCCAGCCACAGACAGCCCCTCCAAGGTGCCGCTCAGGCATTTTGAAGGGGCTGCCAGTGGCTCTCAAAACAGGGATCACAAGAGCCATCTGTCAAGCTGCCTTTCCCAATCTCCAGGGCGGGAAAAGGTTAAAATGCAAAAAAGCCACGGGGACCCGAAAACGGCTCTTGATCTGATCGTGGCAGGGAGGGAGGGACGACTCAATCCCAGCATGGTGTCCGCTGGGATACTGCCTGGAGGACTGAGGAGGAAGGAGGGGGATGAAGGAAGCGAACATCCCAAGGTGAGCCCAATTGTCTGTCAGGCTCACTGTTCACAGAACAACCTTATTCTGGCTTAGTGCCAGGGTGGGTTGTCTTGATGTGCGAACCTGCCCAGTATAAGGCAGCTTCCTGTGTTCCTGTGAGATTCTCCTGCCTATATACAAGAAACAAGCTGTTGGCCTGTAAAAGGTCACTGGAAAAACCTTTGTATACCTGGAGAAGCATCTTTTGTAAGATGTAGCAACCTTTTTTAGACTACAATCTTATGCATCCTTAACTGCCAGTAAGCCCCTCTGAACCCAAACTGCATAGGATTGCACTGTTAATCTCCCCAATCCAGCTTTTCCAGACTGGGTGTTCTCCAGATGTGATGGACTACAACCAGGCCGGTGTCCAGACTGGGTGCTGGCGCCGGTCTAAAGGGGCCCGGAGCATGTGGAGGAGGGGGCTCAGGGGAAGAGGGGGGCGCTAATTCACTTGTAGGCACCAAACTCCCACCGACTACAACTCCCACCATCCCCGGCCAGCATGCCCATGTGGCCATGCTGGCTGGAGATGAGGGGAGTTGTAGTCCAAAATATCTGGAGAGCTCCTGGTTGGGGGTGGCTACAAAATCCATACACTTTTATTAAGGTTGGTAAAAGGAGAACCAACTCTTATGGCTACTTTAACACAGCTATTATGCAAACACCTTGAGAGCAGGTACTCTTCTTACAAAGACATACCTCTTCATTTCTAGGTATTTCTCTTTGATATGATTTTAAAATTAAAATATTTGCTTCCTGATGGATCAGAGACACATTTATAAAATTGATTCAGGGTGCAATCCTATGCATGTTTAGACGGGGGCGGGGGAGTCCACACTGGGCAGGGAATGCTGGGAGCTGTAAGACTTTTTTCTGTCTAAACCTGCATAGGATTGCACACCCTAAGGCAACCAATTAATCAAGGAAGTTTGCAATCCTATGCACACATACCTGCTGGGACTAACCCCAGTGAACTAGATGTGACTTATTCACAAGCAAACATGCCTAGGAGTGTGTGATTGCACCAGCCCCTAATTAGTGCCAGTCAAATTTTCAGGGATGGCAGTAATTTAATCATTTTCCATCTGCAGCTCTGGCTTTCATGTCCCTTCTTTGCCCTGATCTCCCCCAAAGTCCCTTCCCCCTGAAGCATAACTCATGGGACAACAGGCAGTGGTGGAGGAGAGGGAGCTGGAACCCAGTGCTTTTGTCTTTTCTTGGGGAAGGTCCATCATCGCGGGCACAGGGCTTTCACCCTGGAGCCAGCCAGCCAGCCAGCCAGCCAGCCAGCCAGCCAGCACCCTGTGGCCACGCTCCTGCCTTGGTTTGACTTTAACGTGCCCTGATCGAAATGGTTGAATCCTTCTCATGTTTATATCATGATTATTAGCTGAGTCACAGCTGGGGTGCTGCTAATTAAATGTATTTCTTAATTAACAAGATCAGAGAGAAAGCACGCCGGCCGGGTTGGGTTTTCAATCATTGTTGACAAAGGCAGCTGCTGCCAGGCTTCAGCCGGGGGGGGGGGGGAGAGAAGGGGGGCGCATCAGAGAGGCCGTGCCAACCCAAAGCCAGTACAAACCAGTTCATTGCCAATTGGCACCATCAGAGTTGAGTGGCTCTCCGGAAAGTTCAGTACATTCTGAAGCAGTGGCAGGAATGTCATCGCTTCCGCATGCACCCAGCTCGGCACACAGGGCCAGCACTACCGTTAGGCAGAGTGAAGCGGTCGCCTTAGGCGGCTGATGCTGTGAGGTGGTAGCAAGGTGTTGGAGGAAAGAGCTGTGGGTCAGGCGGACTGCTCTGCACCCTCTAAGCTAGCCTGCTGCCCAGGCAGTGGTGGAGGATGCTGGCCCGTTGCCAGTATCCAAGAAACATTCAAGTGCCAATCCAGTCGGCTTTTGTACATGAAATGGGAGGGGGCGTCATGTTGTCCTTCACCTCAGGCAGCAAAATGTCTTGGGCCAGCCTGGTCAGTACACATTCACCATTCCATCACCAGCCCACTCCTGGCAGCGTTGGTTGGTGTAGTAGCATTAATTTGGGTGGAATTACACTTACCAGATGCGTGCGGACTGCTTGTGGAGCCTTCAGCAAAGCGAATCCTGCCTGGATCGTCTCCACCCACACTCTTCTTGCACCATGAGAACAGGACTGGCCCAAAGATGGCATGCAGTTGTATGGCAGGTTGCCAGCTCAGGTGAAGGGCTACTGAATGCCACCAGTTGCATGTACCGCAGATTGGCAGCACCCAGCAGCAGCGGCAGGAGGCAGCTACATCCTCTGCCCAACAGATCTCTTTCAGGCTCTCATGTCTTTACTGTGTGAGTGTAACGTTCACAGCAGCCTTCCCCAACATGGAATATGGGGTGGGTTAAGATTTTTTAAAAATTTATAATGTTTTAAATGTATTTTATCTTGCTTTTAGCCTATGTACATCGCCCAGGGTGGCCGGTTGCCGGCCAGATGGGCGATTAATACATGTAAATAAATAAAATAAAATAAATAAATAAAATGGTGCCCTCCAGATGTTTTGGACTGCAATTCCCAGGAAACCTGACCATTCACAGTGCTGGCTGGGGCTGATGGGAATTAAACTCCAAAACATCTGGAGGACACCAGGTTGGGGAAGGCTGGTTTCCACCATGAACATTGCCTGTCCACAATCCAGAGACCTCCCTTCTACCCTTGCCACCAACCTGAACATCTGTACAGACCATAAAGGCCAAATCTATCTACCGGTACTTCTGACACAGAATTGTGATTACATCAGTGAGATTCATCAAATGAACCTTTTGCCTCATGTAGCGTAATCCCATGGTTTTCCAGAACTGAGGTAGATCTGGCACATATGTGCACACAGAAGCCTTCAACTATTCAGCGGGCCACAAATCTTTCAACCTACCATGCCTGCCTTTCAATGTTGTCCCTCAACCACCCACGGATGTTCCCCCACCTCTCTCTCTCACACACAAGATCGCAGAGAAAGTTTTATTTACTTTATTAACTTCATTTATTTATGAAATTATATTCAACCTGCTTTTCAACTTCAAAATTTACCAAAGTGGCAAACAAATAGTGAAAGCCACAATAAAAAATACAATGATAAAAATAAAAATAAAAATTACTGCATTAAAACAGAAAGCAGCAAATAATAATAACAGCAGCAGCAGAAGAAGATAAAACAATGATTTCAATGGTGGAAAAACAGAATAAAACAGTAGATAAAATTTCAAATAAGCCTGCAGTCACAAGAATAAAATCAAACTTATGGGTATTGAAAAACTGTTATTAAAACATCTCGGGCAAATAAAAAGATTTTCATTTGGCACCTAAAGCTTAGCAACAAAGGTGCCAGGCAGACCTCTTTGGGGAGGCTCTTCCACAAATAGGGTGCCACTGCCAAAAAGGCCCTGTCCCTGGTCACCACTTGCCTCACCTTAGAAGGTGGGAGCATCTTAAGAAGAATTTCCGATGGAGAACTTAACACCTGGGCAGGTTTGTATGGCAACAGGTAGCTCTTCAGATACATGTGTAAACCGTCTCAAAAGGTCTTCCTCTAGAATTTCCAAGTCCCTTCTTTGGCTTCTTGGGAGAATGCCCCCAACCTTCTTCCCACTCTCTGCTTCAAAGCAAAGCTGCAGAAACAATTCACCTTGGAAGCAGAACAGCAGCAGCTGGGACACCAGACTACCCTGAGGGGCACTTCCCTGAGGCGGGTTGCTTCCTCCTGGGTGCTTAAGAGGGACAGGATGACGCAAACAGACTTCCCTTCTCCGCCATTTCCATTTTGCAAGATGACAACGCTCTGGCTATGCAGCAATGGGTCCTGTGCACAATATCAGCAGCCGGTACCATGTTTCTGCATTGGACCCAGTACCAGAGGCACAATGGATAGAGCAGAAGAGAAGGATTTGATGTGGGTCGCTGGGATCTTTTCTGTGCTTCCTCTCAGTGCTCCTAATATTAAAACTAGAATAAGTGACACACACTTGCCAATTGCAGCGCCTGGGGCTGTTTCTGTAATATTCATGTTGCGTGCAGGGCACAGACTAACCCTTCCCATCTGTTGACATGAGGGAAGGGATTAGCCCCTTCCAGAGTTGAGAGGGTATTTCCCTTTTGCCTGATTGCCTCCGTGGGATATGCTTGTCATTTTTACAGGCCGAGCTGCCACAATGGCGCAGGATTAGCCAGTTTTGCTGCTTGCCTCTAATTTGATTCTGCTGGCTTGTTCCCCAGCCGCAATAGCTAGAATGATTCTGCGGGGCCTCCCTCTAGCCTGCGTCACAGCTTCCCCCCCCCTCCTTTGGTTCCCTCCCACCCCACACACGCCTCCCTGCTCATCAGAATCTGAAGCATTAAGTGCTTTCCATGGCAGCTTCGCACCCCCTATCAGAAGTACCCACACGACACAGAACTGCGGCTCACGTAGGCCAGTTGCCTGCTGCCAGCACCTGCCACTGAGCCAACGCTGGAGGAAGGAGCGGAGCTGTTTCCTGGGAATGAGCCTGTTTCTTCAAGTCCCTGGGGGATTCCCTTAATGGCCAGGGATAATTATGACTGTAGGCAGGATGTTTCTGGGCTGGGGCAGTGCAGGGGCACCATTTCAGATTTCAGCAGAAGGGGCAACGTTTAGCCGCTCCTCCGCCTCTAGAGCCTACTAACTGCAGACTCTCTCTCTCTCTCCCTCTCTCTCTCTCCCTCCCTCTGACAGTCAAGATCACATATTCTAAAATGCAGGAGGGTGTGATGACTGTCAGCCTTCCCCTCTGTTTTACTTTCAAGGGCTGCATATGGCCCCCTGGGTCTAATTTCATGTGGCCCTCAGCCTAATTTCAAAAGCATGCGATCAGACCAGACCCCTGGCAAGGGCAACCTGTCCCTACCTTGGAACTCCCTTGCATGGGAAGGAAGAGGGAGGGAGGGAGGGAGGGAGAGAAGTGGGTGGGAGAAAGAGAAAAGGGCTGACCCACCCACTTTTGGTTCGGGCCCTGCCCACCGCCGGCTTTGGATCCACTCACACTGCCAACATGTGGCCCCGGACAGATTACCTATGAGAGCCAGTGTGGCTCGGCCATGAGACTCACTGGGTGACTTTGGGCCAGTCACTGACTGTCAGCCTAACCTACCTCACAGGGTTGTTGTGAGGATAAAATGGAGAGGAGGGGGATGATTATGTAAGCTGCCTTGGGTTCCTTTCAGGAAAAAAGGTGGGGTATAAATATAATAAATAAATAAATTAATTAATTAATTAACAGAAAAAAGGCTCCCCCCCCCCCCCGTTCAAGGGCATCTCTGATTCTGGGGCTGTGATCCTTTCCTAATTGGTATAAGAGGCCTGGTCTACATGGGCAGTAGCTTGAGCCTGGAAGAATCCCTGCTGCCCTCCAGATGTTTTGGACTTTAATGCCCATCAGCCCCAGCCAGCATGATCAATGGTCAGGAATGCTGGGAGATGTGGTGCAAAACATCTGGAGGGACCCAGGTTGAAGGCTAGACTCCAGTTCACAGGTGGAGGGGTACTATTTTTTGCCATGCTCTCCCTCAGGAAAAAAAAAAAAATCATCCTTGCAAGTAAAAATATAGCATGTCAGAAAAAAGGTTCTCACCCAGCCCAATCCCTGTTGTGCCATTTTTCAACTTTGTTTTTTATGTAATGCAGGGGAGGGGAGCATTCATAAATGGGCTTCCATACCAGCCATATGAAGTGGGACCACCCCCAACCACCTCAGGACTCTTCTACCGCCCTCTCACGTCATCCTGCTGCAGGTGCAGATCAGGCCACAGATCGAGGTGGGTCTGCCCTCATCCTCTCCACAGCTTTCCCCTGACACATATTCCCTTGGCCTGGGATTCATCCTATGTATAACACTGGTGGTTGTGACCTCCCAGTCTCCTGCCACAACTGTCTTATTTTGTGCATGCTGGGTGTGATGCCCACTGTGCAATGACCCACAGAGGGCTACTTGGGCATACCACATGTCCTGCAGTGGAGCCTGGTGGCTCCAGTGTCAGTGGGGTGGTGTATCCACTCCAGTTTTTCATCTGTACTTTAAAGGATGTTTCCATAGTGCAGAACCCTAACCCCCCAAAATAGATTCAGCACCATGGGAGTTGCTCCAGCCACCTGACCATTTCGGTAATTCGGTTGTCCTTTACTTCCTAATTTCTAGAGCAGGTTTGGGGAAGCCAATTATCAAACAGGGCAAGCCTGAGGTCACCCAAGCAGTTTGTCTGAGCATAGGAATACCTGAAGCGAAATCCTGGGACTGGATGTAGTTTCTGAAGCGTGGGTTCATTCCTGAGCATTTAGCCCAGCCTTCCCCAACCTGGCGCCCTCCAGATGTTTCGTACTGCAACACCCAGTATTCCTGACCAATGGCCATGCTGGCTGGTGCTGATGGGAGTTGAAGTCCAAAACATATGGAGGGCACCAGGTCGGGGACGGCTGATTTAGCCCCCTCCCAGCTTCTGTTCTCTGATTAAAGGCTGATGCATTTGCCCGGATCTCTCATCCGACTAGGAACCACATCATCAGCGGGAACTCTTTCTTTCCTATGTGTGTAATGTTTTCCCTTGACTCTTGCTCATTGCTGCCCGCTCCTTCCACCACCTCCCTGCTGCTCTGTCTCCGCCCACCCTGTTCACCCTGGCAAGTGCTGCGAATGTGAAGGCAGACTGCAGCAATGCCGGGATTTCTCCCCAGACTTGGCAGTCTGATCATGTCCTACCTGAAGAGTGGCAGGAGTGAGTCACGTTCTAGCCACAGCAGTGACTCACACTTTGGGCTTCCAGAGAATAGCAAGCACATTTCAGAGATTCCTGGATGAAAGTGTACACGTACACGTGTGCGCACACACACCCCCTAGTGCTACTGGAAATCACCCTGCTGCTGCCGCCTTCTCATTTGGCTTAGAAATCATATGGATTCGTGTTCTCTCATCCCGCCTCCAGAGCATGGAACAAGAAGGTCAAATCCACCCCTGTTTTCACACTGAGGTTCCTTTATCCCACTTTGGCAGTCCTGTGCAGGGGAGGTCGGAGGCCTCTCCGGGAGTGGCTCTGTTCGGCTTGGGTGCAGATGGTGCAACAATGTTTCCAGCATCAGTCATGTGGCTGCGTGTGCATCGGTCGGCAGCTTAGCCCACAGAGGCCTCATGTGCATGCCTGTCAACGATGCTTCTCCATTGGAGCCTGCACTCACTAGGACTCTGCCCCAGTCAGAACCCATTTCCTCTGCCTGAGCTCAGGTTTGGAACAATGAATGGAGTGAAGACAGTACCTTGAAGAAGCATGTGCAGAGAGCATTAGGCTCACCCATGAGTGTCAATTACCAGGCTACACACAGGATTAGAGGCAAGCACTGATGATGGGCATTTTAATAGTTATATGTAGAGAAAGCCAACCTAAGCCCCCTGCCTGACACACACACACTCACCAAGGAGGGGGGAAGGAGACCCGGGGGGGGGGGAGACAGCCAGTCTCCACAGATGCCAAAGGGGACAAACAACATCTGCATAGAATCACCCCAGGGGGGAAGACAGGAAGCATCACCAGGTTTGTCAATGCTCTCGCATATCAGCCCCATCTACATAAGACTTGAATACCTCTCCAGAGCAGACACTTCGGCACCCCTAAGAAATGGCCACTCAACACCATAGGATGGGACCGTTAAGCAAGTGGCTTCAAAGGGACCCCATCCCACGGGGGGAGGGCGTCACCCCACCTGACCCAAAAGGCTGCCCCCTCAGGGAGGGTGTCAACCCACCTGATCACGGAGGGAAGGGCTACCTGAAACACCAAGGTATAAAACACCCTGCGCAAGGAAACTGGTGGCTGTTCAGCAATCTTGCCCATGCCTGGGGTAAGGGAACGAAGGATCGGCAACCCCGGGTAGCAGCACCCGGCGTGCTCCAGCTAGCTAGAATCACTGGCCGCTTGGGTTGACCGGACCCCCGGGAAACCAAGCTGAAATCACTCACAAGCCACTTGGGTAGACCGGGCCCCCGCCGGGAACCCAGCTAGCCACTTGGGCAGACCGGGCCTCCGCCGGGAACCCAGCTAGCCACGTGCGGTTGACTGGGCCTCTGCCGGGGCCCGAGCTGAACTAACTAGCTGAGAGCCCTGAAATCACGGTGTCCTTGAGACTTCTTGCTTGCTACTTTGTACCGTACTGATAAGCTGTATTGCTGGCGTGGGTCTGGGTTTGTGAAGGTAATGTTGTAAATAAACTTGTTTTCTAAAAGATACTTTTGTGGCTATAAGTTATCCCTTTGTTCTGGGCTAAGGCGAGGCGCTGGGGACCTCAGAGAAGGCCCGCCCCAGCACCCGCTACCCCTTTAGCATTGAACCCACGCAGAAGACCAGGTTGTCGGTCTTCTACTTGGTGGCAGCGCTGGGATAACTTATTAGCCCAGAATATCTCCCAGACCCAAAGTAGCAAGAGCCTAAGGATCACCATGAGCGACCCAGAGCCTGACGGAGCGACTGGGGGAGCCGAGCCACGGCGGTTCCTGCCCGCAACCCCCATCACCCCGGGGTTGGTGGCGCTGATCCGGCAGACGGAGCTGCAGAGGGAGCTGCTGGCAAGTCTGGCCCAGAGTGCCCAACCCAGGGGCCGCCCTAACCCAGCTCCGACAGGTGGGAGAGAGGATGTGGTGACCGAAGAGCCCGCTCCTCTGGAGCCTCTGGAGCCCCTGGAGCCCCTCGAGCTTCCCTCAGAATGGACGGCCCACGAGCGGGAGAGGATAGCCCACGAGCGCGAAATGATCCAGATGCAGATGGAGTTGGCCAAGCTGCAGCTCGAGGCGGGGAACACTCCCCCGACTGTCCCCTCCGCTCCTCCCCCTCCGTCGTGGGAGCGCAAGACGTTCCCCTACTACAAGCCAGGGCAAGATGTCCTGATGTTCTTCTCCATTTTCGAAACGGCGTGCCAGGAGCAGCGGGTCCCAGACAACTTGCAGTTGTCTGCCCTGCGAATCCAGGTCAGTGGGGACCTGGCTGACTTCCTCGGGGCGCATCTGCGGAAGACCCCAGCGAGCTACGAAGCGTTCAAGGCAGCGGCCAGGCAACACTTCGCCCTCACCACCGAACATTGCCGGCAGAGATTTCGAGAGGGTAGACCTTCCCCCGAGACCACCCATGTGGCATGGGCAGCCCAGGTGATGCACGTCTGCGAGTCCTGGGTGGAGGCTTCCCGGGCCTCCACCCTGAAGATGGCGAAGGGATGGAGGAAATTTCACTGTCACCCGCCCTGTCCGAAGCTCAGCGGGAGCAAATGAAGCGGGTGCTGGATGAATTTGAGACCATGTTCTCAGACCGCCCCGGGCGGAACCCCATTCATCCAGCACACCATTCAAACGGGTGACAGCCCCCCTCTGCAATCTCTGCCATACCGGGCGGTGGGCCCCACGCTCAAGTCATTGCGGAGGAAGTCAAAGCCATGTTAGACCTAGGGGTGATCGTTCCTAGTTCTAGCCCATGGTCCTCCCCGATTGTCCTGGTGGCCAAAAAGGATGGGGGGGTGCGGTTCTGTGTGGACTATCGGAAAATCAATAAGGTGACCGTCCCTGACCCCTACCCCATCCCCAACATAGATGTCTTACTAGAGAAGCTAGGGAGGGACAAGTACATTACCACCCTAGACCTCACCAAGGGCTACTGGCAAGTCCCGCTGGACGCGGATGCTGCTCTCAAGTCTGCCTTTGTCACACACCTGGGTTTATTCCAGTTTACCACTCTTCCCTTCGGAGTCCGGAACGGTCCGGCAACCTTTCAGAGGCTGGTGAATGGAATGCTGAACGGGTTGGGACTTGGGAGAAGTTGCCTGTGCCTATCTGGACGACATAGCTATCTTTAGCTCCACTTGGGAACAGCATCTGCAGCATGTCCGGCAGGTCTTCCAGCGGATCCGGGTCGCTGGGTTGACAGTGAAAGCAAAGAAGTGCCAGGTGGGGCTAGGGGAGGTTGAGTACCTTAGACATCGGGTCGGAGGGGGGAGCATCAAACCCATGGAAGCTAAGATCGAGTCGGTTCAGAAATGGCCCCAACCCGCAACCAAAAAACAGGTGCAGGCTTTTCTGGGACTTGCGGGGTACTATCGGAAGTTTGTGCCACACTTCAGTCAGCTAGCAGCCCCTCTGACTGATCTTTGTAAAAAGCGCCAACCGAACAGGGTCCAGTGGACCGCGGCTTGCCAGACCGCTTTCGACAGGTTAAAAGCCTGCCTCACGGCAGCTCCCATTCTGCAAGCCCCAAACTTCGAATCCCCCTTCGTTCTACAGACAGATGCCACTGAGGCCGGGATGGGGGTGGTGTTATTACAGGAGAAGGTAGGAGAAGGGCTGCGCCCCATTGCCTACCTGAGCAAGAAACTCCTGCCCAGAGAACGTAGTCTTGCCACCATTGAGAAAGAGTGCCTGGCCATGGTGTAGGCCATCACCAAGTTGCGCCCCTACCTCTGGGGGAGACGGTTCCACCTGCAGACCGACCATTCCCCGCTGTGCTGGTTAGATAGAGTCAAGGGCAACAACCAAAAACTCCTACGGTGGAGTCGGGCGCTGCAAGACTTTGACTTCGAAATTGAGCACATCAAGGGTAAGGACAATGTCTTGGCTGATGCACTCTCCCGGGCTTTCTCAGGTGATGGGCAAGTCAATGGGAAATTGGGGTGTGGGACCCCAATGCCATCTTTTCCCTGGGGGGGAGATGTAGGGAAAGCCAACCTAAGCCCCCTGCCTGACACACACACACACTCACCAAGGAGGGGGGAAGGAGACCCGGGGGGGGGGGAGACAGCCAGTCCCCACAAATGCCAAAGGGGACAAACAACATCTGCATAGAATCACCCCAGGGGGGAAGGAGGGAAGCATCACCAGGTTTGTCAATGCTCTCGCATATCAGCCCCATCTACATAAGACTTGAATACCTCTCCAGAGCAGACACTTTGGCACCCCTAAGAAATGGCCACTCAACACCATAGGATGGGACCATTAAGCAAGTGGCTTCAACGGGACCTCATCCCACGGGGGTAGGGCGTCACCCCACCTGACCCAAAAGGCCGCCCCTCAGGGAGGGTGGCAACCCACCTGATCACGGAGGGAAGGGCTACCTGAAACACCAAGGTATAAAACACCCTGCGCAAAGAAACTGGTGGCTGTTCAGCAATCTTGCCCCATGGTTGGGGTAAGGGAACGAAGGATCGGCAACCCCGGGTAGCAGCACCCGGCGTGCTCCAGCTAGCTAGAATCACTGGCCGCTTGGGTTGACCCGACCCCCGGGAAACCAAGCTGAAATCACTCACAAGCCGTGTGGGTAGACCGGGCCCCCGCCGGGAACCCAGCTAGCCGCTTTGGCAGACGGGGCCTCCGCCGGGAACCCAGCTAGCCGCGTGCGTTTGACCGGACCTCTGCCGGGGCCTGAGCTGAACTAACTAGCTGAGAGCCCTGAAATCACGGTGTCCTTGAGACTTCTTGTACCGTACTGATAAGCTGTATTGCTGGTGTGGGTCTGGGTTTGTGAAGGTAATTTTGTAAATAAACTTGTTTTATAAAAGATACTTTTGTGGCTATAAGTTATCCCTTTGTTCTGGGCTAAGGCGAGGCGCTGGGGACCTCAGAGAAGGCCCGCCCCAGCACCCGCTACCCCCTTAGCATTGAACCCGCGCAGAAGACCAGGTTGTCGGTCTTCCACTTTATATATATGGTATAAACTATTCTGGGAATGTTATAAGACTGGTGCACCACATCGACTTCCAATCATTAGCGTTTGTATGGCCAAGCACTGCATTAATTACCAATGGTAATTCTTCTAACTGCTGAGGAACACAGGAGGGAAAGCATTCCAGGATACAATGCTATAAGGAAAGGCTGAAAGAATTGCATGTGTTTAACCGGGAGTGGAAGACATGATAGCACTCTTCAAAAACCCGAAGAGCTGTCTCATAGAAGTGGGCAAAGACTTGTTGTCTGCTGCCCAAGAGGAGAGGGCTAGATCCAATGGGCTAAAGTGATAGGAGGCAGGGCTGGCATCAAGATTCGGCATCACAGGGCACTTGCTGAGGCCCACACCAGAGCAGGGCCCCCACTGCTGATCCCCAGAGCCTCCAGGCCACATTCCTCCTCTTTGCTGTTGCTGCTTGTTCACTTGCCCTCTCCAGGTGTATCAGTACACTTGGAGGGGGTGCTGTCACACTCATAGATTTATAGGCCTGTGGCTTCTGCTGGCTCAGCTTGTCTGAGCGTGGAAAGCTAAGCAGGGTCAAGCCTGGTTATTACTTGGATGGGAGACCCCTCCTCTAGTTTCCTGCATTTAGCAGGGGGTTGGACCCGATAGCCTTGTAGGCTCCTTCCAACTCTATCTATGAAATCAGTGGAAGACCGACAACCTGGTCTTCTGTGCGGGTTCAATGCTAAGGGGGTAGCGAGTCCTAGGGCGGGCCTTCTCCTAGGTCCCCAGCGACTATCACCCTTAGCCCAGAACAAAGGGATAACTTATAGCCACAAAAGTATCTTTTATAAAACAAGTTTATTTACAAAATCACCTTCACAAACCCAGACACACGCCAGCAATACAGCTTATCAGTACAGTACAAAGTAGCAAGCAAGAGGTCTCAAGGACACCGTGATTTCAGGGCTCTCAGCTAGTTAGTTCAGCTTGGGCTCCAGCAGAGGCCCGGTCAACCGCATGCTGCTAGCTGGGTTCCCGGCGGAGGTCCGGTCTACCCAAGCGGATAGCTGGGTTCCCGGTGGAGGTCCGGTCTACCCAAGCGGCTTGTGAGTGATTTCAGCTTGGTTTCCCGGGGGTCCGGTCAACCCAAGCGGCCAGTGATTTCAGCTAGCTGGAGCACGCCGGGTGCTGCTACCCGGGGTTGCCGATCCCTTCGTTCCCTTACCCCAAGCATGGGGCAAGATTGCTGATCAGGTTCAACAACTCAGTTCCCTTGCGCAGGGTGTTTTATACCTTGGTGTTTCAGGTAGCCCCTCCCTCCGTAATCAGGTGGGTTGCCAATCAGGTGGGTTGCCACCCTCCCTGAGGGGCGGCCTTTTGGGTCAGGTGGGGTGACGCCTTCCCCCTGTGGGGTGGCGTCCCTTTGAAGCCACTTGCTTAATGGTCCCATCCTGTGGTGTTGAATGGTCCTTTCTTATGGGTGCCAAAGTGTCTGCTCTGGCGAGGTATTCAAGTCTTATGTAGATGGGGCTGATATACGAGAGCATTGACGAACCTGGCGATGCTTCCTGTCTTCCTCCCTGGGGTGATTCTATGCAGATGTTGTTTGTCCCCTTTGGTCTCTGTGGAGACTGGCTGTCTCCCCCCCCCCCCCGGGTCTCCTTCCCCCCACCTTGGTGAGTGTGTGTGTGTCAGAAAGGGGGCTTAGGTTGGCTTTCTCCACATCTCCCCCCCGGGGAAAAGATGGCATTGGGGTCCCACACCCCAATTTCCCATCGACTTGCCCATCACCTGAGAAAGCCCGGGAGAG
Source organism: Shinisaurus crocodilurus (assembly GCA_021292165.1). Classification (NCBI taxonomy): domain Eukaryota; kingdom Metazoa; phylum Chordata; class Lepidosauria; order Squamata; family Shinisauridae; genus Shinisaurus; species Shinisaurus crocodilurus. The sequence goes on from CM037877.1 coordinate 202,394,167, forward strand.
TGCATCAGCCAAGACATTGTCCTTACCCTTGATGTGCTCAATTTCGAAGTCAAAGTCTTGCAACGCCAGACTCCACCGTAGGAGTTTTTGGTTGTTGCCCTTGACTCTATCTAACCAGCACAGGGGGGAATGGTCAGTCTGCAGGCGGAACCGTCTCCCCCAGAGGTAGGGGCGCAACTTGGTGATGGCCCACACCACGGCCAGGCACTCCTTCTCAATGGTGGCAAGACTATGTTTTCTGGGCAGGAACTTCTTGCTCAGGTAGGCAACGGGGCGCAGCCCTTCTCCCACCTTCTCCTGTAACAACACTGCCCCCATCCCGGCCTCAGAGGCATCTGTCTGTAGAATGAAGGGGGATTCGAAGTCTGGAGCTTGCAGAATGGGAGCTGCCGTGAGGCAGGCTTTTAACCCGTCGAAAGCGGTCTGGCAAGCCGCGGTCCACTGCACCCTGTTCGGTTGGCGCTTCTTACAAAGATCAGTCAGAGGGGCTGCTAGCTGACTGAAGTGTGGCACAAACTTCCGATAGTACCCTGCAAGTCCCAGAAAAGCATGCACCTGTTTTTTGGTTGCGGGTTGGGGCCATTTCTGAACCGACTCGATCTTAGCTTCCATGGGTTTGATGCTCCCCCCTCCAACCCGATGTCCAAGGTACTCAACCTCCCCTAGCCCCACCTGGCACTTCTTTGCTTTCACTGTCAACCCAGTGTCCCGGATCCGCTGGAAGACCCGCCGGAAATGCTGCAGATGCTGCTCCCAAGTGGAGCTAAAGATAGCTATGTTGTCCAGATAGGCACAGGCAAATTCTCCCAACCCGTTCAGCATTCCATTCACCAGCCTCTGAAAGGTTTCCGGACCGTTCCGGACTCCGAAGGGAAGAGTGGTGAACTGGAATAAACCCAGGTGTGTGACAAAGGCAGACTTGAGAGCAGCATCCGCGTCCAGCGGAACTTGCCAGTAGCCCTTGGTGAGGTCTAGGGTGGTAATGTACTTGTCCCTCCCTAGCTTCTCCAGCAAGACATCATGTTGGGGATGGGGTAGGGGTCAGGGACGGTCACCTTATTGATTTTCCGATAGTCCACACAGAACCGCAGTATCTTTTATAAAACAAGTTTATTTACAAAATCACCTTCACAAACCCAGACACACGCCAGCAATACAGCTTATCAGTACGGTACAAAGTAGCAAGCAAGAGGTCTCAAGGACACCGTGATTTCAGGGCTCTCAGCTAGTTAGTTCAGCTCGGGCTCCAGCAGAGGCCCGGTCAACCGCATGCTGCTAGCTGGGTTCCCGGCGGAGGTCCGGTCTACCCAAGCGGCTAGCTGGGTTCCCGGCGGAGGTCCGGTCTACCCAAGCGGCTTGTGAGTGATTTCAGCTTGGTTTCCCGGGGGTCCGGTCAACCCAAGCGGCCAGTGATTTCAGCTTGGTTTCCCGGGGGTCCGGTCAACCCAAGCGGCCAGTGATTTCAGCTAGCCGGAGCACGCCGGGTGCTGCTACCCGGGGTTGCCGATCCCTTTGTTCCCTTACCCCAAGCATGGGGCAAGATTGCTGATCAGGTCCAACAACTCAGTTCCCTTGTGCAGGGTGTTTTATACCTTGGTGTTTCAGGTAGCCCCTCCCTCTGTAATCAGGTGGGTTGCCAATCAGGTGGGTTGCCACCCTCCCTGAGGGGCGGCCTTTTGGGTCAGGTGGGGTGACGCCTTCCCCCTGTGGGGTGGCGTCCCTTTGAAGCCACTTGCTTAATGGTCCCATCCTGTGGTGTTGAATGGTCCTTTCTTATGGGTGCCGAAGTGTCTGCTCTGGCGAGGTAGTCCAAGTGTTATGTAGATGGGGCTGATATACGAGAGCATTGACGAACCTGGCGATGCTTCCTGTCTTCCCCCCTGGGGTGATTCTATGCAGATGTTGTTTGTCCCCTTTGGTCTCTGTGGAGACTGGCTGTCTCCCCCCCCTGGGTCTCCTTCCTCCCACCTTGGTGAGTGTGTGTGTGTGTCAGAAAGGGGGCTTAGGTTGGCTTTCTCCACAAAATCTATGATCATAGAGTTGGAAGGAGCTTACAAGGCTATCGAGTCCAACCCCCTGCTCAATGCAGGAAACTAGAGGAGGGGTCTCCCATCCAAGTCCTGCTTGTGTGGGCAGCTGGCTGGTCACTGTGTGAACAGAATGCTGGACTAGATGGACCCTTGGTCTGATCCAGAATGGCTCTTAATAGTGGGAAGAGGGAGGAAGAAGAGACGGCGGCTCCAAATTAGGGGAGGAGCCATATAGCTCAGTGGTAGAACATGTGCTTTGGATGCAGAATATCCCAGGTTCAGTCCCCAGCACCTCCAGGTAGGGCTGGGAAGGACTTCTGCCTGAAACCCTGGAGAGTCACTGCCAGTCAGTGTTGACAGTACTAGGCTAGATGGAGGAATGGTTTGAATGCAGTACAGGCAGTCCCCGAGTTAAGAACGTCCAACTTACGGACAACTTGTACTTACGAACAGGCTTCCAGGTTCCCTGGCTCCACGTCGTTTGCGTAGAGTATTGCATGGTATACGTAATTTACACATTTTGCGTAAATGCCATATACTACGCTATACTGTTCCGAGCCATCCCTGACTGTACCGGAGCAATCCCGGAGCCATCCCTGACAAGAGGCTGGATTTCACCTGAAAGTGAGGAGAAGCTTCTTAAAAGTCAGAACAGTTCAACCCAGGGAGTGACCAATGGCCTGGGGGGGGGGGTTCATGGGCTCTCTTCAAGCAGAGATCTGACAGCCATCTGTTGGGGATGCACAAGCTCTGGGGATGCACTAGCACTGAACAGGGGGTTGGACTCGATCAGATGGCTGGGGGATGCTGGGAGTTGTAGTCCAACACCTCTGGAGGGCACCAGGTTGGGAAAGGCTGGACTAAATGGTCCCCTCCAACTCTACAATTCTAGGTTCACATACCGCTGGTACAATTTGCAGAGGTGCACCTGCCGTGTTCATCTGTGTTGACCCAGGAGTCTTGTGGCACCTTAAAGCTTGGCAGTGGAGGAGTGGCACCATATGAGACCCCCAGTGTTATACCTCCACCCCTGGCATTGGCTCCCACCCTGAGTGTGACCACCAGTAATTGCTACTGGTTACCAACATTGGCGATAATCTTACTGCTGGACATGAGGTGGAGCTAAAACTATGCTAATTTGCTTCTGGGAATGTATATATACGGTACATGGCCACAGATAAAGAATGCCATGAATGCAAGCGTCTTACCACTGGTGGCATTGGGTCTGGTATGTGGAAGTAAAAATTCCATTGAACACAGTAAGTATTTACTTCTGAGTAAATAGGCTTGGGCTGTTATTCTGTAAAATGGGACTACTACCCCACCTTCCAGGGTAAGCCAACTACTTTGATTGCCATAAACTCTCTAGCAAGCCACTATCTCCCGGCTTCAGTGCTCCCCATCTGAACTGTGGGGGATAATAATATTGATTTACCTTTCAGGGTTGTTGTGAGGCTTGCAAAAGGGTAGGGGACCCTGTGGCCCTCCCAATGTTGTTGGACTCCAATTCCTATTGGACCGAGCCAGCATGGCCAATGGTCATGGGCATTATTATGTAGCCCAATAACCCAACAATATCTGGAGGGCCACGGATTATCTACCCTTGGATTATAACTAGATAATGCATGTGAACTACTTTGAACACTTGAAAGTGTTATACAAATGCCTTGAAAATACTGTACACGTTGTTGTTGTTGTTGTTGTTGTTGTTGTTATTATTATTATTATTATTATTATTATTATTATTATTATTATTATTATTATTTTCCACAGCCAAGATGATAAGGCCAGTAGAAGCGGCAGCCTTTTGGATGATGTCTTTCCACTAAAACACGGTGCTACCCGCTCCATCCCATACAGCAGCCTCCCCCAACCCGGTTCCCTCCAGATGTATTAGACTACAGTTCTCAGCATCCTTGACCACTGGCCAGGCTGGCAGGAGCTGATGGGAGCTGGAGTCCAAAACATCTGGAGGGCCCCAGATTGGGGAAGGCTGCTATACAGTCAGTGGTAGAGATTTCTCCTCTGCCTGATGGCACCTGAACGCCTTGCATCCACTTGATGCCCAGTGTGGACCTGCAGAGGTGTATATGTGGTGGGCGGGGGGGCATTGGGCAGCATTAATCTCCAGGCCTGTAATCTGGCCTTCACTAGGGAGATCCCACAGAGCCATGGGGGTGGTCACTCACACAATCATACCCATGAATAATGAAAGCATATGCAGGTAAGGCAAGTTCGGGAGCCCGTCTAAGGCACGTGTCTTGACACACATACACCCCAGAGCGGAGGCAGGTGTAACAGAAGGGGGACAGCACCAGACCTGCGTTCATTATTTACAAGGCACAGCATGAGAACCAGACCATGAGCAAAAAGCTCCCCTGGGCTGTGCAATTGTTGGAAGCAGTGGATGTATTTTGCTGTCTTTGCAGTTAACCCTTTGTCTTCGCTTTAATGGAGCCACCTCCCGGCCTACTCTTTCCTCACGAGGGCTGCAGTGATGGTGATGATGAAGAGCAATCCTGGGAGAGGTTTTTGATGCAAGATCGCTGAGTAAGGGCAAGGACCTGATACTGATTCTCTGGTGGGTTCCTCTGGCCTCCTTCCCTCCTCAAGTCTGTTAGCGCTTCCGCTGAAAGTGGCAAAAGTGGCTGCTCAGTCTGATTTCAAGGAATTCTTCTGTGGCAAAAGAGCAGCAAGGGAGGCCTAGTGACTAGATACGCCTCTCCGGCCTCGGAGATCCTGCCAAAATGAGAGCATGACCCCCTAAAGGCATGACTCATCTCGTTACACTGATCCTCCACATAACTGTACATACGAAGCACAGATGCGCATCATGCCTCTGGCATCCTGGACTCACGTGCATGCATATGATGCGCTGAATAGAAAAGGCAAATATAGAAATGGCACGAAACCACACAAGGTGCATGTACAGTCATGCCTTGGATTGAGAGCATAATTTGTTCTGGAAACGTGCTTGTAATCCAAAACACACTTATATCAAAACGAAATCCCCCAAAAAAATTTGTACAGAGATTTTTAATTTAAGTCGTACTACAGTACTTGTATTGCAAGACGTTGCTTGTATGTCAAGTCAAAAAAAATTAAATAAATATTTAAAAATTTGCTTGTCTTGCAAAACGCTCTCAAACCAAGTTACTTGCAATCCAAGGTATTACTGTATTCCTAAAAATGAACAATGATGATATTTGTTCACAGTCAGAGGAGGGTTCTTTGCAAGATTTGGCCCCATGTGGCATTGTGCCTGTTATTCTTCCCTCTCATCTTGACGGAAGGGGGCGTTCAACAAACACACATCGCAGGATACTACAAAGGATGGACCAGTGCCCCAAATCATTCTTACCTCCTGACCATCAGAAGAAGGAGGGCAGGCCGGCACAAATAGGAGGCAGAGTTCAGGGCAAGGACATGGAAGCCCTGGCCCCATTCCATCTTATCAATGGACTATCTGGGTGCCACTACTGCTTGGCCTCAGCTCCCCTTCCATACAATGGGAATGCTGCAAGTCTAGGGTGGCCGCTTATACTTTGGGGAGGGGGGAAGGAAGAGAATATGCATCACTCAAAAAGAGGGCAGAAGAGGATACCAATTTGCATAATATTTACTTATGCTAATTTATACCTATAGATGCAAGTTCAGAAACAATTGCTATTATTTAAATAAAAATACCATGCATCTGACTGCCCTGGGTAAGACTGTGACTAGGGAATCTGTGTGCCTGCACAGTCTGTGCTGTCCAGGTGCTGACTGAGGATGGGCAATTTCAAGCCGCCCACCTCCCCCCCCACCTTTCCTATAGTTCTTTATCTTTAAAACTAGACTTGGACTTGACATCCCTTCAAATAGGGGACTCCTTCAAACAGAGGCCTGTCCTCCAACAGACCTTCCAATGGAGGACCGTCCTCTGTAAAGCAGGGCACCTATTTTATTTATTTATTTATTATATTTATACCCCGTCTTTTTTCCTGCAAGGAACTCAAGGCGGCTTACAGAATCATCATCCTCCTCCTCTCCATTTTATCCTCACAACAACCCTGTGAGGTAGGTTAGGCTGAGAGTCAGTGACTGGCCCAAAGTCACCCAGTGAGTTTCATGGCCGAGCGGGGACTAGAACCCAGATCTCCCGAGTCCCAGTCCAACACTCTCACCACTACGCCACACTGGCTCTACACCTAACCACCCAACGCAAGTCCCAAGGGGATTGTGTGTATATGAATGTTTCTGTGACACAACCCCAGGACCAGGCTCCGCATATATCTAAATAAATACATAGGAAGCTCGTTGTTCCTGCCTTTTAAGGGTATGAATGAATGACATTTAGTCCTTCCTGCCCTTTGCGCCTTGGAGAGTGCTGCTGGCACGGAGGTAGGAGCTTGCAGCCCTCCTAAGCTCTTGTCTTCCCTGGGAACAGCGTGAAAGCCCTTGGCAGACAGTTCCTAATAGAAGCCCAGCCCAGCCCAGCCCCCAGCATGGGGCCACTGAATGGAGCTGTCAGTCTCCATGGCGGCAACATGAAAAGGGGAGCCGCTGGTTACATCTGAGGCGGGCAGGAGTTGGGCAGAGATCCTGTCTCCAGCTGCCTTTGGTGCTGTGGGTGGCAGGGAGCTGAGTATAAATGGGGGGGGGGGATCTCTTGATGTGCCAGGGACAAAACTTGAGAGGAGCCTCATTCAGTGCGCTGACACAAAGGCCCTTGGAGCTTCCCAGGAGAAAGGCAGCTTTCCGGAGAGAATTCCCCCCTTGCCTCCATAAGGCTCTGCCAAGTGGTGATGTTATTACAGGAAGAGGAAGAGGCAGAGAAGGAGGGAGAGGGAGAGGGAGAGGGAGAAAGCAGCTTCCCTTCTTCTTCTTCTTCTGGGTGGGATCCAAGGCCTTTTGTGTGTATCAAGGCCCCAGGAGGGACAAAACAAGGTAGCACGACCACACAGTGCCAGCCAGCAGCCAAAGAGCCAGACATACTGCTGGGCGTCTGCATTTGTCGGAGAACTGTGGCATGGAATTCCATTTTGGAACCAGCTGCAGCCTAATTTTGTCTCTTTCCTACCTCCAGGACTCCCCTCCCCCAACAGCCATGCTGGCTGGGAATGATGGGAGTTGCAGTCCAACACATTTGGAGGGCACCGGATTGGGGAAGGCAGCTGTATACTAACAGCAACCACAGCTGTCCGTTCAGATGAGTAAGCGTCCTACTTGAGGGGTGGGGCAGCATAGAGTTTTTGCTATCCTTAGAGCAGTGTTCTCCAGCCTTGGGTCCCCAGATGTTTTTGGCCTACAACTCCCAGCATGCCCCAGCCAGCTATGCTGGCTGGGGCATGCTGGGAGTTGTAGGCCAAAAACATCTGGGGACCCAAGGTTGGAGAACACTGCCTTAGAGTGTCCATTGGCTTGCAAAGCTCAAAAATGAATACTGGCCTCCTGCATATGCAACCTCTAATAGCTAGTATACGAAGGCCAGCCACAGAGGCTGTCCTGGCAGCCAAGCCCACTGTACCTGTGCTAGAAATGCATCAGACTGCAGAGAGACAGGGGAGATAGGTACGGTTGGTTGGAAGGGAAGAGGGTAACTTGCTACTACTTCCCCCAGTCAAATCAAAGCTCCTGAGATCTGTTCAAGGGGGTTTGCTGCTCTTTCAGATGTGCATCATGGGGTAGCTTGCAGAGGGACCTAGACTATCAGTGAAGTATGAGGAGGGAAGGCAAAGTCTCCTGCTTCACTCTGCCCTCCCCTTGCACCCGCAACAAATCATCCTCAACCCCACTTGTTACAGCTATAATCCCATCCACCCCATGTGTATTTGTCTGATTGATTTCTGTCCTGCCTTTCTCCGAATATAATGGAGCCAAGGCAGGTTACAGAATTCAAATAAAGCAATAAAATCACAATGAAAATGCCTACGATTCATAAAGCGCCATAAAATCAGCTCATTAAACTTCCATTTGGCAATGCTTCATAAGAACATAAGAAGAGCCATGCTGGATCAGACCAAAGGCCTATCTAGTCCAGCATTCTGTTCACACAGTGGCCAGATAGCTGCTTGTGGGAAGCTCACAAGCAGAACACAAGCTCAATGGCACCTCCCGCCCATGTTCCCCAGCAACTGGTGTGCATAGGCACACTGCCTCTGATACTGGAGGGAGCGTATAGCCTTCATGACTAGTAGCCATTGGTAGCCTTCTCCTCCATGAATTTGTCTAATCCCCTTTTAAAGCCATCCAAGTTGGTGGCCATCACTACATCTTATGGTAGCAAATTCCCATCTAGAAAATGCCAGTGTACGGCACCCCAAAGACATTGCAAAATGCAGTACCATCTCTAGCAGGCTGAGCAAATGCAAAAAGCAATTGGCTTATAGGTACAAGCAGTCCCCGAGTTAAGAATGCCTGACTTACAGACAACCCATACTTAAGAACGGGCTTCTGGGTTCCCCGGCACTACGTTGTTTACGTAGAGTACATAGCGTAGTATACTACGCAATTTGCGTAATTTACACAATTTGCATAAATGCCGATTTTAACGTATAGAACGCTATGCTGTTCCAACCTACATACAAATTCAACTTTAAGACATTCTTAAGAACGGAACTCCTTAGTAACCTGGGGACTGCCTGTATGTGGATGAAGGGTTACAGAGAGGTAATAAAAGCAATAAGGAAACTAGCTGTCAGGCCTATGTGGTGGGTACTTCCCCACAGGAGCTTGTAGTGGCAGTGCTGCAAAATATGCCTATCTTTCAACTCTTGGAGGAAGGTCAACATGGAACTTTCCTCTGGTTATGGAGACCAGCCAGTTACTGGTACTGTTGTCTTTAGTAACAGGAAAATTGGTGAAGGTCACTAACTGTTTAAAAAAATGGGAGTGGAGAGCCAAGAGATTCTCAGCATGCTGAATTTTGCACCCAGTACCAACTTCTATTATTTTATTTTTGTGAAATGCAATGGTGGAATTGCCAAATAACACACGGTGCTGCCTGGATTCCTTCGAAACAAGGGCGTGAATTCTAGGGAACCTCACTATATACTATATAGATCTAACAGTGTAGCAGTCCTTATGACAATTCTGACCTATTTCTTTGCTGCCACCTTTAAATGGTTCGTACGTGGCTTGTTCTCTTGTCACTTTCATTAAAAAGCCACCACACTGCAGCTATGTATAGATCGCTGCGTCTTCTTCTCCCCCTTCTCACTTTAAAAGAAGCACAGAACCTCTGTTCCAATTTAAAGCTTGCTCTTTCCCCCTCCCTCCATTTTAAAAGCATCCTTTAACAAGGCTATCCTTGCAGCTCCCTGCTCATGAATACAGCTGGCATCCCTTTCAGGGGGCTGGAGAGAGAGAGCTGCAGCCAGCCAGCCAGCCAGCCAGCAGGCAGCACCTGATAATGCTGCAGCGAAGGGGAGTGGGGGAAGGAGGAGGCAGGCGCGGAGGCAGGGAACGTTCTCCTGTCCTTGGATGAACTCCTCGCTGGCTCGCTCATTAGAGATGCTGCCACGCGGCTGCCTCCTCCTCCTTGGGAAGCTTCTTGCACACAGGGATATTTTTAGTGTGCCTTATACTCCGAGCAGGAACTTCTGCATTACTCTTGCTGCATAAAACAGGCTGTCAAAGGAGCTGCCAAGGCAACGAGCTGAGCTCCCCGTTCAGCCAGTTTTCCTCCAGCCAGGACTCTGTACTGCAGTCAGTGGAAGGGGGGCGGGGGGGGGGAAATCACCCATCTTGGCCACAGTTGCTCTTGACCGCAGTAGGGACCCTCAAGCCCATGCACAGGCAGCAGGATCTGACCTTGAGCATAGGATGGAGAAGCTGCCTTGGTACTGGAAGATGGGCTGGCAGGGGCTGGAAGCACGCCACCACAGAGCCATAATTTATTACCTTGTGGTGGTGGTGCGCTAGGTTCTGTGGTTTTTATGTTTTCCATCCTCAATGCTGCTTCTGCTAGCCACGGTGAAGCAACTCAGGCCCACCCGTGACCTCATTGTCCCTACACTCTCAAGAATATCTTCGCAGCCATGAGGGCTAGCTAGGTACGGTACTTGCTTTTTGAAAAGGGAACACTGAGATTCTCAGAAAGCTGAATTCTATACTCAGAAGAACCACATTCCACCCACCCACCCAACCCATGCGCACAGTCACGGCAAACACACAGCGCTGATCATATAAGACTGGACGTAATGTTCTCAGCCCTCTTGGGATAAGGTTAGCATTAACTGGTGAGGAGAGAAGGTGTCCTGTTGTAAGGTTGGAAGGTGTCCTGTTGGAATCCCACTAAACCAGTTGGAAGGACCAAATCTAAGCATAGAGTAACTTGATTAGCAGGAGCCTTCAATCAGTGGGACATTGTGTCATTGACACAGAGAAAGCCCAGACTCTGTCGTAGGGGTAGGAATGGAATAGCTGGAACACATTGCTCTCCCAGCATCAGGCATGCTCCCTCCAGTGGCATGTGGAATGTAGCATGGCTCGTGTCACAGTGGAAGATGGCCACTTGCTTACACAGGTAAGAACGACTCAGAAGAGTAGGTGCTTGGAGGCATGGCACACCTGTGGAGGCCACAGTGGCTTACTCCACAGGTATAACGATATGCTGGCTTGGGGGGAAAGAATAGTTCTTTGGACTTACCTCAAGGCTGGCCTACCATTAGGCAGAGTAAAGTTGGACAACTCAGGTGGCAGATCCTGGGGGGTTGGAGGGTGGGAAGTGGGCGGCAGCAAAGTCTCAGAGGACAGAGTGGAATGTGCACTACACAGCCTGGCCTGCACCTCCTAAGCTATCCTGCTGCCCTCAAGTGCAGTAGAGGCAGCCAAGCATTGAAGTAAGATCCACCCATTCAGACTTTCCCACCCAGCTACCTTTTTTTCTCCAAAAATGGAGGGCATCAATAGAGGGCTTTTTCTCTAGCCCCTGCAGTGTGTGTCGGAGGAGAAGGTTTAAACCGCCCCTACCCATGTGTGGTGATCCCAGTCTGGATCACGTCCCCAATGCTTATGCTAAGGTAAAAACAAAATGGTGAGGATTAGTTGCATGCAACATATTTAACGTACCATGTAGTTTAGCCCTGAGTCAGACCCTTGGTCCATTTAGCCCAGTAGTATCAGCACTGACTGGCAGCAGCTCTCCAGGGTTTCAGACAGGAGTTTTTCCAGCCCTATCTGGAGATGCCGGGGATTGAACCTGCGACCTCCTGCTTGCAAAGCAGGCAGTCTGCCACTGAGCTGCAGCCCCTTTCCTGCATGGATACTGCTACTCTGTGAGGTATTCCCATGCCACTCCAGGGATCACTGAATACAAGAACTATGAGGGTTGTGACAAATCCACAGCTCAGTCTCACCCAGCCATTGCCCTCTTCCCAGCTTAGTGGTAACTAGGTGTGAAGGAATCACATAATTGGCACCAGGCACCACCCAAGTGGTTACTGCATTCAAGAGCCCTTACTGGAGTGGTGTGGGAAGATGCCACAGGTAAGTGGCTCCCATGCTGCTAATGACAAGGGTTAAAGGGGCTTTATTAGTTGCCTGCAACTCACACAATCACCATAGCCCACCACAGTTTGTTTAAGTCACGGTGGGTGTCGTAAAGCCGCCCAGTGTCAAGATAAGCCGTCGTCGTTATAACAGTCCGAGTGTCAAAGCCAACATATATTAGTCTAAAACAGAGCAAACGTAAACCAGTTAGGGGTCAGGCACAGGCGTAGTCAGGGTCGTTCCAAAGATCAAAGGTACAGAGGTCCGAGGTCAGGAATATCAAGAGCGTCTGGCGGTAGCTGTAACAAACAATTGCTTCCAGCATCTGAGTGTGTTTGGGACCTGCCTTTTGAGCAGGCGCTGATTGGTAAGGCTGCCCAGCTGGGTCAGGCTGCACTTAGCCTGACCCCACCCCAAACACACTCTGGCACGGCTGGTCTCTCTCTGACCAACTGGAGGCACAACAGTGGGTTCTGGCGCATATGGTGGCCATTTTGAATATTCAGCCTCTGGCAGGAAGTTGCCATGGTTTGTCGTGTCGTCTGAACTTGGGCGGAAGGGGTTATTGAGGGTTAAGCAACCCTCAAATAACTCTATGGGGTTATACCTTCAAACAACCCCTGCCGCCTGGGTTCAGACAACGTGACAAACCATGGCAACCTCCCACTGGGGGTTGGATATTCAAAATGGCTGCCAGCATACACCACAACCCACTGTGGCTTAAATAAGACACGGTGGGCTGCAGTAATCTTGCAAACCCGGTCACAGTCTTGTTCCTGCCACTGTCTCTGTGACCTTGGCTCCTCTCTCTTAAAGCTGAATTTCTCCATCTACATAGGAAACATTGTCCTGAAAGCCTTTTGGCTCCAGCCTTCCTAGAGGTCCCTGGGTTACGGAGATCTTATCACTCCCTGCATCAAGTTAGATCTCCCATGGTTAGTCTAGCAATGAATCGTGTTAGGCATGGAAATTCATCTCTGCTGTGTGGGGAACAGTCTATGATGCCAGATATAAATATGTGCATAATCGTACTCTGTAAGCAAAAACCCTCTCTGGAATTGCCCCAGCAGCTGGCCAAGGAAAACCAGGATACCTTAGTAAACTTTGCTTTTGCCCTCTTGCACTATTGAAGGCAAAGCTTTAATAGATTTCATAGATCACAGAGTTGGAAGGAGCCTACAAGGCTATGGAGTCCAACCCCCTGCTCAATGCAGGAAACTAGAGGAGGGGGCTCCCATCCCAGTAATGGCCAGGCCCGACCCTGCTTAGCTTTTCACGCTCAGACAAGCTGAGCCAGCATAAGCCACACTTTCTCTGAAGGTCCTCCTGAACCTCACTTTCCCCCTACCCAGAAAGACCTCAGCATACTCTAACCCAGCCTTCCCGAACCTGGTGCCCTCCAGCTGTGTTGCACTATGGCATTGGCCATTCTGGTAGGGGTTGACGGGAGTTGCAGTGCAACACATCTGGAGGGCACCAGCTTGGGGAAGGCTGCTCTAACCCTGTCCAGTGGATATTTCAAGTGGGCTCATGAAGTTTCAACTCTCCAGTTGAGGTGCTGGATCCTTCAATATTCCCCATTCTACACACAGAAAGCTCTGTGGAAAATTGCAACTACTAATGCAGTTTTCCTTGGGTGCCCGTAACTACCACCCTGCCTGTGGCAGCTTTTGATCAAGTGGATCAATAATAATGAGCTCAATAACTTCCAGGGCCCTGTGTCTGCATCAGGGAGTGCCCACTTCCTACCAACTTCAGCTGGTGGTGCTTACTAATGCCCTGAGCCAGCATGTGCACATATACACACAGAGACAGAGACGGAAAGTACGGGGAACCTCCAAGTAACTGGCTGTATGCACAAGCTCACATTATAGGGCTGTGTTCTCCAAGCTTGGGTCCCCAGATGGTTTTGGCCTACAACTCCCAGCATGCCCCAGCCAGCTGGCTGGGGCATGCTGGGAGTTGTAGGCCAAAACATCTGGGGACCCAAGCTTGGAGAACACTGTTATAGGGGATTTCTTCCCTTGTGGATTCCCAGCCACCCAGGTGCAGTCTGCTTTCTCATTTTACTGGCCCCATCTGACTTGGCTGTTCTGCCTTCTCCTCTCTGTGGCTGCATGAAAGAACTCCGACTTCCTAATTGCCCCAGATGACAGGGCTTTTGTGTCCCCTGAAGAGCGGCGATTATCTTCTTCTGGAGCCCAGGCCAGATTTCCCCTGAAGGTCCAGCATCAGAGGTAGGCTCTCAGGGCTCATTTGAACCATTGACCAACTGGTAGTCCCTGCCACCAGTAAACATTGCATTAATTTCTTAAGGGCTCATACAGGCACCTGCATGGGTGACAGGGGAGAGTTGATGGGGGCATGAAGATTGAGCATGTTTATGCACTTGGTGCACATGATGTGTGCACGTCTCACAAGATCAAAAACAACCACCACCACACAAGGCAGCTGTACTATCCTGGGCCATTTGGACAGACAGGCATGAAATTAACAAACGTACAGATGGCGGAGGTAGTACAGCAACGGTTCTGCTCCAGTCGGGGAGAGAAAGCAACACAATGACTTTTAATTATGTGTGCAGGCACACCCTAAGAGAAAAAGAAAGCAATTTGCTGTTGTTGCCAGGGAAATCCTTCACACTGAGTGAAACGAAGGTAGCAGGTTTTTAAGTTTGGAGATACATGTAACCTGGCGGCTTTGAAGCTGCGTTGCTTATAAGGTTTGCTGAGGGACAGTAAAGGTGACCCCAGGATGTATGAAAATGCATATCGGACGGATAGGATCAGCACCTCCCGGTGCTCTCCAATACTTTCCGGCGTGGCACAAGTGGCTCTGCTGGATGTTAACCAATGTCGTAGAAATGCAGGGCTGGATTCAGGATCTGCCTTCTGCAAGAGTAAGGGCTCTGCTCATGGAAGGCCCCTCCAGCGGAGTTTTTGGGGATCCCCCTCTTCTCACACAACAGCTCTCTCCCTTCAGCATGGTCTCCTCACTCTCCATGTAGCATTTTCATGGGGCTGGAGGGGCTGCCATGGGAAAACCCATGGGCTGACAGTTCCCTGGGGCAGCAGACTCTGGCCTCATCCATCAGCCAGAGAACTGAGGGCCACTGGGAGGTTGCACCCCATGCCTCCCAGGATTAACATCATGGCAAGGGGGAGACCAGCCTGACCCCAGCATCAGCCGGAGAGGGAGCAGCTAAAGGGAGCTTGTTTTGCCCTTCCCTGCAAGAAAAAAAGAAGAAGAACAAAATTAAGAACCTTGTAAATAAGAACTGGTGCCTGAGGTTTGCTTTCTTCTTCTTCCTCCTCCCTCCCAATCCCTTTTCCTTTTGTGTCATGTCTTCTAGATTGTAAGCCTGAGGGCAGGGACTGTCTAATATTAATCTTTGTAAGCCACTCTGGGAGCCTTTTCTGGCTGAAGAGTGGGGTAAAAATGCCGTAAATAAAATAAATAAATAAATAAATAAAGAGGGGGCGGGCAAATCCAGTTCCACCAGTGCAATTCAAGCCAGAGAATGTTTGATTCAGCCTTACTAGGTACTACTGGCCAGTTTGAAGGTAAATAAGGCCGATCTTGCTACACATGGGAGAGGGGCCTGTGCAGTTCCAAAGAAATGCAGATTGCTTAAGGTGGCAGTTGAACTATTGTGAGGAAATGGTGCACTGAGCGCTAGAGAGGGAACAGAACAAACAGAAGCATGCTGCTCGGAAGCTTCTGCTAGAACAGAACACAGCAGTTGAGCTGTTCAGATGCCCAGCCAGAATAAAACCCACCTGGGCATTGTCCATCTTGCTGGTTGCGCCCATGATAAAGCCCAATCTTCGTAATAGGGAGTAACCTGAGGAACCTGATCTGACTTTCCCCAGAGATCCCCGGGTTTTGTTTGTTATGGGCCAGAGTATATGCAGAGAGAAAGGGCCTCCCCTCTAAAACTCCCTTTCTCCTCTGATTGTTTTGATGGTAAAAACTTGAGTTGGTGATCAAAATTCCCTTTGTGTACATTCTTTTCCCAGAAGGTTTAATCAGTGATACATGTTTTGGTTCTCTGAACCTAGAGCAAGAATCTGCAGCGATAGTTCTTTGGTGTACAACTGTAATTGTTCCCTGGGTTGCTGTGATGGAAGGAAGAAATGCTCACTAATCTGGAGCACCATTATAGCCCAAGGGCTTGCCCCATATATATCCCTGAGGTACTGAAACAAACAGCACAGTGCCACCGCCTGGCCTGAGGAAGGACTGAGAGAAAGACCACTAGTATGTGAAACGCACACATGCAGGCAGACAAGGCAGATAGATGCCTGCAGTAATGCACACAGATGCACACTTAAGAGCATGCTGGCCTCTGCTTCTAATGAGAGCCAGTGTGGCGTAGTGGTGAGAGTGTTGGACTGGGACTCGGGAGGTCCGGGTTCTAGTCCCTGCTCAGCCATGAAACTCACTGGGTGACTTTGGGCCAGTCACTGACTCTCAGCCTAAGCTACCTCACAGGGTTGTTGTGAGGATAAAATGGAGAGGAGGAGGAGGATTATGTAAGCCGCCTTGGGTTCCTTGCAGGAAAAAAGGCGATATATAAATATAATAATAAAAAATAAAATAAATAATGTATGCAGATGCATACCTTTCAAAGTGAAGCTTGCCCCACTGACATCATCCCCACTTGAATTTGACCCACATACCCTTTTTTTTTCTCTACCTAGTAAAATTCTCCAGTGTAAAAAGAGGCCCTTCCAGGGCTAATTCACACAACCACTTGTGGCGGGCTTCATTCAATCCATGCTAACATTAAAAGCTTTCCCTATTAATGGACAGAAGAATGTGCATATAGCAAGCGAGCGGGTTGCCTGCTCTGGTTTGGTCATTACAAACTGTGTGGATTTTGCACAGCTTGCGGTGGGTATGTTGGCAATTTGGGCTCAAACTGAACACGACCTGTTCAATCTGTGCAATATTTGTTCCTTTCCTCCTCTCCCTTGCTTGGGCTGAATCTGGCCAGGGCCGGATTAAGAGCATTATGGGCCTGGTGCTGAGGAGGGCGCGCGGCTGAAGAGGGCGCAGAAACGCTGCACTCCTCTTCGCTGCCGCTGCGCCGCCCCCGCCAGGCCTCTGCCTCCGCTGCGCCGCCTCTGCTGCGCCGCCCCCGCCAGGCCTCCGCCTCCCCACCCTCCCTCCCGCCGCCGCCGCCGCCGCCCCCTCCCGTCCCGCTCGCCGCTGCGCCTCCCCCCGCCCTCCCGCTCGCTGCCGCTGCGCCTCCCGCCGCCGCAGCCATCACCACCACCCCCTACCTCCCCGCCACTTACCTTCTCCGCATCGTGTCGCTTCCGGAGCCCCGCCCGCGTTGTTTTGGCGGGAGGAACCAGGGCAACAGGGCTTAAACAACCCTGTTGCCATGGTTTCCCCGGCAAAAAACAGCGCGGGGGTCCCGTCGCGTCACTTCCTCCTCCTCCTCCTTGGCAGCGGCGGCGGCGGCAGCAGCAGCAGCAGCAGCAGCCGCCACCAGGGCGGGGGGAGGGTAGGTTGGTGGTGGCGGCGCAGGGTTTGTTTTTTTTTGCAGAGCAGGGCTGCTTTGGAGAGGGCCCCCCGCTAAATATTATTTCGCCTGGGGCGCCAAACTGCCCTGCACCGGTCCTGATTGTGGGCCTGTTTTGGGATAGGGGCCTGGAGCTGCAGCTCCAATAGCCCCTATCTTAATCCGGCCCTGAATCTGGCCTACTTGACATATTTGTTATAAGCATTACGGGGAACATTGGACACTGCCTTATACTGAGTCAGACCCTTGGTCCATCTAGCCCAGTGTTATTGGCACTGACTGGCAGCGACTCTCCAGGGTTTCAGACAGGAGTTTTTCCAGCCCTACCTGGAGATGCCGGGGATTGAACCTGTGACCTTCTGCATGCCAGTGTGGCGTAGTGGTGAGAGTGTTGGACTGGGACCCGGGAGATCCGGGTTCTAGTCCCCGCTCGGCCATGAAACTCACTGGGTGACTTTGGGCCAGTCACTGACTCTCAGCCTAACCTACCTCACAGGGTTGCTGTGAGGATAAAACTGAGAGGTGGAGGAGGATTATGTAAGCCGCCAGGTTCCTTGCAGGAAGAAAGGCGGGGTATAAATATAATAAATAAATAAATAAATAAATAAATGCAAAACAGGTTCCCTACCACTGAGCTACAACCTCTCCCTGAACTGAAGCGTGGTGCTGATATTGTTATTGCGGTTCTTCTTCTGATGATGATTGATGTGTATAGCACAATAAGTCCTCCAAAAATAGTGCAGGAGTCAGATCTGTTTGCCCTGGAGTGGTAGTAGCCTTGGCTCGAAGTGGAAAAGAGAGATCAAGGTCATATGCTTGCAGAAGAGACAACAGAGCAGTCTCTTCCCCCACTCTGGATTTATCAATGGCTAGGCGGATCCCACTTCCCCATCGTGTGACTCTGCCTCACCCTGTGGGTTTCACAATATATTTTGGTCAGAGTTTACAAGAAAAGGCAGTGGGAGTGGAGAGGGGAGGGGGGAATTCCAGTAAATTGCCTCTAGTTCTTCATTCTTGAGAATCGGAAGTACTCGGACTTCTCGTTGGGGATTTCAGTTTCTGCTTAACAGGGAAAGAGGCCTTTCTTCTCAAACCTTTGCTTGTAGTACTTGCGAGTTAACTGTGGCTTTCTCCCATTGGTGCTATTGTTCTAGGTTTATTGGGCCCCTTCATTTTTGGGGTTTCCCTCAGCTTCATGACAAGGAGAAAGGGATTTCCTCTCTTTGGAACAAGACACTAATGCAGTGGTTCTCAACCTTTTTTTTTTTTGCCCCATGCACCCCTTTCACCATATGTCAGAATGTCATTCCCCTCTGTCCAAGATTGTCTGTCTTAATCTGTGCCATACAATAAGGTTTGATGTCCTGTAGATTATGTACAATCTGTAGAATTGTAATTTGTAGAAAGATCAGTATTCCAACAGTTTGAGTCTGTGGTCCCAATCCCCCCCACCCTAAAATCCCCCCCCTGGGGGGAATTTCCCCCTGGTTGAGAACCCCTGCACTAATGCATGCAACTTCTAGAGCAGAGGTGGGCAGACTTCAGGTTTGCAAGATCTCCTTTCTTGTTTTTTTACTACACTCCCAAGATCCACCAAGTGGAGCCTGGTGCATTTAAAATCAAAGAACTCTGAGCCCAGGAATTTGTTCTGAGTGCCAGAACTGAATGGAGCTCAGAGTCCTTCTACACAAAAATCCATTCTTGGTTACCCCAAGTGTCCATCATTTCAGTAGTATAATTTAGAGCAGAGAAAAGGAATCATTTTGTTGCTGCTATGGTTAAAACAACTGAGAGTCCGAAATCCTTGCCGCGCTACTGTAAATCACCCAGAGATCTACAAGTCGATCCAGATCTACCTTCCGCCCACTCCTTTCTAGAGCAGTGGTAGGCAACCCCGGTGCCCTCCAGGCATTTTGGAGCGACTTCCATCAGCCCCAGCCAGCATGGCCAATGGTCAGGGATTGTGGGAGTTGTAGTTCAAAACATCCGGAGGGAGCCTCTGATCTAGAGACCTACAGTATCTTCCTCACCGATCAGGTCTTGACATCTTTGAGGGCAAGCAGGCCTTGACCTGCCCAGCCTGTAAACAAGCTGCATCGGCCACCGGCACCCTCTCTGGGGAGGAACCTGTTCTCCCTGCTTGAACTGAAGCCAACTGCATACAGCTTCTGAGGTTCCTTTTTAAGGCTTCACATGTGGCTGAGCCAGGCCCGGTGACACAACACGACCCATGACGTCTGCCCGCCCTCGCCCCAGTTGCAGAAGGCCACAGTATACAGGCCTGTGGCTTATGCTGGCTCAGCTTGTCTGAGTGTGGAAAGCTAAGCAGGGTCAAGCCTGGTGATTACTTGGATGGGAGACCCCTCCTCTAGTTTCCTGCATTGAGCAGGGGGTTGGACTCGAAGGCCTTGTAGGCTCCTTCCAACTCTATGATCTATGAAATCTATGAAGAGGTCACAGCTCCCATCTCATCTGGGCAAGTCGCAGTGCCTGCGATCGGCCTGACAGCATGATGGTAAGTGTTTCTGGAGGCGATGACTTGGAGTTCAGTGAGCGATCAGGATGACTCAAGCCTTGCCCTGATATGTCATACATTCCTGCCCTTTCACCTACTGTTCACATTGGCTCAGCACGAACATCACATTGCAAATCATGCCTAGGAACCATGTCCCCACCCACTCCCCTCCAAGTCTTTCATCATCATATGCATCACACCAAGTATGAGTTTGTTCAGCTACCACACCGGACTTTCATCTGAAGAACGCCTGTCTCAAAATGAAGGGAATCCCGTGCGGGTGATGGGAATCTATTCTGCAGAGCTCTTCTGCAGTCTTAATTCCTGGGCAATCTTTGCAACTGGGAATTTCTCCTCCAGAGATCAGCAGAGAGGTCATTTCTACAAAGCAATGGGACATCCCCGTCCCTTTAGCACAGTGTTCTCCAACCTTGGGTCCCCAGGTGTTTTTGGCCTACAACTCCCAGCATGCCCCAGCCAGCTATGCTGGCTGGGGCATGCTGGGAGTTGTAGGCCAAAAACACCTGGGGACCCAAGGTTGGAGAACACTGCCTTAGCATAAGGGGCATTTGATGAGATCAGCCAGAGAGCCAGATCCCCAGCTCTGTGCCTTACTTGTGAACATGCAGATATGATGATAACATGCAAAGAATGTTAGCTTCGGGGTCAGTTGCTCTTCAAGGGGGGCTGCTCATCTACTGGACACAAAACCAGCAATATGTATTCATTTATTTTTCATTATTTATTTAAAGTGTGGAGAAACGAGCCTATGGGGGTACACACACACACCTCATGTGTGAACCGGCTGGGGTGGGGTGTGCATAGTTAGCGTGTGGAGAAAGGGGCCTTTGGGGGTTCCTGCATGCATGCATGCAGGCACACACACACACACACACACACACACACACACACACACACGCCTCCTCATGTGTAAACCAAGTAGGGCCAGTTGAGGGGGCTGGGAGGAAGCGAAAGGTACATAAAACATAGGATGGGGCCTGGCGCCCGGAGGTCTGGAGGAGCCAGGCTGAAAGTGTTCATATGCAGATGTAATTCAAACCCAATAAGTCATGAGTTCCCTTCCCCCTGCCTGGCCAGGTGAAATGCATTATGATTGGCTAAGAGGCAGCAGAGGAGGGGAGGGGGGGAAAAGGTATATTTCCCAAAGCGTGGTTTTTTGGTTTGTCTTTGTTCTACCCGGCTGTGGTAATGGCGGTAAGCCAAGGACCCCAGGCAGCTCCTGGTAAAATTAGCTGGATTGAGGGCTCTAGTAAAGGCAAGCCTTGTGGGAGTTTTACCCATCTCGGACCTTCGGCTAGGTGTGGTAATCTCCCTCGGGCAGCGAGGCTGTGCTGGATTTAACCCTTGAAGAGAACACCCTCAGGTAACAGGTGTGTGCCTGAGAGATCTTAAGGAATCAGGTTTTCTTGTTTTGCAGCTTTACTGTGTACTAAAGTGTTTCTCTCTTTATTTTGTGTGCTTCTCTCATTTCCCTAATCTTGTTGTAAAATGCTACCAGAATAAACCTTGTCGTGGTTTTACCCCACATGGGTTTTGTAGTACTCTGTGAGTTCAGTATCTAAATCCAGGTTACAGAATTGAAGGCGAGTCCCTCAACAGAGATCCAAGCAGGATTGCAGACAGCTGAGGCTGGCAATCTGGTACCTTGAGATCTCTGGAGGTCTTGGTTCCTTTGAGGTAGGAAAGGGTGGGGGTGTGGCGGGCCAGCCAGCCCCCCCTTCCTCCACATAAAGCATTTTTAAGTTGCTCCTCCACCAAAAAAAAAACAAAAAAACCTTCCAGAGCGGCTTACATAGAATCAATTAAACAAGAGCCAGTGTAGCATAGTGGTGAGAGTGTTGGACTGGGACTCCAGATATCCGGGTTGTAGTCCCCGCTCGGCCATGAAACTCACTGGGTGGCTTTGGGCCAGTCACTGACTCTCAGCCTAACCTACCTCACAGGGTTGTTGTGAGGATAAAGTGGAAAGGAAGAGGATTATGTAAGCCGCCTTGGGTTCCTTGCAGGAAAAAAGGCGGGGTATAAATATAATAAATAAAATGAATAAATAAAAAAATACAGTCCCTGCCCGCAGGCTTACAATCTAAAAAAGACATGACACAAAAGGAAAAAGAGATAGGGAGGGAAGGGGGTGGGGAAATGAATTATCTTAACAGTGCTGGTGGAAGGGACTGCCCTCCCTCAGCTCAGCCTGCTGGAATGGCTGCTGCTCCATACCCAAATGAGAGAGGAGATGAATATTCTGGGGAGCCCCAAACTTGCAACACATAGCTTCTCTCTGCAGCTGGAGCGTTTGGATTCATTACAGCCAGTGTGGTGGAGCGGAAAGAGCATTGGATTTGGACCATGGAAACCTGGATTCAAATCCCTGCTCAGACTTAAAAGCTTGCTTCTCTCAGCCTCACCTACGTCACAAAGTTCTCGTGAGGATAACGCGGCATAGGGAGCTACCCTGCACTCATTAAAGGAAGGGTGGGATACAAATGGGATACATCACCTTTACTGTGTTAAGGTCTTATTGTTTTAAATGGTTATATGCCACCTTGATGGCTTTTTAGCAAATAAGACACCGTCAGCGCTTTTTTTCTGGTGGAACTCACCGGAACTGAGTTCCAGCACCTTTTCTTCTATTAATTGCATTACAATTTAATCGCCATCTACTCCTGAGGAAATGTAATCCAAGAGTTCCGGTACCCTTTTCTCCAGAAAAAAAGCACTGGACACCGTATATAAATGTTAATAATGAATGAAATAAACCAATCAATTAGTAATTCAGCATTTTGGAGGTGGGAAGCTTAGTTTCTGGTAAACGTGTCTTTATTCAACAAAACCAGATAAAAACAGTACTGCACTTCAGTCTCAGCCAAGCTCTAAAAACGTCCATTTTTCCATCAGCTTTCATCTAGATTCAAAATGTATTTATTTTAATCTTTTCTTTTTTAATCTATTCCCTGTCCAATCCTGTAGCTCAGGGCAGTTCAAACATTTCTGCAACATATCTTTGCAGTATCCCTGGAGATTGTTGGGATGTGGATCTAAGCTTTGATTTGGTTTCTGCTTTATTTTGGTACATCATCAGCACACTGCGAACCCTTCCCTATCCACTTTTTTTGACAATGAGACTTCTGTGTGAGACAGCTTGTGGCAAGGAATCAGACTATAGTGTGAAGTTCCAGAATGGCAATAAAAATAGAAGCAGGGTGACCTTTGGCTGGGAAGCAATTTCTCAAGTTTATTAGCTTGAGGAAAGCAGGAAGTCTATTATTGGGATCAGAGGCCCATCGGTGATTGGGATAATGACAGCTTGGCCGTGTGGCCTTGTTTTGTTCCTCTCTGAAATGCAGGATGATGCTAACCAGGAAATGATTGAGAAGATGTTCTGAGCTTTGCGGGGAGCTTCCCCTGCTTTTCACAGCAATCCATGGGGAGTTTTTAAAGGGTGTTGAGGTATTACACATGTTACTAATTTATTAGGATAAGACCAAGGATAGTTTAAGTAGAGCAGCCTTCCCCAACCTGGTGCCCTCCAGTTGTTGGCTGGGATGTTGCTAGCCACAGCCAGCCCTCCCATGAAGCAGGGTGAACCCCACACCTCAGGTGGCAGAGCAGGAAGAGTGGCAAATTACATGCTTCCCACCCAGCCCCCATGGATGCTGCTGGGTGGGTGCTGATAGGCAGGAGAGCGGAACCAACGGGACTTGCTGGAGCTGCTGCCTGGCCCAGCAGCACAACAGCAGGCGCTCCAAAGAGTCCTGCTGCCCCACTGCGGCAAGTGCCACAGTGGGAGAGTGACCAGTGGGGCCTTGCAGAGGATCCTCGGGGCGACCCAATGAGCAGGCGGCCTCTCTGAAGAGTGGCTAGCATGACCAAGCTCTAATGCCTGGTGAGGGTGATCTCCAGGGACAACCCCTCCCACAATGCCTGGAGCTGAGGATGGATCCCTCAGAACCAAGCATTTGGGCCTAGCGATCTCTTTGCAGAGCTGCACCAGCCACTTTTAATGGCCAACACGGCTCTTTAGGGAGCAGCAGTAGCAGCAACAACGGAGAGGTAGGGGGGAACTGGGAGACAGACAAGCAGTGTGTAGGCACACATGTGTCCCACCTGAGGCGGGAGCGGAGCTTGTGCTAGCCCTG
Organism: Shinisaurus crocodilurus; assembly: GCA_021292165.1. Taxonomy (NCBI): domain Eukaryota; kingdom Metazoa; phylum Chordata; class Lepidosauria; order Squamata; family Shinisauridae; genus Shinisaurus; species Shinisaurus crocodilurus. Next base: position 202,417,876 of record CM037877.1, read on the forward strand.
TTGCCAGTATTCCCTCCATGCCGACTGGGAGATGCTGGGAGTTTTAGTCCAACACATCTGGAGGGCACCAAGTTGGGGAAAGCTGGAGCAGAGGAACACAAAGGGTTTGAGGAAAGCGAAGAAAATGCTTCCCAGAGCTACCACCTGGCACTAGACCAATATTTCTGCTTGCTGGGCATCGGATGGGCACTAACCAAGTTTCTTCTTTGCTGTTGTGACCGGTGGAACCTGGGCAGGGCCGGCCAGCCCTACCCTTAGGCGGAGGGAGGCAGCTCCCTCAGGCAACTGGTTCTGGATGTCATGAAAGGGCAGCAAACAGCTATTTAATTTATTATTATTGCATTTTTACTGCCAAGGAAGGGGACAAGTCCTTATGAGATTTTCTGCCTCAGGTCCCAAAATAATTTGAGCAGTACTAGTGCACTTTGACTGGGTCGGAGGGAGGGAACACCATTTGTTGCCCTGCCTCAGGCAACAAAATGTATTTCACTGGCTTTGGGTAGCTGGATGGACAAGGACCACATGGGTCATAGAATTACTATTTCCTTGTGTAGTTCTCAACGGAATGTATTATTATTATTATTTAAAACATTTATAGGCCACATTTCAGGGCAGGACCCCTCCCAACGTGGCGTACAATGATAAAAGTTCTTTTTAAATGTCTTGTTCTTGCAGTGCTTTGGTAAGCCATCCTGAGGGCTCATTGTGCCATGTGGTGGGATATCAAGGGAATCGATTGATCGATTGATCGATCAATCGAGACTAATTATGCCCTCACGGCCCCGGGGTTGTCATCTTTTTCTGCCAGTATTTTTGTGCTTTTAACCACAGTGTGACAAGGCAGAAATTCCTCATCATGACATTGCATGACTGGGAATTGCTGCACCGGTTGAATGCCTGCCATGTGGCCCTTAAGTCAACAGTGCTCTATTCCTCTGCCCCCGCCCTCCCGCCGCAAAGGTAGCAACTCTACTAGGCTCTAGAAGAGAACTAAAAGTTCTCCTTTTTAGGGCCAAAGGCAAAGGTTGGGTTTCATAACCATACATTTTTTGCTGATAACCATAACAAGTATATTCTACTTGCTCGACCTCCTGCCGAATCTGCACATGCCAATGGGGCCATCCCTTCACCTGTAGTCACCACCTTCTTCTGGCAGAGTGCAAAGCTAAAGAAGAGCAAAACTGTGTGTGGTCTTGCCGGGGGTGGTGGTATCTCCCTGTGTCTAAATGTGCAACCAGATCCAGCAGCGATGAAAGATGGAAATGGAGCTGCAGGCCCAACATAAGCCTGGCCCCACTTCCAGACCTGACCATCAAAACCCCCAAGGATCTGTATTCTTCTGTATTTGGGGTTGGGCATATATTTTGAACATATCAGGGCCTTGATTCATCTACAAGAAGGAGGGATGGGAAACCAGAAGGGAAACATTACTGGGCTAAATGGAGAATGGGTGTGATGCAGTATAAGATGATCCTTTATTTTCTTACTTCTTACTTGCTAAATGCTATTTAGGATAAGAAGTGCTGTGTGTGTGATGGTAGGTAGAGACATCCCTCTTCATTTCCCCCACGTGACAGGGGCAGCAGGAAGAGCTCTTGAAAACCTTTCCAGCCTGGAGCCCTCCAGATGTAAGCTCCATCAGACTCAGTCTGCATGGCCAATGGTCAGGAATGCTGGAAGTTGTAGTCCAAAGGCACCAGGATCTGGAAGGCACCAAGTTAGGGAAGGCTGCTCTAGGCAACGCATTTAGCACTGGCTATAGCGATTTGTACAGTGCTACTAACCACCACCATTGCCTACCCCAAGGGGAAGAAATGGGGAAAACGCCCCTGCTTCTTTTACTTGCTTCTTTACTTTTATACATGTGATTCTTTTACAACGGTTGTGTATTTCAGCCAGTTCTTCTCCCAATAAATAATTATGGAATGTGGCCAAGTGTCAGGCACAGGAGGATGAGAAAATCTGTCATTACACAGGCAACACTAGCACTTTTGCGCCTGGACCCTTAATATTGTGACATGAACAAGAGTCTTTCCAGCCCAATATAGACACATTTGGGATCCTAGCTGCTGCACCCTCCACAAAACTTGTACTGTCTATCCGGGACTGCTGACGTTTGCTAATGTCAGTTTTTAAAAGAATTTTAAAAAGTTAACCACCTTGCTTGGCTTTCTCTATTTCATGTCTTCTACTGCTCCCTGGTGTACAAAACGTGAATTACAGAATCCTCCAATATTTCTTTTTTTTTTTTAACATTAAAGGTGTCACAGGATTCTTCTTCTACAAAAAGACTAGTACAGCCTACCCCTCTGGAATTAGAACCCTCTAGACATCAGAGGTGGTGTTAGCTAGTGGCGTACAAGGGCTGGAGCCCCGAATCTTTAGACTTTAGAGCATATGTAAATTAGCATCTGCAAATTTGTGCATTTTTAAAAATTATTTTATTTTGTTCCGTTGGTCCTGAGCCCTAGATCTTTTCAATACCTAGCACAGCCCCTGCTAGACATTTATCAATTTCAGGGAAGTTTGATCTTAAAAAGTGATTTTTATACTTAACAATTCCCACTGGCCATGCTGACTGGGAATGATGGGAGTTGTAGTTCAACACATCTGGAGGGTGCTAGGTTGGGGAAGGCTGGTTTAGGAGATTACTAGTTCTAATCACATCCATTCCAGAGACTTCAGTTTACTGTGAATTTGTTTTCATTGTTCCTTAAATAAACACTCTTGTCTGTTGTTAACTGGAGTAATTGTCAGTGAAACCCACAATTAAAAAGGGTTTGAACCCTACTCAGTGCTATTAGCACTATCAAATAAACAAAAATCGTTACTGATGAGAAAGGGAAAGGGATAACAAGTCAAGATAACAAAGTAATCAGCTATTGCAAAGAATCAACATGCACTTAGGTCAGAAGCTCCAGAAAACAAGCCAAGTCACCTGTATTTATTTCCATGCACACATGGAAGTCCCTGATGACTGAAGAGCTGTGTAAGAACAGTGGAATTTACTCTTTATTACATGTATACCTTCCTTTTCACCAGAAAGCTCAGATAAGGTTCCCAGGCAATCTGTCATCCAGGTAACTTACAAAGTCACATCAACTCACATGTGTTGTGTTTCAGCAGCAGAACTGTGTCATGTGCCTCCAGACCATTCTCTGGGCCAACCCAAGGTCTGTCTGACTCTGATCCAGCATTCTGACTCCAACAGTGGACCTCTGGGAACTCCCAAGCAGGGCCTGACGCTGATATCCATCTTCTGCTGTTTGTCCCCAGGTATGCAGAAGTCTAGTTCCTCTGAACCTTCAGGCTCCATTTAGGTACCACAGCTAAAAACCAAATGGTAGACCTGACTTCCATGAATGTGTCTAAACTAGGGGTGGGGAATCTGTGGTTTACACCTCCAACCATCCCCAACCATTGGCCATGCTGGCTGGGGCTGATGGTAACTGGAGCCCAACAACATCTGGAAGGAGGCTGGTGGCTCCAATGTCAGTGGGGCAGTGTACCCACTCCGGATTTCAGTCTGAACGGTAAAGGAGCTATCCATGGTGAACCTAGTTTGGGGGCAGTGTTCAGCACCATGGATAGCTCCTTTATCGTTCAGACTGAAATCTGGAGTGGCTACACTGCCCCACTGACATTGGAGCCACCAGCCTCAAAGGGTCCTACCCCTGGTCTAAAACTTTTTAAAAAGCCATCACAATTGGTTGCCATCACATGGGATAGTAGAATGCAGAGATTTCTTATTGGGCCCACGAGCTTGGCCACCTTCCTGAGCTATGTGCCGCACATGGAATTGGGCCAAAGAACCCACCCACACATTGAAGATTTGCTAGTGGGCAGAGGCACCAGCATACCTACAGGCTAATGGAGCCTTTCTCAGCATCTCTGCGGGTGGACAATTCTGCTTCCTTTCATGGAGGGGTAAGAAAGGAGCATCTGGATGCTGCAGCCTAAAGAGGCACAAGGGCAGCGTCCATAAGAGGTTAGTTTTGCTGACTGGGCTATGGGAAAGTGGAGGGGTGTGTGCATATAAGAAAGCTTGCTTGTACCAGTGTGCCGTGTGCGTTGGCATCTGGGTGGGCAGCATGTGAATGGCAAAGCACATCAGCAAATGTTTGCAGGTCTCCAATTGTAATCCACAACAACGTACTGTGACTTGATGGGTGCATTTGATGCAATTCCACATGGCAGGCTCATAAGCAAACTAGGGAAATGTGAGCTAGGCAGAAATACTATGACATGCCAAAATGATTGGAAAATTAGAGTTGGGAATTTTTTATTAATAGAAAAAAAAAGTGGGTGATTGTTTTCCTTTTACAGTTGTTTAAATGATGGCTCAGAGTATGTAACAGCTTCACAAGGTGGGTCCAATTATTCCAGTTCATCAAGTGAGTCTTCCTCCTCTTCTCCACGAGCCGACTGTGCTATAGCCTTCATCCACCGCTGTTTCAGTTCTTCAGTCTCTGCAACCAATGTGTAGACCTGTTTGGACTGTACCAGCTGGAAGACGTGGCGGGTGTCACTCTGAGGCATCTCCTTGACTTGGTAGCCCAGCAGGGGGATGGAGGTGTGAGCCTTGACATCCTGAGAGGCGGGGTGGGGGCGGGCGCGGGCAATGAGAGGTTCCAAGAAAGGTTTTTTCAGATGACCCAAAACTGACTCCACAAAATCACTCACTCCAGAGTTGCTCCACATTTAACCACAGGCAGGGCCAGCCCAAGACATTTTGCTGCCTAAGGCAAAGGGTGAGATGGTGCTCCCCCCAAGCCCCCATTCCACATACAGAAGCAAACTGGACTGGAAGTTGAATTTTACTTCAAGCCTGCTGACGGGGCAGTGTCCTCCTCCCATCACGCAGGCCTCAGAGAGAGATGCCCCTATCTTTCCCCCAAGGAGCAGAAAAACATGTGTGAGGGGGCAACTTGGAGCAGAAAAAGAGGGTACCGGAGAGGCCATGTAGACATAGCTCTGTCCTCCAGCAGAGGGGAATGGTCGGGGGGCTCGGGAGGAATGCCTTGGTGGGGCTACTGCTGCTGCTCCCCAGCAACTGCCCACTGAGGCGGTTGCTTCGCTCTGCCTGATGGTAGGGCTGGCCTTGACAATGGGGTTCCCAACCTGGGCTGATTTTGCAATGCCTACGCCCCAAACTAGTCATGGCACACAGTTGTTTCTTTCTTCTTATGTGGTCTTTTGTTAGTTTGTTCTGTTTTTACCAAAAGCAGCCTTAAGAGGCCGCTATAATTTAAGCAGAGAAATGGTAGGGGGAGGGGGTTGCTTAACGACTTCCTCTCCAGCCATTTTTCTATTCAAGGTCAGGACCTGCCAGGGCTAGAAGCTTTGGGCGAGTCACGCTAAGCCACCCTGAGAAGAAGAAGCCACCATGGGTTGCTTGTTTGGTCGCTAACCTGACAGACTATCGGGAACTCTGCGGCCTGCCGTGGCTTGTTTCCCCCCTCAGTCCTCCGGCTGGCACAAGACAACCTGTCTGCTATTTAGCAGAGCATACCAATATCCCCTTGTTGTCAATGTCCTTGTCAATTTCATCCTCCCCTTCTGTGCTTCCCTTGCTAGTGAACACCATTTTTTAAAAAAGGCCGCTTCACCTACTCCCGAAGTAAGCACACCCACCCCAAAAGACCCTTCTCCTGTAGCTGCCAGCCACTTTCAGCTCCCCTACCCCCTTTGTGCCTGTCGCTTTAGCTGTCAGATATAAATGTGGGTTATAGAGCACTGAGGGGGATCGATATAGATACACAAATTTCAAGGTAGAGCAGTGAAGGGGATTGCTAAAATATGCAAATTTCATGGTGGAGCAGTAAAGCTGAGGGGGAAATTATACACATTTCATAATGGTGGACTTTTGCATCTGCGCACTTGTACAAGACCAAAAATAAAAAGTAATTTTAAAAAGCATTGTGAACACATTCGGGACACTCTCTGGTGTCCTTTCTTCTTGGTTTATAGGAGCACGGGGTGGAGGGCACTGACAAGGGATGAGGGAAGATGGCAGCAGCACTAGCGAGATCACGAGGAGTGGCAGGAGTTTTTGCTGCTCTTGCCAGGCAACTCTCTAGCCATTCCCGACAACCCATTATGAGGTCGCCCTGCTGGGTTCGGAGGGTTCGGACATCACAAGGCACCCTGAACAACCCAACAACAAGCCATGGGTTCTCAGGGTGGCTTATTCATGAACAATAAGCCACCCTGCAAAAACCACTCCAGATTCAGATGCCACAACAACCCACCATGGGTGATCACCCCCGCTGGGTTGTGGTGTTGAGAGAACCAGGTATATATGTGGTGGCCCTGTGTAGTGAGCTAGAAGAACTGTAGTGTGGAACATCTTGGCAGTGAAGTACTCTCAATTCTGGATTGGTCCTGCCGACTCAGGCTAGCCATTGGGCCCTCCTGGACAGGAAGGACTATAAAGACTTCCTGTTTGGGCTGTGATCTTGCTTGAGCAACAAAGGCGTCCTGGCTCCGGTGTGTTCCTGTGTGTCCCTCGGCTCTGACTTCTTGGCTCAACTCCTGGTTCCTGGATCACCCCTGATGGCTGTGTACGACTCAGCCCTGACGCCCCCTCCTTCCCACTGCTTTTCTCCTTGGTGGAGAGAAGATACAGACTCCGGTATATTTCCCCCCTGAGCAGAAAACATTTGTGAGAGGGCAATTTTGAGCCCAAAAAACAGCTGGAGGTGAACAAACTAAGCGGCTTTTCCTCCCTAGCTCTTCTTCTTAAACCTGAAGCCTACTGAAGTGGTGGAGGAGGTGGGGGGAGAAGGGGAGAGGAAGAAGAGAAGATACACAAGATACACAAACTGCATGTCACATCTAGTTTGGGCCTGTGAGTGTCTCTTATCACAGGGACCCATTTCTGTCTGCTTTACAGGGCCAAATTCAGCATTGTGAAAGCCATAAGCATTAATGACAGCCAAATGATAGAGGTACTATTGCAGGGGGCGAGGGAGTAGTCAGGCTCTAAGCCTTATGGAGCTTCCTTCACCACGAATTTTAAAGGCAGAATAAGCCAAAGCATACCTGAGGTGCAGCATAAACATACAACACAAGAGGGTCATCTCGTGGGATCACAAACCAGCCCCTCATGCTCCCCTTTCCGCTCTTATCCAGCAGCTGCAGGAAACTGCACATCAGGCTCTGCCCGGATATTTCTGCAGATTCTTTCTGCCAACACAAAGCAAAACAAAACAACCAAATCCTTCTGTTAGTGCTCCGTAGCCCAGAGGCTTCTGTTGGCTTCTCAGTGATTTGCCAAATCGGAAGGGGCTTTGTAGGCCACCTAGTAGAAGAGTCAGGGTTAAACGGTCAGACTCACCACCTCCAGGCAGAACTGCAGAAAATAGCAACACAGAGAGAGGCAAGATCTTGGGCCCTTTCCAGCCTGCCAACACTTCCCATTGGTCTTTGAAGTTCTGTGATGCAATTGTATGGTAACCTCACCATTCAAGAGGGTTAAGATTAATGGGCTGGATGGAGCCCATGGCAAGGTCTTCTGTTGCCCACCCACTCCTGATCAAAATAAAAAAGATCAAGTACTTGTTTCTCAGTAACACAGCTATAGCATTTACACAAGGATAATTCTTTTAGGGCTAAACCTCTTGTATGTTATATTTCTGTTACATTTGTGTCTTGCCTGTCCCTCAAGAAGCTCAGAGTGGTTACCGTACATGGGATCATCCCATTTTATCCTTACAACAGCCCTTCAGGACAGGCTAGGCTGAGAGGCACTGACTTACCCAGGGTCAGCCAAGGAGCTTCATCATGGAGGGAAGGAATTTGAAATTCCCATATCCAGATACAACACACTAACCAGGAAGAAGATCTTAATGTAAATATGTATAGAGGCCTGTGGCTCACACTGGCTCAGCTTGTCTGACTCTGAGTGTGGAAAGCTAAGCAGGGTCAGGCCTGGTTATTACTTGGATGGGAGACCCCTCCTCAAATTTCCTGCATTGAGCAGGGGGTTGGACTTGATGGCCTTGTAGGCCCCTTCCAGCTCTATGATCTATGAATCTATAAACCGCAGACTACCCGCATTCAAGAGGGTCCCTTTTATTTATTTATACCCCACCCTTTTTCCTGCAAGGAATCCAAGTGGATTCCTCCTCTCCACTTGATCCTCACAACTACAGGCCTGTGGCTCACGCTGGCTCAGCTTGTCTGAGCGTGGAAAGCTAAGCAGGGTCAGGCCTGGTTATTACTTGGATGGGAGACCCCTCCTCGAGTTTCCTGTATTGCACAGTGGGTTGGACTCAATGGCCTTGCAGGCCCCTTCCAACTCTATGATCTATGAAATCTATGTGAATACATAATAATTGGTCACCAGGTGTTTCCTTGAACACTAAATCCAGAAGCTGCTGTTATTGGCCTCACAAATGCACAGAAACTACTCTTGATGGGCAATTGTTCTCAACCTATATCATATAATAATTCATCTTTCCATAATGCTCTATATTTATGTGATTCCTTTCATCCTTTAAAAAAAAATGTATTGCCCAGGGCATGACATTTCATAGCTGTGGAATGCAGCTATGCAGAATGTCACTCCACGTACCTGAACTCTTCTGACTTGGCAGGCGGATAGTACAGGAAGTCAAAGATACTATGTTAAAAACTTCCGGGGCATAATGTAAACTCCTGAATGTAAAACCTAAAGGGTACATGCAAGCGCCATGTTCCCTCAGTGCCCTATGTGTAAACATAATAGGCACAGGAGGTCTATTCTTTTGTTCTCTTAATCTTCAGTACCTCGGACAGGACAGAGGCTCTCCCTCACCCCACCCTCTCTCTCTGAGCTCCTCTTCACATAGTATATATCTGTATACTTTCCTGCCAAAACTATTTTTGTTCACCCTTTCTAAATCCCACTTGAAAAATGGAGCTTTACCTGTGACAGCTGTCAAAGGTAACTACTCCAGTAAAATGGGGCAGTTAAGCGCAAAAGTGAGGGCACCTTGGGACACATGAATCCCAGCCCCCCCTCCGCCAAGGAGCTTGCGGCAAGGGGGGGTGAATGATAGCTCATGAAAAGGGGTTGGGACAAGATCACTCATGACTTTGGTTACATTTGACAGCTCGCCTTTTGACAGCTGTCAGATGTAACCAAAGTGGAAAATAAACATATCTGCTGCCTCTGTGGGGCAATGCCCAGGGTGGGTACCTGCTGGACTTTGCCAGCAGACACCCCCCTGCATATTGCCCACCTGAGGCTCCCCATTCTCACACCCACACAACTGTGAACATCTGCAGTTGCACAAGGGCAGCTAAAAATAATTTAAAAAATATTTTTCACAAATATTTGCGAAAATTAAGAGGGACAAAAAAATCTTTCTAAATGCTTGGCAACCACAGGTACTCCCTCCAAGGTACCACTGGGGCACTTTGAAGTGACTATCCCTAGCTGTCAAAACGGGGGTTGCAAAAGCTGACTGGACAACCAGCTTTTGTGATCTGAAGGAAAAAAGAAGTTTAAAGGGGGGGGAAGCTGCAGCAAGCCCAAAATGGCTCATTGTTGCGGTGGCGGAGGGGCGGAAGACAACTCGGTCCTCCCGTGGTGTCCCCTGGGACATGCACAATGACCTTATTTCCAGGGTGGGTTAGCATGCCATGCAAATGATCCCAGTGTCTGGCAACCACGTTTCATTGGTGTTTTCTGCACTAAACATGTGAAGGATAGGCACACACCTGGAAACACCTGAGTATGTTCTGGAAACTACTGCTTGCTTTGACTCCCCAGTTAGGGGTGTGCATCTCCTCCCCTTCATACTTTGACTGGGTTCGCACGACATGACAAGCAACGGTTGTTTCTTACTGTTGTTTGTTCACCGTGTCGTGCGAACCCAGTTGCGGTGACTGACCATTGTGACTTACCTTGGTTGTCAACCACAATAAGACACAATGGTCTGTTCTAGGGTTTGCTTGTATCATAACTGCTTGTCGTGTCGTCTGAACCCGGATGACGCAACCCATCATGGTACAATCCCTAGAACAAGCAAGCCGCTTGGCAAGAGCAGCTAGCTGGAGAGCACAGCTGACAGCTGCCCCCAAAGTGCCCAAACGGCACTAGGAGGCAGCTGTCAGAGGCTTTTCCGGCCTCTGTGCCATGCCGCTGCAGAGCAGATCGGGCACCCCCTCCTCCTCCCACCTCTTGCCCAAGAGTAGACCACTCGGGCAGGAGGTGGGAGCCCACGATCCACTCAGTGCCACTGCCCCATCCTCGGGGCAGTGGCGCCAAGTGGATTGGGCACCCCTGCCGCCTCCTGCCTCCTCCTCAAGAGCAGACCTCTCAAGGAGAAGGTGGGAGGTGGCAATCTGCTCAGGGGTAGGGGACGAGCCGGAGGGGCGGGGTGCTTCTCTCTGTCACTGGTGCAGAGGCACCGATGACAGAGAGAAGTGCCCCCTCCCTCTGTGAGCCTCCTACCGGAGACTGCTGCTCCATGCACAGAGCAGTGGCAGAGCAGTGCCAAAACTTGAAAACTGGGAACTGGCACCCCTGCCTCCTGCCTGAGAGGGCTCACCTCTCCCCTCTGCACTTCAGGGCACAAGCCCTGTTTTGTGCAATGGGGAGATTTGACAGCCGCAGTGAGCCGGAATTGGCTCACGATCGCAGCTGTCAAAGAGAGGAGCCTCATTCCCCCCCTGTGGTGTCCCCTGGGATACCGCAGGGAGGAATGGCGGGAAAGAGGGGGAGGGAAGGGAGCAAAGCAACCGCAATAAGTCCGATCATCTGCCGGGCTCCTCGTGCTTGCTTTGCAGGCTCCAGCAAACAATCGTGGTAACTTACCACGATTGTTGTCGTGTCATGCGAACCTGCCCCTTACGTGTTTCGTGTGGGGAACATTGGTGGAACCTGGCTGCTAGATAAGCAACTCCAAGATGTCAGAGTAAAGTAACTCTAATAAGGAAATCCCAACCCAGAGCAATGGTAGCCAAGTCATCCCTGAAGCCGAGGCAGAGAAAGAAACCAGACTTGAGGCAGGAAGAAGACTGAGAAAGAGGAGGAAGAGGCACCCCACCTCTGCTCTCCCCTCACCTCCAGGATGCCTTTGTGCTTCCCTTGCTGCTCGTCAGGCAGCAAATGCCCTGTCAGGAAGATGTAGCATTCCACACAGACACGTTTGGGTCCATTCTTGTCATACTGCAACTCAGCCTTGTACTCGGAGCACCGGCCACACACCACCTGCCTCCAGGAGAGGAACCAATGGATTGCTGGAGGATAGATTTGGCAAGGAAACCCCACCCCACTTTAACAAGACCTAAGCCGAAGCCGAAGGGAGACTGGAAGAGTTCAGCCAATCTCTCCACCACCCAGATATGGCTGGACCCAACCACAGCCATCCTGCTGACCAATGCTCAGGAATGGCCCTTCAGACCAACATGGAGCTCTGTGCCCCTTCCATGTGTCTGCGCTGTGACTACCCTACCCAAAATAATGTGGAGTGGGGAAGCAGGCTTACTTACGTAGCCACAGGCCCGGCAGTGGTGCCGTCTGCGTGTGATTGGGTTGAATGGGTCTTTGCAACGCATGCACATGCTTACCAGCTTGTCTCTAACCCACTGAGGAGCCCGCTTGCCCAGCTCCTCAGACTGGCACTGCTGGGGTGAAAAGAGAGTTGGAATCAAACAACCCTTGTGGTGGACTCCCTGGCAATAAAAGGTTATCATGGCTACAACTCAAAGGCTGTGTGACAAATGCAAATTGGAAGCCTTTGTCCAGCTTCCAACCTCTGCTGTGCCTGGCTACCATTGCCAGAGCTTTCTTAGAACCGTCTCGTTTCTGCACATCCCACCCTGCAATCTTCCCATCGTCATCACACCCTTTCTATTTCTCCAGATTCTCTGTGAGCCTTTTGGCAGAGTGATGGGTCTTGGAAGGATCACTCGTGGCCTTAGTATAGGAACTGGATAAAATAGCTCCAAAGTAGGCATGAGGCAGAGGCATGAGGATTGGGGAGTGGGTGTCAGGAGGATTACACTGAAGTCTGGGGTCTCTGCTTCAGGCCCTTGGATTGCTGCCTTGAAGGTCTCGCTCCTCTTCTCCTTCTTGTCAATGGCAGACTGGAAGGCCTGTGGGGAGGAAAGGAATTTGAAAGGAAGATACACCTGAAATCAGTAGGTCTCTTTGGCTAAGCCAGGTCTGCTCCAGTCATGCTGGTGTGCACATGTATTGTGGGGGGGGGGGGGCTTTTAAGAGTAAAAGGATCAGTCAGGGGAGTGCTAAACCCTCCGCGCCCCTGGCAGCTTTTGCTTACTTTCTTGCAGTCTGTCCCTTGACATCACCTTCCCCCCAGCCACATTCTGACCATGTAAGTGAAACTGGCTGGGGGAATCGTACCCCTTCCCCACCGCCCACTTTCCACATGACTGGGGCAGACCTGTGCTTAAACCAGGGATGCGGAACCTCTGGCTCGTGGGCGTTATTCAGAGGGCAGGGCTTGGCCTCCACGCCCCACCCTCCGGAGGAATCCCCACTGACATGTCCGATATGAGATCAAAGATAGCAGCAGGGAGGGATTTCTCTGAGTTGTGCTCCCCCTCCAAATTGGCACAGTGACATCAGTGGGTGGCCTGGGGCCATGCCCACTGATGTCATCATCCAGCCTGGTGGGGGGTACCCCTGATTTAAACAAATGTGTATGCCCCTATCACATGCAGTTCACTTGAGCCTCGGGCTCGCCAGTGAAAATCTCCATGGAGGACTCTTAAGGGCATGAATAGCAAGGGTGCTTCCAGACAAGGCTGTTATTGTGCAATCGCCTTACTCTGTTTGTGGAATTTTACAGGGGGTCCAGATGATATTGTCTTCCATTTTTAGCCATGTTTTCCCACCGCTTCCTCCATCTTTTTCCTTACCAGAAAAAAATTGGTTAAGGAAGAAAAAGCTGCACAGTGCCTTTTGACTGGTAGCACTAGGAGCCCTCCATCTGGAAGCACCCTTAGTCTAGCTGCCAAGATCACAGATGCCCAGTGAAGTACTCTGCTGCATTCAAGCACAGTGAATTAAATGGCCACTGTCCCCTTAAATATAACCCTGCCTCCAGCAGTCTCAGCCCACCCCATGACTTAGAGAAAACCCTGCTGTAAGCCTGTGTTAAGAGCCCGGCCATGTAGCTGTATAAAACAGCCTTCCCCAACCCAGCGCCCTCCAGATGTGTTGGGCTGCATGGCAATGCTAGCTGGGAATGATAGGAGTTGCAGTGCAACACATCTGGAGGGCACTGGGTTGGGGAAGGCTGGTATAGAACACTGTTAAGAAAACCAACTGGGTTACCAACATCTGTGTGGAGCCTGAATGCAGTAGCCCGTTCAACAGACAACACAAAGAGCAACAACCTTTGCTCATGGCACCGGTACGATCTCATAAATGGTGGGCAGAAGGAAGCCACAAGACAGCTGAAGGATGAAGGCGTCCGAGAGGATACATCAAATCCTCGGCCCTGATCTGACCCTGAATAAATATGGCCAATATAGGGGATCTGTGAGGGGAAATGTCTCCTGTTCCCCGCCTAACCACATGCATACAGTGGTGCTTCCATTGCCACACAGAAGAAAGCCCCACGCAGATGCAAGGTATCAGGGCACTGAAAGAATATGAATGCCACCAGACAACAGGTTGCATCCAGACTGTGGCATCTTTAATGTAGGCCCACTGAAATCAATGGGACTTAAATGAGTGATGACTAACGTAAGTCCCATCGATCCCAATGGGTCTATGCTTCAAGTATGACCAAGTCTGGGTCCAACCCAACGGGTGCTTCCAGATGAGGCTTTTATTGTGCAATCGCTCTGGGGAGTGGGGGCAGCCAGCATCTAGACATCATCGTATCCCATTTGTAAGCCTCCCATGTTTCCCCCACTGCTTCTTTCTTCTTCTTACCACAGAAAATCTGTTAAGGAGGGAAAGACAAGGTAGCAGCTGCACCAATGCCTTTTGACGGGTAGCGCGAAGCTCCCTCTGTCTGGAAACACCCCACATCTCTGTGGCCTGTTTCATACCGCGGGGTAACTACCTAGGTGTCCCCTGTGCTTTTACTGTCCTGTTTACTGTATGCTAAGGAGAGCTGGGCCTTTTACGGGGAGCCCCAAGATAAAAGGCTCATATTGTGATGCAGCTGCTTAGGAGACCTACAGGTTATTTCAGGAGAGGCGAAACTGGCTGTGTTTGGAGCATCTTGCCTTTCTCATTCATTGGCCAGTACTCTTGCCAATCTTAAGGGGCTGCCGCATAGGTTACCTTTATCCAGTCATTCATCTCCTCCTGGGACCTGCACAGAAAGAAAAGTCACCTGTTGAAGAGGAAGTGTTCTATGCTCCTCTGCTAATAGCCTGGGAAAGGACAACATTCACGGCTCAGTTACCTGGTTTGCAATTCTAGAGTTCTCTGCTTTCCAGACACAAGAAAAGCACGAGGAAATTCCACATCATTCAGTTCTCGAACCTGGAAGTCCACAGAGCAATTACGGTATTAGATTTTCTGCAGACACGCATTATTTTAACTATGGGAGGGTTTGCATGATATGACAACCTACACTGCGGCACAAGCCACGCATTGTGGGTTGATCACCCCAGGCCCCATGATCTTGATGTAAAAGGGGGGGCTTGAGTCCCCCTTTTTGCTGGCAATAATCTCACTGGGCTTTTGAAGCATCGGAAAGCTCAGATTGACAACTGTTAAATGCTTCAGAAGGATAGTGTGTGCATGTGTGTGTGTGGGGAGATCTACTTACCTGCCCCCTTAGGGAGGCAGTGGGCAGGATGGGTGCCTGCTGGACTTTGCCAGCCAGCAGGCACTCCCCCCTGCCTAGTACCAACCCCAGAGTCCCCATTGCCACCCGTGTGTAACTGTGATCGTCCGCAGTTGCACACAGGAGGCAATAAAAAAATTAAATTAGTCTTTGCAAATATTTGCAAAAATGAATTTGGCTAAAAAAAAATTTTTTAAATATATTTACCCACCCTGGGCAGCCCCGCCAAGGTACTGCTGGTGACCCTTGGAGGGACTGCTCGGGGATGGGTAAATTGGGATTGCGAAAGCCGGCTTGACAGCCAGCTTTCACGATCTCAAAAAACAAAAGTGCAAAGTGCAAAATCAAGCCGGAAATGGCTTTTCTGTGCATGTGTAACCAAGAGTACCTTGCTTCCCCCACTGTTTTTTCTGTTTGATGAATATTTTCCATACATTTTTTCCAGAAGTGGGAAAACACAGGGAAGGAAAGAGCTCTGCTCACAAGTAGAATAAGGCTGCAGTTCTGGGCACCCTGGGAGAGCGTCCCTGGAGCCATAGGATGATGGGGATCTTCCTCTCCAGCTGTGGAGGGGGAGCGCCACAAGCACAGAGAGAGGTGCGCCCTTGAAAGTAACCTCCCTGGTGGCATGGAAGCCTCCGCCACTGTTGCCGCTTCAATGGCAGTAACCGCACCAAAAGGGCAATGCCAGGGGTGGCTCCAGGGAGGATTTGGATCCCCCTGACAAGCCTCCAGGAGGGGGAAAGTACGCCAACCCTGGAGATGTGTACTTGTTTTTTTCCTCCAGCCCCCTCCCACCTTCTGCCCTGCTAGTACACACCTGGCTGAGTTTGGGATTTGGTGGTTCCTCCACCAGTGATTCTCACCCCACCCCACCCCGACCCCCCTTTGGATGATTCTGCCCGGCTGCAATTCTAGACGCACTTACGTGGGGGAAAGTCCCATTGAACTCAATGGAGCTTACTTCTGAATAAGCATGGATAGGATTGCACTGCAAATGAATAAGCAATGGAATTCTCTGACCTTCATGCCGTCCACATCAATCCGGCTGTGCACCTGAAACTCCGCACCCACCTGAATGACCTTTGGCACACAGTACAGAAGCAGGTTATTAAACTGAGGGAGACAACAACAAGAAGAACGGGTATGAACGATGCTGGGCAAAAAGAAAAGAAGGAGCCAACATCAAGTGAATCAGACAGTTATATAACCATATGCCCCAGTAAACCCCCTCTCTAAAGTCTAGAGACCTCAACATGTGAACCACTCCAGACAAAAACAGGAAAGACAACATTATTATAACCAATCGGTCAGGAAAGAACACAGCCAATGCATCTCTATGGCCCTGTCTGGACGTAACAGCAGCATCCAGCAGCAAATAATGAGTTAATTAACCCATTAATTGTGGGGACGTGCACCATGCCCAAGCTGCGCAAGGGCGGCTTCCTGTTTCCATGAACAACCCTCAAATGCCGCCTTTGAATATGTCTAATCCCCTTTTAAAACCATCTGAGCGAATGGTTGTCACAACATCTTGTGGAAGCAAGTTCCATAAACAGAGTATGCCTTGTGTAAAGAAGTACTCTTTTTTTGTCAGTCCTGAATCTTGTGCCAGTCAATTTTGTTGGATGAACCCCAAGTTCTAATATTATTAGGGGGGAACTCTATCCATTTTCTCTATGCTGGTCCATAATTTTCAGTTTCCATGATGTCCAAACACAGGCATTTGGGGTTGTTTGTGGGTTAAAGTTAATCCATGGCTTGTTCTTGGGTTAACTTGGAGTTGTTTAACCCACGAACAACCCCAAGTGCCCCTGTTCGGACATCACCGAAACAACCCTCAAAGGTGGCATTCGAAGGTTGTTCAAGGAAACAGGAAGCAGCTCTTATGCAGCTTGGGCATGGTGCACAGCCCCACAATTAAACAGGAACTTCACTTTGCAGCATGCCAGCCTTATCATAATCATCATCATCATCATCATCATCATCATCATCCTTAATAAAAGAAAATAAAAGTCAGAAGAGGCAGGGGAGCCTGGTGGGTGCCAAGAGAGGTGTCCGTAGCCACATTAGTGCCAACAGGCAGCACATTGGAGGCTCCAGAATTATAGGTTTATTAGCACCTTGTCAGCTGCCATGCAAGGCTGATGTGCTGCATTCAACTTGGCAGATCACAAGTTGCGCACTACTGGGTAAATTCAGAGTAAGAGTATTTTCAAGGCATACAATAGTCCTGGTGGAACAGACAAATGGCCAGGGCAGGCTGGTGACTCCTATGTCAGTGGGGCTCCTTATCCATTGCAGCTTTTACTCTGAGCTTTATAGGAGCTATCCATGGTGCTCCATGGTGGGGAATCTATTTTTGGGATGGAGTACAGCACCATAGATAGCTCCTATGAAGCTCAGAAGAAAAGTTGCAATGGATAAGGAGCCCCACTGACACAGGAGTCACCAGCCACCCCTGCAAATGGCTCATCTAGTCAAGTACTCTGCTTCTTCCAGGAAGCCCACAAAGGGGGCTTGAAGGACAAAGCCCTCCTCCACTGTTGTTCCCCACCAATTAGTTTAAATCTGGAGGCCACCTATAGCCATCATGACTAATAGCCATTGATAGACCTATCCTCCATGAATATGTCTAATCCCCTTTTAAAACCATCTGAGCGAATGGTTGTCACAACATCTTGTGGAAGCAAGTTCCATAAACAGAGTATGCCTTGTGTAAAGAAGTACTCTTTTTTTGTCAGTCCTGAATCTTGTGCCAATCAATTTTGTTGGATGAACCCCAAGTTCTAATATTATTAGGGGGGAACTCTATCCATTTTCTCTATGCTGGTCCATAATTTTCAGTGCAATCCTGTGCATGCTTACTAAGACACAAGTCCCACTATGTTCAGTGTGGTTTACTCCCAGGTAAGTGTGCACAGGATTGTAGTCTTAACCTCAATAAAGTCCTTAATCAGCTCTGTCCAAACTAAAAAGCCCCAACCACTGTTGTCTTTCCTTGGATGGAAGGTGATCCAACCACCTGATTAGATGCCCTTTTCTGCACATTATAATCATATCTTACACAATTATCTTTGTTCATATTCCTTCTTCTTTCTTTTGTATTCTAATAGTGATACTCCCCTGCATTGTGCAAATGTACACAGATGCCCAGTAACCACCTGATGTTCTCCTCCTGTTCCGTCATCCCACAAACTTACAAATCTCTCACCAAGAACAGGTATTTCTCTGTTGTGTTGTTGTGCCGGAAAGAGATTTTCTGGATGGGTCCCTCTTTAATTAGCTCATTCGAAGGGTCAACAATGTCATCTTCAAGCCCCAGCCGGTGATACACCTCCCAAAGTTTCTGGAGTCGTTCCTGAGAAGCCACCGGAATAAAGTTATGCAAGACAGGGAATAACTACTCAGTGACAAAGAACTAACTCTCTGTAGGGGAGGAGGCCTAGGCACTTACATGGGGTTGGTGGCACTCACCATTTCTGCAATGGCAGTGTTAGAATGCTTGGCTGCTGTGAAAATCATCTCCAGAGCTTCTACAAAACACCAGAGAAGGAACATTAAACCCTTTTTACACAATCAGCATTTAAAAGCCCATAGGATACCTTTCTTGTAAGCTGCTATGACAGCACTGAAGTGGTGCTGTCTTCAAGCATTCAGATTTTTCCCTGTCCGTAACTCCCATGTTAAAAATTATACAGGTGAACCAGGATCATATTCAGCAAGTGCCAGGGGGTTTCTTAAAAATGCAGTATGATGCACTGGTGGGACATCTCTCTTTCTTGGTAGTTCTTAAAGGAGCAGAAGCCTAGAGCTGGCACCCTCCAAATGTTTTGGACTGCATCTCCCATCAGCCCCAATGGTCAGGGATTATGGGAGTTGTATTCCAAAACATCTGGAGGACACCTCTAGAATACAGTAACTCTAGCATTGGTGCTTGTTACTCCATCCCCAACACTTTGCAGAGACTATAGTAATTGTATGGCACTGAGCAAGAGGATGGAGGGACAAGCTTGGAAGGGAAATTTTATACCAAAAGCATGCAAAAGGGCAGCATTATACTGGGTTTCAACACTGGTGGGAAAGAACCACTCCGCTCACATGTATGTGGGTGCCACTTTAACCTGACAACTTCTCCTTCAGCTTTCTTCCGTGTTGTACCCAATCCCAGAAGGAACCAAACAGGACTCTTACTCTGTGCATCCTCCCTGTCTGGTGACTCCAGAGGTAGCTTCCGAATGTAATCCTTCAGAAGGAGTTCGTATCTGGGAATTCTCTGTACCGGCTCCAGCATATGATGCTGCAAGGTTAGGTTGGCAGAGACCTCCCGTCTCTGTTTAAGGCCACAACAGTACCAGAAAGAGAAAGAAAAAACATGGCAATGAAGACTTCATGTGCATGCATGCATAGCTATACAGCTACCCCTATGCAATGGCTGGCCGCGCCACTGAGCAGCCCAAGGTGATTTTCCACTGCAGCTTTCCCCAACCTGATGCCCTCCAGATGTGCAGGACCATAATTCCCAGCAGTGGCCGTGTTGGCTGGGAATGACAGTAGTTGCAGTACAGCACATCTGGAGAGCACCAGCTTGGGGAAGGCTGTTCTACCAAGTCTTTATGGTGTAACAGATGGAAAGGACCGACTGCCTCTGCGCAAGTCTTTCCACACCTAGCTCTGGAACAGCAATGGAGGTTTTGAGGTCATATGGAAGCAAAATAAAATCCCAGGAGTGGCTGCAGGAGGGGGAAGGAGTCCTATGCCAAAGGTGGGACATGGCAGCTGGGACATGGCAAGGTGCGCAGGTGTAATCTGTTGAGGTGCAGGGACTAGGACTCACCAAGAGGCATGCAATAAACAAGGAGCCAAACATCCCAGCAGAGAGCAAATGGCTCAAAACTGGAGTAGAGGACATCAGCTATAAGGCCAGGCAAATTGGGCAACAAAAAAAAAGGCTAGTGTGGGGAAGTGGATGTCATTTTAATGCTTCTTCACCTCGGTCCAGGGCTGGCTTCAAGGGTAGGCATGGTCGGGCACCTGCCAGGGGCCCACACCCTAGCAGGGGCCCACTGACACGAGCCCCCTGGATTTGGTCCTAGCACTGTGCCGAATGTTTCGATCTATTTATTTTGGACCATTCATTGGGGGGAGGGGCAAAAAGAAATAGCACCCAAAAGTTGTGGGAAGGGGTGAGTATTTCAAAGAAATCTCTCCGGGTGCAGGGCTTCAGTGCTTACTGCTTAGTGCCTGAAAGCTGAGCAAGGCATTTTTGTTTTGTTGTTCTTCAAAGTGCTTTGAAGACAAAGGAGCAGCAGCAGCAGCTCAGCTTCCAGGCCCTCAGCAGGCAGCAGCACTGGAGAGCCCCAAGGGAGGAAGTTCTGGTTAAGTCCTCTAGGGCAGTGTTCTCCAACCTTGGGTCCCCAGATGTTTTTGGCCTACAACTCCCGGCATGCCCCAGCCAGCATAGCTGGCTGGGGCATGCTGGGAGTTGTAGGCCAAAAACATCTGGGGACCCAAGGTTGGAGAACACTGCTCTAGGGGGCTTTTTCAGAAAAGCTCCAGCAGCCAGAGAGGTTGCAAGGAGCTAACGGGGGGGGGGGGGGAGTTGTAAAAGAAAATGCACAGGAACCCCTCAGCCGCCTCCTTGCAGTACGATAAACACCAAAGCCCTGCACCCTGAGAAATTCTCTGAAATTCTCCAAATCCCAAGGAAAGAGCCAGAAAAATGACTGCCTCTTTCGCAGGGAAAGCCCCCCCCGGGGACAACAGAGGTGGTGAGAAGGAGGTGCAGCAGATGCCGCGGCCTGTTGGCTCCCTGGCTCTCTGCCTGTCAAGCAAGCAGTAGCAGTAATGATGAGAAAGAGAAGGAAGAGCAAGAGCAGCTGGTGACAATTGCAGTGAGTAGGTAGGCTCCTGGAGAGGGAGGGAGCCCATTGGGGGTATCTTGCCCGAGGGCCCTCATAAACCTGGAGCCAGCACTGCCTAGGCCCCCAAAATGCCAAGGGCCTAGGTTGCATGTACACACACACACACACACACACACACCCTGGATTGCTGCCCTGGTGGTTACTGCATGATATGCCCCAAGACCATTTCACCTGAATGCTTGAGATGAGTTCTTGGAATGGCAACGACTTTTCAGACCACGTGGTGATCAGCTCCACAGCCTTGTCAAAGTGCTTCACATATTCACTATACATCTTCAAGAAAGGAGCGACCTTCTGGATAATGTCCCCAATCCTCGGATTGGAATCCCTGCAATCAGAATGCCAAGAGAACAGGTCTGTGGTTGTCATCATCTCTGCAAAGGCAGCCAAAATAGGCTAGGGAATCTGTCTCTGTCTGTATTCTTGGTTAGCGCAAGCATCACTAGCATCGTTTTCTGACATTGGCAAGAGTCTCTGTTGGATGCAGCTCGGCTTCTAGTAGGCAGTTGTTCACATTTCCAAGAATATATCAGAGCACAGCCAACACTAGCTGTCCTTTGAGTAAAAGGGACATTTACATCTTCAATTAAAAACAAACAACTAAACTAATAAGTTGAGCAAATGTCCTCAAATGGGACCTTTTGCAGGCAGGCAAATTGGTGACAAGTTACTACTGGTTGATTGATTATTTATTTACTTATTTGTTTGTTAGTTTGAAACATTTCTATGACACCCATTATCATAGCAGGTTTCAGGGCAGTGTACAGGATAAAAACAAATACCGGTACACAAAAACAAGAAATTGGCAGATAAAACCTTAAAACTGTAACACAGACTAAAACCTGCTCACTGAACTTCCCATTGAGTTCAATGGGGTGCACACTCCCAGGTACGTAAGCGGGTATAGGACTGGAACCTATATCAGCAAAATCTATGAAAATCCCTGGGTAAATTAAAAAGATTGTTGCCAGGTGCCTAAATGATAGCCGGGTTGGTGCCAGGAGAACCTCTTTGATTGTTGTTGTGGATTTTATCTTTATGCACCTACAAAGAACTTTCTCAAGAATGCACAGGGCCTCTGCCCACAATAAGCAATACACAAGGATATATGTTGCTTTACACCAGTTAGTCTTTTGCTCTGTAACACAACACAACCTATAATATAGATCTATTTCATGGTGGGACACAGTCTTCAGGCATTAACTTAGAGTGACCCAAGTCTAGAATTCTTGTATTGTGCCTTTTCAGAGTCTGGACTTCAAAAACCTAAAAATGCTTCCAGTTTCTTAATTCCCTCTCACTTCCCTTTCCAGGAATACAATGGGCAGGGAGAGGATAGTTTCTATAACTCACCAGTTCTCCATTCGTTTCTGCAGCTCTGGCAAGAAAAACTGAGCATGGAACTGGTAAATGGATGAGATATTGGAGAATATCATTTTGACCACATCTTCTGGGAATGTTTTTGCACTTCTGGCTTCTTTCATCAGTTCTGAGAAAAAAACCTGGAAGGGGACATTCAGAGCCAGTAAAGGAATTTATTTATTTATTTATTTATTAAAAGCTTTTTTTTGCCCTGCCCTTCAGCTGAAATGGCTCCCAGAAATCAACGAAAACAAGACAGTCCTTGCTTGCAGGGGGGACTTACAATCTAAAACGACATAAAAGGAAAAAGGAATGAGGAGGGAAGAGGAAAGCAAGCAAACTCAGTCACCAATTCTTGGAGTTACACAGTATTCTTATAATGACCAGCTGGAATAGAAACAGCTCAAGTGATGGGGAACCAAAGGCAGCTAATCTCACAGTAGAGCCAATGGAGTGACCCACCTCTCCCTCTCCTCTAGCCATCAGTGACAGAATTGGCCAAAGCTCAGCAAGCATCCCTGTGTTTTTATATAGCTCAGCTCTCCTGGTCATATGTGTCCCCTGATGTAAAGGATTCTCTGGGCGGGTTCGCACGTCACGCTAAGCCACCCTGCGAATAAGCTGCAGTGGGTTGGTTGTTCACTGAACAAGCCATGGTATCGGTATGCACAACAGAGGATTGGGCTTACCATGGGTTGTTCTCCCCCTCCTGCCTCCTCAGGCCTCCAGCCAGCTGTGTCCTTCACAGTAGAACCCGTCTTGTCTCCCCCTCCCTGCTCCAATTGCTACCCTTTTTAGTTCGCCACCGGTTTGGGGTGGGTTTTTTTGGAGCCTCAAAAAAAGGGCAATTGGGGTCGTATTTAAAAACAAAAAATAAGCCCCTGAAAATTGCACAATGGTGTTCATCATCATCATCATCATCATCATCATCATCAGTCTTTTGCAAGTGCCTGTCAAAGGAAGCAGCAAAGTGGAGTAGGTAGACTGCATATAAGCTAATTAGCGCACAGTTACCAGCGACCAACTGCCAAGTTGTCAATTGAAAAGCACAGTAAAGGTGGGGAAAGCAGCAAAAAAAGGAGGGAATAATATCTCCCCCCTCAGCAATGTAATCTTCTGGATTTTACGTGCTGGACTGACAGCTCTCAGTGTCCTCCACCTTTTCAACACTTCCCTGCATCTCCAGCTACTCCAGAAAGGGGAGATAGTTGGCTCGCCCCCACCCCACCTTCTTTTAGCAGCTCCTTTTTGGAGCACTTACTGCTGTGGTCATTTGCAGTTCCCTGACAGTTCTTTTAAAAATGCAGAAATATACGCGAATTTAATGACTGGGAAGTAAATGGAGAGGAAATTTGCGCACCTGCACCTGTTTCAATTTCCAGAAGGGAAGCCGTATTAGTCTGCTGCAGGCAAGAACAACAGTCTCATGCCACCATAAAGACTAACAATTTATTATGGCATAATACATTTGTTAATTTTTAAGATGGCACAAGACTCAGGAGTTCAGGCACAGCCTCCCTTGCTTTCCAAACGAGGCCCTCTAATCAGATTAGCTGCAGCAGCAGCTGGGCCAACCTACCTAGAGCTACGGTATATAAGGAGGCAGGCTTGTGAGGGAGCCAGCTCTCCAAGAGCGAGGAGCCCCAGTGATGAAGCATCTCAGCCCCAGTGACAAAGCATCAGCACACAAGCAAGTTAAGCAACCATGTGAGCTTGGCAACAGGGGGAGGAGGCCAGGGCAGAGAGCTCTTCCCTCCTTTCTCATAGTAAGTAACTGTAAACTGTAAACTAATAACTATAGATAACCCTCCCTTCTCCTAGTAAACAACTTGCTTTTCCAGGAAAACAAACCCAATGATACCAATTAAAAACAACAACAACAAACCAGTTATTAAGGTAGAAAGTCAGCAGGGTTATGGGGGCTATCCAGTGTATTGCACTGAGTGCCACACGTATGACTATCTGCCAGCTGGACAGAAGTCGTGGGTGTGTGCTCGGTATAATGAGCTCCTGGCTCTCAGGGAACAAGTCCATTCCCTTGAAGCCAAGCTTGCTGACCTGGAGAAGCTAAGAGAGGCAGAGAGGTCAGCAGATGAGACCTTCAGGGACCAAATAGCTGTGTCTCAATCCCTGGGTGATTCTCCATTCACAGAGAATGGGGGTCTTGGGTAAGGAGGGCATCATTCCAAGGAAGAAGGAAATGATCCCTTCGAAGGGACCCATTCTGAGGAAGATGAACAAACATCCTCTCATGTGGAGGATGTGCCTCCAGGGGACAGGGGGCTTGTGGTAGTGGGAGATTCAAGCATCTGAGGACCAGAGTGCAGATGGCAAGGTGCGGGAGGAGGAAGCAAGATACTGGGGGGGGGGGGGGAGGGTGGCAGGGTTGGAGAAACATTTCATGGAAGAACATCAGGAAGGTTCACTAAGGCAGAATTCCAGAATTTCCAAAGTATACAGCATTAGTTGCTCACTAGCTTCTGAGACATGAGAACAAAAAAAGCCCAACAGTGGCACAGGATGCAGAAACCCTGCGGGGACTGTTATTACTGCATGTCTTCATGCATTGCTGTTAAGTAAAGTAATAACCAGGTGAGTATCTCAGTTTTTTGACAGAGTGCATCAGAAAGCTGAGATGTTGCTGCCAACCAACCTGATCCAGAAGATGAAGGCGGGCGACATAGGCCTGCTCTGTTTCCAGGAGCTCCAATGCGATTTTTTTCTCCTCGGGGTCCTGTGTGTACAGCATAAAGAGATGTGGTTTTGATCATGTGTAGTGCATTAACAGTGGACATGAACCATTGGGACAGATCTAGCTTTCCTGTCAGTGAGTGTGCTTCAAGCCAAGGGGGCTGAGTTTGCTAATTAGGAATGAATTTGGTGCATTGGTCTCTCCACCAATATGCCTTTTGTTGTTCTGGAAGTTATCTGTGGGATGCAACCTGAAAGAAAACCAAAGTACTACTCCAAAGTAAGTGTTCTGAGCATGTGGAGTATAAAACGTTTGGCATTTCATACATCTCAGATCTCTGACAGGAAATCTGGAGAATCCAATTATGAGGCCTGAGATTGGGGGTGGGTGGGTGTGCCTCACATGAATGATTAGTACATGTTATATTGAACGATGCACAAATAGGTTTTAACAGTACACAAAGGCTTCCAAAATAAGGCACAATTCTACACACACACCTTCCTGTCAGATCAGCATCCTGAGAAAGGGTCTTTGATAACAACAGGACAAGAAGTCAGAACTACATTGCCTGAATGGAAAAAAAGTATCCAGTTTAAAAAAGTGGGACAAGCTCCTGTCTCCTCTGCATGAGTATTGGGGTTGCATCCACCAATATTGTTCTCAAACTTATTTTTTTCCCATGGCCCACTCGAAAATTTCTGGGGGCTTGATGCACTACTGGTACTTAATAAACATTTTTTGTTCTACAAGTCAAAGCACAAACATAACTCATATTCTAAAAACATATTTTTCTTTTCAGCCCCAGCATCATCATCATCAAAACTAGTACCATATTATGAACATCAGTAGTGCTGTGCCAGGGCCTTGTTAGCCTGCTCAATAATCTGGCCCTGGTTAAAAAAAAAAAAAAGCCCTCCAAATCCAATCTCCATAATCAGAAAAAATAACTCAAGTGCAGGCAGGGGAAGCTGGTGGTGACTGACACATAGTGACTGTCAGTGTGGCTCATTATTATTCATTGCATCTTTTCATTTGGGCTTTATAGGAGCTATCCATGGTGCTGAACTGCACCCCCAAAATAGCTTCACCACCATGGAACACCATGGATAGCTCCTATAAAGCTCAAAATAAAAGCTGCAATGGATAAGGAGCCCCACTGACACAGGAGTCACCAGCCTCCCCTGAGTGCAGAGCCAAGTAAAGATATTCCTGTCTGTTTAGCAACCTTTCTGCAAATCACCAGTGGTCCACGCACCACTGTCTGAGAAGCCCTGGAGCAGATTTTAGCAGGTATTCACCATGAGGACCTTCTACAGGACCTTAACCTGGTAGTTAATTACCTGATTTCTGCTGCTTCCAGGGTGTGTCTTGAGGCTTGACTGAGATGGGTCTGTGTCCTGTTGAGTCCTCCAGTTGCCTGCAGTGATCTTGCCTTGAAAAGAGTTGAGACATTTGACACTGAGCCTTCTAGGAGCCTGCGGTGACTTATTCTCTGACTCTGTATTGCAGGGCATCTGGCTGTGTTCTGCAGATGTGCCCTTCTTGACGTCACTCATGGCTCTTCCGTCTGTCACAGGTGGAAGGAGGTAGGACACCATGGGATTTAGTTCTCTCAGCTGGGAAAGGGTCCGTTCCTTGCCAGGACTAGGACAGAAACTGGCCACAGAAAGGAAAAGCCATTTTAGAAATGATCCCACTTCTGCAAAAGACAGAGCAGGGCCACACAATCATTCTTGCGAGGCCCAAAGCAAAAGTGAAACTGACATCTCTCACATAGTGACTGGATTCGAATGACACGACAAGCAAACAATGATAACAGACAACTGTTGCTTTTCGTGTCGTCCAAACCCAGGTCGTTGTGAGTCACAATGGTCTGTTTTGTCCTCAGAAACAACAATAAGAAACAACAGTTTGTTCTCAGGTTTGTTCTTACAACGATTGATAGTTTGTTGTGTCTTATCGTTGGTGGTTCAAGAATCCTACAGAGTTGCATGATAATAGCGGCAATTCCGGCAAATCAGGCAGCTGCTCCAGTCATCCGATCTCTATTTCCGATGTCTGCCCAGCAACACACACGTTGCTGCTTGCTTCACTTTTAATTGTAGGATGCTTTTTTACTTTTACAATCAGAATACCAAAAACTGTATTTTTCTTTCAAGATAAAGTATGTTTTTAATGGAAGAAGAGAAGATTACAACTGGAGAACTTTACAAGTATGTGGTGGGGGGAGGAGGGGAGGGGGTAGTTGGGCAGTAAGCAGAGGGCTGGAAAAATGAAGTCAAGGCTAAGCCTGGCTGCAGGAGCAAGAAAAGTTTTTGCGTAGGGAAGGTGTGAAAAAGATCTAGTTCAGACTTGTAACACAGGTGGAAGGCAGGATAGACAGGAGAACTGCTAGAGATAGCAGGTTCTCTGCCATGCGTGGATGGTGGGAAGAAGTAAAAGAGGTGAAGTGCTAAGCAGAGCTAGGCATGGAGTGGGGAAAAGGTGTAAATAACCTTCACCTGTCTCCTAGCCAAGATGGGAGCGAAGGCGGGAGGGAGAGGGGAGAGCGAGAGCGGCTTCGGTGCCAGCCAACGCAGCGAACAGAGGGTGGGAGGCAAGGGTCAAAAGCTGCTGCTTGGACAAGGGGCGGCAGGCAGTGTGGGCGAGGGTGTATAATGTCTTAAGAATCATCACCTGTATGGCAGACCAGGTGGAAACAAAGGCGGGAGGGAGAAGGGGGAGCGTAAAAGGTGTTTGTGATGGGCGGCCAGGTTGGGAGTAGTGGCTGGGTTAGGAGAAAGTCAAGCCTCAGTTCATGCTAGAGGCGTCAGGAATGGGGGGGGGGGATGCTTTTCTGCGGTGATGGAAACAAACAGCCAGGCAAAAGCAGGAAAAGTGACAGGCGGAGAAGCACGGGGCAACATACACAGGAATCATTTTTTTCCCAATGGGAACAAACAACAAAAGGGATATTGATGAGCTACAGGGAGGTAGAGAGAGGGTTCAAGATTCCTGCAGGAGGAGGGAGAGGGGGCCACTCAGCAGACCAATCACAAAGAGGCTGCCTACATAGAGAGGGAGCGATGGCCCCTGGGATGCATCATGCCTGGAGGTGACGGCAGGACTGGGTGGGAACAAAACCATGATAATGACCAGAAACAACTATCGTCTGTCAGAACCATCGTTGTAAGTTACCACCAATCATGGTAACTTACAAGGATAGTTTGTTGTGTTGTGCGAACCCACCCAGTAACTTCACCCTTGTCTATGCATACACTATTGTCTATATCCAGGGGTAAAGTAACTCCTTTAAAGGCAGAGTTAAGGCATAAGGTTAGAACAATTTAAACTTTAAAAAGGACAACAACACAATACCAAGGAAATGCAACACCAAGGAAATGTCTCAGTGGCCAGTGTGGTAAATAGGTTTCCCAGCTTTTCAACTGGCCACTGTAGCCGTGCAGATTTGATAGCTTGATGTGCGGACATTAACTGATGAAGGAAAACAGCTATGGAAAAACATCACCTGCTGATTTCTGCACATAAAACTACTGTTAAAGGGACATGAGCAGACAAGGCTATTGTTTCTGGTCAGTTGGCAACCCTAGAAACCTTTGTTTTTGCACTGTACAGTGAAAGGAGTAAATGAAACACAGAGAGAGGAACAGTATCAAGGACAACTGATGATCATGATTCTAATTGCGGACGTATAGGTGGGAAATGAAGAACCGAGACAATCAGTTGGTGTTTAACTGGGCCACGTTTATTTACATATTTACATACACAGAACTGCAAAGGGATCGAGTGCGGGTTATTCTATTCTGGCCTGGTAGGCCGCTCTGTTATGCACTTGGGCGGAGCATCCAAAACCGGGAGGTGGCGAGGAATTCCGCCGCCTCCCCCTTTTGCACTTTCCAGTGTTGGGAGCCTTTGTTGCGTCGCACCCTCTCGGAGTCTCACGACAACAAGCTTGGCGAGAACAAAGGCCTCACAGGCGTTCCTGACCCCCAGCTGTCTGAGCCTACTGACCCATCCATCTGAGGCATCATAAACCGCCTGTCACCTGAATGGTGCCAGGGATGCTCACCTCACCCTATCCATACCCTAACCCGCACTTACCTGCCAACTATCTATTTGTGACAATTTTTTCCCCTATGTGCACTAACTAAAAATTCTCCCAACCGTGCAGTAGTATGGAGTAGGCGAACGCGCCCACCCCTCTAAAAGGGATAAGCCAAATTCCTACTCGGCCCCTTAACGGCGACCAGAGGAGCCCATACTGAATACAGGGCGGGAGGGAGGGAGCTGCGAAGAACAAAGAGGGTGTGGGGCGGTGCTGCAGGTCCTAATATTGGCTCCTGTAACCCCGCCCCCTCTACCTGAGCGTACCTGCGAGAACTGGTAAGTCTCGCCTCTCCTCCCACCACGTCCGCAAAATTTCTCCCCGCCCACAGCTGCGCGTGATGCGGGGGAAGGTCATTCTCTACCAATTAGACTGTCGATAGATCTAAAATGTATTAGGGGGCAAAATAAATAGGCATGACACACGGGCAATCTGTGATCGACTCTCTTGATGGAGGATCTCTTGATGGGTGTGTGTTCCAATATTGATCTGAACAACAGTGCTGGGGGAAGGGTTAACTTTTCTCTCCAGTGCCATTTTCCAGATCTAAATCTTCACCCTTCCTGAAGCTGCTTTGCGCTCTTAAAGCCGTGTGTGTGTGTCCGTTCAAATGTTGTTGAACTACTGCTTCCATCATACCTGACCAATGACCATGCTGTCTGGGGCTTATGGGAGTTGGAGTCCAGCAACATCTGCAGGGGCAGGGCCACAGGTTCCTCACCCCTTCCTTA